>JBBGZY010001559.1:0-335000 GCA_037952925.1 Lithobates clamitans
ATTACCTGGGGGCCCCATAATCTACTATTACCTGGGGGCGCCGTAATCTCCTATTGCCTGAGGACCCCATAATCTCCTATTGCTCGGGGGCCCCATAATCTTCTCCTATTGCCTGGGGGCCCCATAATCTCCTATTGCTTGGGGGCCCCATAATCTTCTCCTATTGCCTGGGGGCCCCATAATCTCCTATTGCCTGGGGGCCCCATAATCTACTATTACCTGGGGGCCCCATAATCTACTATACCTGCCTACTACTATTACCTGGGGGCGCTGTAATCTCCTATTGCCTGAGGACCCCATAATCTCCTATTGCTCGGGGGCCCCATAATCTTCTCCTATTGCCTGGGGGCCCCATAATCTTCTCCTATTGTCTGGGGGCCCCATAATCTCCTATTGCCTGGGGGCCCCATAATCTCCTATTGCCTGGGGCCCCCATAATCTCCTATTGCCTGGGGGCCCCATAATCTTCTCCTATTGCCTGGGGCCCCATAATCTCCTATTGCCTGGGGGCCCCATAATCTCCTATTGCCTGGGGCCCCCATAATCTCCTATTGCCCAGGGGCCCCATAATCTTCTCCTATTGCCCGGGGGCCCCATAATCTCCCATTACCCGGGGGCCCCATGAGTTGTCAGTCCGCCCCTGCAACTAGATACATGTTGCACATTGTGGTGCGCTGTGTTGAAAGCGTGGCCTCAACATACAGGGATATACAATGTAATAGTGACATATAATCACACACATAGGTTGGACTTGATGGACTTGTGTCTTTTTCAACCTCACCTACTACTGTATGTAACTATGAAAGAATTGTGCAGGTAAGGTTTATGTTGTGGTGCCTTGGCATGAGTGAGCTGCCTAAATGCCCAACTATGAGCCAAACTGTAAAATAAAAATAGACCCCCCCAACAGGTGTAAAAAAATTTTTTTTGAAATGCAGTGTAAGGCTGTAATACTTTTGTTCAATACAGAGCTGTCCCTGCATTACTTTTTCATCATCAGATGTCCTCAGTCTTCTAATGTGTAAAAACATACAATGGGGGGGGCAGAGCTTGGAGTTGGACCTAATCCCCTGCAAATGGCACTGGAGGTAGGTGGTTGGCATCGCACCCAGCCTGGGAACTATGATGGCACGTGTGCCTACCTCCGGGAAGGAGACTGTGAACAAAACAAGAATGTGTTATTGTATCAGCAGGAGAAATCAGATACTTAATTAAATCCTACATGACGAGGGGAACACCCAGAAACCTGAGAGGTGTGCTGGGACGCCGCTTATCGTGAGTCATCAGACAGCGAGCGAGCGGACAAGTCGGCGCAGGTTGTCATGTGACATCAATGGCTACCAGGCGGAATAATGAGATGGACGGAATCCAGCATGCCGTGACACAAAGCCGCGCAGATTATTCACACTTCTATAAGGAAAGAATTGCACTCTTAAAGGGTCAGTCCACCCAAAAGAAACTTTTTTATTACCGGTGGAGCCTGGTGGTCTAAGTCAGCCCCCCCCCCCGGTCTTGGATACCCCCCCAGCAGGGAGATCTCCCTGCCGCAATTCCCAACTCTGTTCCCATATATCTGGAAAGTTTTGGGTGTTCCCACCCACCTTTATGTGTCATTAAATTCTCATAATCAACAAAAAAAAAAATACATGTAAAATCCAGCAGGGATGGTGACGGCTCCACCTAGTGGACACAACAGGTATGACGGTTATTAAAATAAAAATGAAATATCAGTTTTGATGACGGACCCTTTAACAAAAATGGCGGCGTCCAATAATAGAGCCTTTCAGGTCTTTAAAGGTTACCTATTAGCAAATCTATCCAGAAACACTAAGGGCATAATGTGAAGCTTTAAAAACAGCCTATTGAAATCAAAGGGTTTTCCGACGCACCAAATTGTACTAAAAAGCGGATGTTTTGCGGCACATTGCAGCGGATGCGCATGGTCCAAGGCTCACTGTCATTACTGCTCCTCTGAAAAGTAATCAGAGGTGGATCGCTCTCAAAGGCATTTGACGGGTGGCTCATTGATGATAGGTTGCCTCTAGGTGCCCATTTTAACCCTTAAAACACCGCAGTTGCGGAGCGGCCCCCTTTTACTTGAATGGGTCATGTTTGGTGGTGGCCTATGGTATCATTTTTGGCACCCACTCTGGACATCATGTTAGATTACAGAGTTACTAAACTCACAACAGTAAAATCAGTCTGTATCAGTGGCGGCCGCTCCAGACGGGGTGCCACCCCCTAATCTATGCGCCCCGCCTCTACATGCAGGGTGCTGGACACATGGATTTCAGTAGGTTTTTTTTTTTTGAAGCACGTGATTAGACATACCTCCCAACTTTCTGAGACGGAATGAGGGAAACCTATCAGTAAAAGTATGCAGGCATAGGACACACCCCTTGCCACGCCCCCTTAAAGGAGAATTGTACAAAAAACAAGATTGGTTAAACCCACAAGTGCTTTTTTTTACCACTACTATTCCTTTATATTGGCTTTTGGAATTTACAAATGCAGCAATTAAGAAATTAGATGAAAGGTTTAGTGCTGGAAAACACTTTTTGAAAGATAAAAAGTGCATTTTATATACAACTATATAGATCAGACCAAAATGAGGGACAAATGAGGAGGAATGAGGGACAAATGAGGAGGAATGAGGGACAGAGGGACAGTCCCTCGAAATCGGGGACAGTTGGGAGCTATGTGATCAGAGCCTGAGGCTCTAATTGGCTTCAAAAAGGGTGGGTTCGGGGAGCAGGGCACTGCGCCCCCAAGCCCACCCAGCTGCTTGACGATAGCGAATTAATCTTCGTTATTGTCTTCCTGCTTCTCGCCCCAGCCAATGAGGAAGCAGGTCCTAAGACCTGATTGGCCAAGAGGTAAAGCGACCGCATTGGCCGGGAGCAGAAGCAGGAGGGAAGCTGCCGAGGAGGAGACGAAGGGGGAAGCCGCCAAAGCTGCCAGCGACCTGGATAAGGTAAGCCCGGGGCTGGTGGGCGGACAGGCGAGTGACGAGGGGAGGGGGATTGTTCGCCAATCAACCGAGTGACTGGGGGCTTGATCGATTGACTGAAACGGGGGGGCACCAGCCACCACTGGTCTGTATAGGCATTAAAACATGCTTGTTATACTCACTGTGAACCTAAAGGGTTAATCCCCCACATTCTGATCCTCCCCTTCTTCCACTGTCCCCCATCCATCTCCTGATAAGACAGAACCTTTGGGGGCACTCTGCACATGCTCAGTTTGGTGTGAATTTCTAGAGCGTTGTTTTTGTTTTCTTGGGAGGGTGCATGTGATCAGCACAGGGCCAATCAGAACTGTCCAGGACAGAGGGTCAGGGGTCCTGCAGTCTCATAGGACAGTCAGAGGAGAATGAAAACTCCTCCTACAAGTTTTAACCAGACACTGAGAGAAGTCACAATACTTCTATATACTGCTGATGAGAAAAAGGTTTTAGCAGTTTATATTTACTAAAATAATTGGATTTCCATGTTCTGTGGGAGACCAGATATAGTGAATGCAGGCTCCTGGGTTTAGTAACACATTTTAAGGAGGGGGCAGTGAAATCTCAAATTATCCATTTGGATTTATGCCCCCCCCCCACCCCAGTGTAAACGAGGCGCTAGTGCACTGGGGTGCTATTAAAAACGATCGACATGGTTACACATCAATGCATGTAACGCGGATTGCTGCACATTGCGGTAATGCGCACATCAATATGCATCTTCCCACAACAGATTTATATCGGCCCCTAAAGCAGAACTAAAAGGCACAAATTATAGATCCCTCCCCGACACCGGCATCTTCTCCCTGGCTTCTTCCAGGGGCTGGTCTTTGGCCATCTTAATTGGCTGGCGCAAGATGACATCACTCCCGCACAGGGCTTTTTTTTTTTTTTTTCAATGGGAAAGTGTGTGTGTGTGTGGGGGGGGGGGGGGGGGGGGGGGGGGGGCATTTTGGGCGACTCCTGCACTGAATGTATGTAATGGCAAAGGGTGCTGGGTTGTGATACAGTGTCCATTGATTCTGGATGCTAGGGGATCTATTGTTGCTGGAGGGGATCTATTTCTGCAGGAGGGTTTAATAGTTGCTGGGGAGGTCTCTTGTTGCTGATGGGGGATCTAATGTCTCTGGAAGGGATCTACTTTTGCAGGTGGGATGTCTGTTTTTGGTGGGATGTCAGTTGTTGCTGGGAGGGATCAACAGTATGAGAGAGAAGTCTATTGTAGCTGGCTGCTAGAGGGTCTATTGATGCTGTTTGCAGGGAGATCTGCTGTTGCTGCCGGGGGTCTATTATGCTGGGGGGGTATCTTGTTGTGGGTGGTCCATTCTGGCTGGGGGGGGGGGGGTCTATTGTTGGGTACTGCAGGGGATCTGTTTACTTATTTTCTTGTTGTCAATAAATTCTATACAAATGAAATATCACCGCAAATGTTACTTGGTCCTGTATTCTCTTAAAGGGGGCAAGACTGGGAGGTGGGGTGGGCAGGGGCTGAATTAAGGAAGGGGGCTCCGAGATAGGTAAGGGGTGGAGACAAGGGGTAACTCCGAAAGGGGGAGTTCCTGCACCTTTTATCTGAGAGAAAAAAAAGCCTTGCTCCCACGCATGCGCAGGAGTCCAGGCTTCTTGGCTCGCAGGCATGTAAACTGCGCATGCGCACAGAGGAGGGACTTGGAAATCCCACGCTCCTGGAAGTTTTGCTATTGGTGGAGCAGGCAAAAGGACAGGCAGTCTTCTTTACAGCCTGAACTTTTTTTTTTTTTTTTTTTTTTTAATCAATCAAATTGTTGAAGGGTGCCATTGCTAAATCATCTGAAAATGTCTGGCTGCCTGACTGTTCCCATAACCTCAAAACGTCTAAAGTCGCTGCCCTGGAACCAGTATATATCATAAGCTCTGACCTCACTTGCTGCATGCTTGTTCCAAGTCATGAATAAAAAACTTTCATTCAATCCAAGCTGCCCAGTGTTGTGTGTGGTGTCTGTGCGCCCTCTACTGGCGCTGAATGGTAGGTTCTTGATAAAGTAGATTGCTAGGGGCTGATTTACTAAAGGCTGTGCACTGTGTAAAGTGCAGTTGCCCCAGAGCTTAGTAAATGAGCAGAAGCTCTGCTGACTTCCATCATCCAATCATGTGCAAGCAAAAATGCTGTGTTTTTTTTCCTTGGATGCGATTGGTATTCTTTGCAATGTACACAGTCTATTTGCCTTTAGTAAATCAACCCCATAGAGCAGACGCTGCTGCTGTCCTCTTCTGAAAATGTCATTCCCCAGCGTGAATATTTTGCGACCCCCCCCTAGCAAAAAATTTTGATTAGGAAAGAAAAGAGACGAGGCCAAAGTTTCTTTTTTTTTTTTTAAATCAGTAACAGAGTATGACAGCCAGGCAGCTAGCATTTTTAAAAGCAGTCAGCAGCAGCTTTCTCTCAATGACATGTTCTCTCTCTGCAAGATTTGCCTTTACACGGCATAGATGTGCCTAAGACCTCGAGGCTGCAGTCACACCTGAGTGTAGCGTCTTTGAGCGTTTTTACGGTGTTTTTAGGCACGATTTTGTGCGCGATTCGCGCATTTTTTTTTTAGACGCGATTTGAGCTTTGGCAATTTTTGTTATTAGCCAATAGAGCAAGCTATCTGTTGCATCATTTGTTGCTAGGTATTTCAGCTTTTTTAGCTTTTCCATTAGCTTTTATTTCTTTATTTTTTATTCATTTATTTTATTTTTTTATTTTTGTTAGAGTAAGGGGTTAGAGTTAAGGTTAGGTTAGGGTTAAGATTAGGAGATGGTGTTAGGGTTATTTATTATTTATTTTTTGTTATTTTGTTAGAGTGTTATTACTACTACTACTACTAATAATAATAATAATAATAGTAAAAAATAAATAAAAACATGTAAAATACACAAATAACAATAATCATAAACAAATAATAAATTCAATAAATGAATACTAGGTAATAAATAAATAATTAACCCCTAACCCATAAAAAATAATAAATAACTAAACACAAAATAAATAAATGAATTAGAGTAAGGGGTTAGAGTTATGGTTAGGTTAGGGTTAAGATTAGGAGTTGGTGTTAGGGTTATTTATTATTGTTATTTTGTTAGGGTGTTAATACTACTACTACTACTACTACTACTACTACTACTACTACTACTACTACTACTACTACTACTACTACTACTAATAGTAAAAAAATAAAAACATGTAAAATACACAAATAACAATAATCATAAATAAATAATAAATACATTCAATAAATGAATACTAGGTAATAATAAATAATTAACCCCTAACCCTTAAAAAATAAAATAAAATAATAATAAATAACTAAACACCCTAACCCTAATGCAAAATAATTAAATGAATACATCTCTTGCATCATTTATTTCTAGGCATTTCAGCTTTTTTTTAGCCTTTTCCATTAGCTTTTATTTCTTTTTTTATTTTTATTACTCATTTATTTTTATTTTTTTTTTTTTCGTCAGAGTAAGGGGTTAGAGTTAAGGTTAGGTTAGGGTTAAAATTAGGAGTTGGTGTTAGGGTTATTTATTTTTGTTAGGGTGTTAGTAGTACTACTAATAATAATAAATAAATACATGTAAAATAAATACACATATAAATAACAATAATCATAAATAAATAATAAATACAATAAATGAATACTAGGTAATAAATAAATAATTAACCCCTAACCCATAAAAAATAATAAATAACTAAACACAAAATAAATAAATGAATACATCTGTTGCATCATTTGTTGCTAGGTATTTCAGCTTTTTTAGCTTATCCATTAGCTTTTCTTTTTTTTTTCTTTTTTTTATATATTTCTTTTTATTATTCATCCGAATTAACGAATTTGTCCAAAATTCGTTAAAAACCGAATTCGAAATGAAAGGAATTGCACATGTCTACTCATCGTACAATCTCTGTACCATCAACTTTAGGCTAGGTTTATACCAGTATGGTGCGACTTAGCGCACGCGCGTGATTGCATGCGATTTTTGTGCACTTCCCCCATGTGACGAGTAGGGCAGTCTATTCATCTCAATGTGAGAAATGCGGGGGGGAAAAAGTCCCCGACCCAGAAAAGGAGCCATGCTGAACAACATGGTGCTGCGGCACCCTGTGGTTTGGCTCTCACATCTGTTGATGCGTTGGGGTCCTATTAAGATTTAGCCCCGATTCACACTATATCTTGCATTTGAATTGCAAGACCCGCACCGCATTCCTGTGCAATTCCCATGCGATTCAGTGCGATTTGATCCCATTCATTTTGAATGGGCTCAGATTACACCGTATCATACCAAAAAAGTGCAGCCACTTTTTTTGGAGCTGCACCGCAACCGCATTACATTGCATCGCTTTGTACCACGCAATCCGGTGCGGGCAACCTGCACTGCATTTGCGATCCTTTTGGGGCGTTTGTTAACTTTGTATTGACACCCTCAGCGGATCGCGAACACAGTGCGATTGCAGTGCAGTGCAGGAAACGCATAATGCACTGCAAATATGTGAATCTAGGCTTTAATGCTAAAGAGCGACGCGTTTCTGCTCATCGGCAAAGGACGCAATTTTGCGCACGTTCCCGACACAGCATCTGAAGGAGATTGTACAATGAGATTGTAACGTGTGGTGAGTTTCAGTTCAGTAATGTCTCCAAAACAAATCCGTTAATGGGATGAACATACCCGCCCCAGGACAGAAACGCTCTTCAGCTGGATTTCGGATGCCGTCTCCTGAACTTGGACCCGGAAGGATGTATCAGAGGAAAAAATCACATCGTCGTGCTGGCACGGGACGCGCTCAGAGTCCACATTAAAGAGCAGATTTCCATTTTCCAGAGCATCGATGGAGACGGCGGACTGCCAGAGGGTTGGATCGAACCATTGATAGCGATCAACATCAGCGAAGTTTACAAGGGAGCCTGGACAGGAAGAGAGATATAGTGAGACCAGACATTACCACCTGTGTCCACCAGGGGGAGAGAGAGTATCCCAAATGGAAAAAACAGCAATGGCACCAAATTTTAGGTAAAAACTGGATTTTTTTGTTACAGTAAAATCCTTTTCTCTGAGTTTATTGATGTACACAGTGGGGGGCTTTTTACTAAAACTGGAAAGTGCAAAATCTGGTGCAACTCTGCATAGAAACCAATCAGCTTTTAGGTTTTATTGCCAAAGTTTAATTGAACAAGCTGAAGTTATTATCAGGGTTGGGCCCAGCCCCTCCTTCTTAAAGCTGGCTGCTCAGCTGTCAGCTAATTGCCAGCTCCTTTCTCTCCAAAGTGACTCACCTGTTGATGATATCCTGCTCGTCAGTCCTGCCTACTTAAGCCGTCCAGTCCAGATGATCTTTGCCTTCGCCTTGGTCACATCTCTAGAGACGCTCTCCTGTGTTCCTGTTAAAGACTTGCTTGGCTGACATTCCTTCTGGATCCAGATCCTGCTTGCTGTTCTACTACGCTGTTCTCTGGCTCCCTGACATTTTGGCTTGTCTGACTATCTGTTCCGGTTCCTGAACTCTGGCTATATTTTGACTACGTTTACCTCTTTTTATTATTATTAAACAAGTGTGATTTAACTGTACTTCTGTCTCAGTCTGATTCATGGTTTCTGACAGAAGCTGATTGGCTACCATGCACAGCTGCATAAGATTCTGAGTGCTCTAGTTTTAGTAAATCAGCCCCAGTGTCTTCTAATCTCCGACCATAGGGTTATAGCGCCACCAGGAGTAGAACACTAGGCAGAAAAAATAAACTCGGCACTGCCTATGAACAGTCCTGGCTGATATAAACCCCCTCTCTGCATACTGGTACTCCAGTTAGTGTCAAAGAATTAAAAAAAACAGAGTGGAGGGCGCTGTGTCCATCAATGAAATCAGAGAAAAGGATTTTGCGGTAACAAAAAAAAATCCAGTTTCCTCTTTAATTCATTGACGGGCACAGCGTCTTCTATTCTCGACCATTGGGACAGTGGTTTATTAAAATTGCCCCCCCCCCATCTAAATTTGTCCCACCCCAGCCGCAGTATACCGTTCTCGTCTCAGGGTTTGATGGGGAAGCTGCAGCCGTTCACAGTGAGCAGCTGCGGCTTCCTTATCAGACCCTGAGACACGATTTGATTCCAAGTGCCATATATAGAATTACTGCCCATGATATGGGCAGTGATACCTCATGTTTGGGACGATCGCTGTTTGTGTGCGCGCGGGACCGACACGTGCGTGGGAGGACACCGGGCACTTTACTTTTTTTTTATTATTATTACTTTATTTTATTTTGACACTGTTGCTTGAATTTTTTTTTCCATCTCCTTTATTGCTGTCACAAGGAATGTAAACATCCCGTGTAAAAGTAATAGGCGGTGACAGGTCCTCTTTATGGAGAGATCGGGGGTCTATAACACCCCAAATCCCTCCTCTGCACTTAAAAGCACTCAAAACACCAAGATCAAGGCTTTTGAATGCTTTAGATTTTTAAAAACTGTCGCCGATGGTTTCTGATTAAACCGGAAGTGATGTCATGTCATTGCTTCCGGTTTACTGTTACAAACAGCTGATCCCGGTGTTTCGTCACATATGGCTACCCTGTGGTTTACTGGAGTTACAAAGCCTTAGAAATGGCTTTGATACCCTACATGTACATTACTTTGTTTCTAATCTGTTCTTGAATTTTTTTTAGATTGTGGCATGATTTGTGGCCTTTTGTGATCCGTTAGCGTGCTTCACTTTGTCAGACAGCTTCTATTTATCCGATTTCTTGATTCAACAGAACCATACATTAACCAGCTTCCAGATACTAAACTATAATAGCACACAAATCAACACGTTATCAGAATATATACTTATAAATGCGATTCTGTGCGATGCAATTTAAGCCCATTCATTTTAAATCCACTCTTGTATTAGAGTCAGCATCATTTAGCCCTGGCTCACACTGCACACCGCATGTGATGTGATTCACGCAGAGCTCGCACCGCATTTCTGTGCGAATCGCATGCAATTCCGTGCAGTGCGATTTGTGCCTATTCATTTCGAATGGCTGACATCACACTGCACCTTCATGAAAAAGGTGCGGGCAAAACTTTTTTTTTTTGTGTGTGACCGAAATTCACAGGTGTTTAGACCCATGCGATCCAGTTCAGGCAAACACAATGCATTCTGCGTCCTGCTTTTGTCATTAAATTTTGACTGACACCTGCAGCAGATCGCACGAAAGCAGCGCAATTGCTGTGCGATGCGAAAAACGTACAGGAATCGCTTAGTTTCCCGCACCACATCAGTGTAAACTGGTGCTCAAAGTGGACATTGCTCATGGTGTCCTGGTGTAGCTCAGCCCATCATTTGCTGCTGCAAATGATGCTCAAGTTCTTTAGGAAGAAGATAGGTGTCCTTGAGTTACTACCTAATGTCGCTGGAGTATCCCACAGTTACCCTGCACCCATCCAAGTTTAAGTTTTGCAATGAAAAGTCAAAAGAGAGGAATGAATGGGAAGTGCTCTGTGCCAAGTATCTTCTTATTTATTCACAATCTGAAGCATAGTAAACACAGTTTACTATGTTTCAGTGTTCATTTAGAAGAAGGCGGCAGCGGTGAACGACATGTTTAATAGCTCCTTATCCTGCTCTTCCTCCTGAAACATCCCCCTCAGCAGCCAGGGGAGAAGAGAGAAGGGTAGCCAGCAGCACTGCAGGATGGTGGGGCCAACATGGGGGGGGGGAAGCCCGAGCAGTAGGGGGAATCAGCACCGCACATAGTGATTAGACCGATGCTGCATCCAGGGGCGGACTGACAACTCATGGGGCCCCCGGCAATAGGAGATTATGGGGCCCCCGGGCAGTAGGAGAAGATTATGGGGCCCCCGGGCAGTAGGAGAAGATTATGGGGCCCCCGAGCAATAGGAGATTATGTGTCCCCGCCGGCAATAGGAGATTATGGGGCCCCCCAGGCAATAGGAGATTATGGGGCCACCAGGCAATAGGAGATTATGGGGCCACCAGGCAATAGGAGATTATGGGGCCCCCAGGCAATAGATTATGGGGCCACACAGTTTACACATAAAGACACACATAATACACACACAGTATACACACACAGAATACACATACACACATTGAAAAGGTACTGGAGAGGCGGGGCAGCTATAATCTTGGGATTTTTTAAAAAAACACAGACTTTTACATACTGTCCCTGGTTTTATTGAGGCTGGCAACCCTGATGGGGCCCCTTAGTGGCATAGGGCACTTGGGCAGTGCCCGAATGGTCAGTCCGCCCCTGGTTGCATCCACCTAGGTAAGTATGATTTGAAAAAAAAAAAAAAACCCTAGCTTCTCTTCTAATGTGGTCAACGTACTGTTGATTACATTGGAAGAGAAGCTAGGGTTTTTTTTTTCAAATCATACATACCTAGGTTTGTGCCATCCCAAACCAATCGGTTTAAAGCACAGACACAGCCAACAATACCCGAGCCTTTCATCCTACATTCATACAGCCGTTCAAAGCTTGTTAGCCCTTAGCAGTGCAAGATAAGGAAACCACTGTGCACCAGCAGAGCTCTGGTAATTCACCTCTACAGGAGCAAAGGTGTCCAAATTTCTGGAGGATCACAATGCATGGATTCTCAGGGGTGGGGATTTATTATCATATCTGTGCTCTCATATTAATATCCTTACAAGTATGGATGAATTTTAGGATCACCACAACCATGGGCTCATGCCAAATCCCACTGGTTTGCTGGGTTCTTGTCGAATTGCAGGTTCCTGGCCAGAATCCTCAGGGTTTGGTGGGCTCTTGAAGATTTTGGCCAAAAACTTTGAAGGATCTCCGCTAGAAATAAGAAATGCTGTGCATGGCCTTGGCCCTTGGAGTAAGAAGAGTCTGAAGGAATTGATATGCCCGCATCCTCATTATAAAGGGTAGGCTTTAGACCAGGGTTCCATGGAATCCTAGGGTTCCTCCAGAGGTTGCTAGGGGTTCCTTGAGCAATTTCTGCTTCACAGATAAGTTCCCACTGACTCCATTGATCTTTTTGGCTTTCTGTAAGGGGGGCATTCCTCCCAATGACCACAAGTGTAAGGAGCATTCTTCCCAATGACCACAAGTGTAAGGAGCATTCTTCCCAATGACCACAAATGTAAGGAGCATTCTTCCCAATGACCACCAATGTAAGGAGCATTCTTCCCAATGACCACAAGTGTAAGGAGCATTCTTCCCAATGACCACCAATGTAAGGAGCATTCTTCCCAATGACCACAAGTGTAAGGAGCATTCTTCCCAATGACTACAAGTGTAAGGAGCATTCTTCCCACTGACTACAAGTGTAAGGAGCATTCTTCCCACTGACTACAAGTGTAAGGAGCATTCTTTCCCACTGACCATCACACTAATGTATCCCGTGTTGTACATATAGTCATTTTAGTAGGGTTCCCTCAACCCAGAAAGTTATTTTAAGGGTTCCTCGGTGTTGAAAAGGTTGAGAAAGGCTGGTCTAGACACTCATAGTACATATCATGCATCATCCTCACCTTCACCACATGTTGGATCTTCAGCAGGAGCCGCCATAAACCCGGCACCGGGTGACAGGATGAACTCTCCATCCAGAGGCAAATACTGTAGAGAGAAAACATGGCGACAAGGTCAGAATGATGGAGATCACATCACACACCACTGCTAACCTCGGCACCACCAGAAATATAATCCACATACAAGGAGTCTGAGGGTTTAGGGCCCATTGACACCTAGCCAGTGTGTTAAAATGCAGACATTAACATGCGTTGCATTATGGCAGCCCATTGATTTTAATAGGGCGTCAACGCATCACAATGGACTGAAAATGTTATGTGCATTATTTAGTTTTTTTTTTTCAATGTAATGAACAGTAGTGCTTTAGTGTGGGTTGCAGTATACGCAGTCGTGTTCCCTTAGGCTTCTCTCACACAAGTGGCAGTTTCTACCGCCCACTGAGGATCGCTTTTCAGAGGGTGTCAGAGCAGCAGTGTCTACAGTGCCTTGAAAAAGTATTCATACCCCTTGAAAGTTTCCACATTTTGTTATGTTACAACCAAAAACGTAAATGCATTATATTGGGATTTTATGTGATAGACCAACATAAAGTGGCACATAATTGTGAAGTGGAAGAAAAATGATAAATGGTTTTCAATTTTTTTTTACAAATATCTGAAAAGTGTGGGGTGCATTTGTATTCAGCCCCCTTTACTCTGATACCCCTAAGATCTAGTGGAACCAATTGCCTTTAGAAGTCACCTAAGTGGTAAATAGAGTCCACCTGTGTGTAATTTAATCTCAGTGCCCCTGTGTGTAATTTAATCTCAGTATAAATTCAGCTGTTCTGTGAAGTCCTCAGAGGTTTGTTAGAGAACCTTAGTGAACAAACAGCATCAGGAAGGCCAATGAACACACCAGACAGGTCAGGGATAAAGTTGTGGAGAAGTTTAAAGCAGGGTTAGGTTAAGAAGAAAATTTCTCAAGCTTTGAACATCTCACGGAGCTCTGTTCAATCCATCATCTGAAAATGGAAAGATTAGGGCACAACTGCAAACCTAACAAGACATGGCCGTCCACCTAAGCTGACAGGCCGGGCAAGGAGAGCATTCATCAGAGAAGAAGCCAAGAGGCCCATGGTAACTCTGGAGAAGCTGCAGAGATCCACAGCTCAGGTGGGAGAATCTGTCCACAGGACAACTATTAGTCGTGCTCTCCACAAATCTGACCTTTATGGAAGAGTGACAAGAAGAAAGACATTGTTGAAAGAATGCCATAAGAAGTCCTGTTTGCAGTTTGTGAGAAGCCATGTGGGGGACACAGCAAACATGTGGAAGAAGGTGCTCTGGTCAGATGAGACCAAAATTGAACTTTTTGGCCTGAAGCAAAACACTATGTGTGACAGAAAACTAACACTGCACATCACCCTGAACACACCATCCCCACTGTGAAACATGGTGGTGGCAGCATCATGTTGTGGGGATGCTTTTCTTCTGCAGGGACAGGGAAGCTGGTCAGAGTTGATGGGAAGATGGATGGAGCCAAATACAGGGCAATCCTAGAAGAAAACCTGTTAGAGACTACAAAAGACTTGAGACTGGGGCGGAGGTTCACCTTCCAGCAGGACAACGACCCTAAACATACAGCCAGAGCTACAATGGAATGGTTTATATCAAAGAATATTCATGTGTTAGAATGACCCAGTCACAGTCCAGACCTAAATCCAATTGAGAATCTGTGGCAAGACTTGAAAATTGCTGTTCACAGACGCTCTCCATCCAATCTGACAGAGCTTGAGATATTTTGTAAAGAAGAATGTGCAAAAATGTCCCTCTCTAGATGTGCAAAGCTGGTAGAGAGATCCCCAAAAAGACTTGCAGCTGTAATTGCAGTGAAAGGAGGTTTTACAAAGTATTGACTCCGGGGGGCGCCATACAAATGTACTCCACACTTTTCACATATTTATTTGTAAAAAAAACTGAAAAACCATTTATCATTTCCTTCCACTTCACAATTATGAGCCACTTTGTGTTGGTCTATCACATAAAATCCCAATAAAATACATTTACAATTTTGGTTGTAACATGACAAAAGGTGGAGAATTTCAAGGGGTATGAATACTTTTTCAAGGCATTCAGGAGGTAATACTGCTGTTTCCTGAATGCATGTTTTTTCCCTTTCTAGACAAAAGAATATTTCTAATAGAAACACTGCACCAAATGTTTGGCATGCGCTTGCGGTGCGATCCCATCAACTTCAATAGACAAGTCTGGCAGGCAGCACTGCCGGTCAAACTCAGCAAGCTAAAGTAAAAAGGTTGTAAACCTCAGACATGAAATATGAACAAAGTCTATCCCTCTATAGAACAGGTGGAAACCTGTGGCCCTCCAAGCTGTTGCCAAACTACAAGTCCCATGAGGCATTGCAAAGCTGACAGTTACAAGCATGACTCCCACGGGCAGAGGCTTGATGAGACTTTTGGTTCTGCAACAGCTGGAGGGCCGCAGTTTGACACCCCCACAAGTGTGTACGTGTCTCAATCCAGGGCACTACATGTCATTTCTGTCTGCTGTCTCCTTCCTCTGCTATCAGCATGAATCACTTCTGACACCAAGAGGAAAAAAGGTGACAGGTGAGGGAGCTCCTGCACACAGCCTGTGATTGACAGCCTCAGCTCCGTTCCCGTGTGCTGTGTGAATGGAGGTGTGTCCCTTCCCTCCAATCATCACTCTCTGAGCTCTGCAGAGTGTTACCTCAGCTCTCTACCCTCTGAAAGCTCAGACAAGCTGTATAAATTCTGGACTTTCAACGGCTGTAGAAAAGAGAAGACTGCAGATAAACAGGCACAACTTCTGTAGGAGGATTTGTTTCATCTCTTTGTATCACCTTGAGGCCAGTCACTTCACTGGGTACATGTAAGAGTTTACAACCACCTTAAATTTGCTGTGAAGCATATATAGTCCTCTCTGGGTGCCACGTTACATTTTAAGTGAGTGGTTGGGGGTGGCAAAACTGTGGCTCAACCACCTGTGTGAAAGAAGTCAGACCCCTTTCACACTGGAGGCGTTTTTCAGGCGCTTTAGCGCTAAAAATAGCGCCCGTAAAGCACCGGAAAAAAGCCTCAGCTGCAATCCCAGTGTGAAAGCCGGAGTGCTTTCACACTGGGGCGCTGCGCTGGCTGGGCATCACTAAAAGTCCTGCCAGCAGCTTCTTTGCAGCGGTGGAGGAGCGGTGAATACACCAATCCTCCACCGCTCCTGCCCATTGAAATCAATGGGCAGCGCCGCCGAACCGCCGCTGCAGATTTAACCCCTTTTTTTGGCCACTAGCGGGTGGTAAAACAGCCCCGCTAGCGGCAGAATAGCGCCGCTAAAACGACGGTAATAGCGCCGCTTTACCGCCGACGCCCCCGGCGCTTTCAGTGTGAAAGGACTCTCAGAGGGCAGTAAGCACAGGAGGCTCCAGGAAAGGTTTAGCTCACCGTTGCAGTGCAGCCACATTGACTTCAATAGGGTGCCCCCTGTCAGACCGGGCATGCAGAGTTAAATTTGCTGCGACCGCGCCATGTGGCCAGTCTCCTGCCGTGTTATGTTTCAGGTGGGAGATCAGTAAAACAGTGGCCCAACCACCAGCTTTTACCACCCCCTAGATGCCTTTGTGCATTGGGCTGACACTTAAAGTGGATGGTAGTGCGACGCACGAATGTATTTATGATACGTTGTGGTAATGTGCTCCCATAAGTGCTGGTCCTGGTATGATCCGTCTCCCATCTAGTCGTCATGCTTATCCATCAGCTTCATTATTCTCAGACGTCGGGACCGAGAACAAGTCAGCCGCTCTGATTTTCCTTTCCAGGTAAGTAACAGAGAAGGCCAGGCAGCCAGGCAGCCAGCATGTTCAGGAGGTATCTCTGAGTACAGCTTTTCTGGAAGGGATTGGACTTCCCTTTCCTAGAAGAGGCACAACACTTCCCATTCCTCTAAACAGACGCCCTCCGCTGACTTCATATACAGTCATGTTTGTTTTTGGAAATTCCTTTTTGTATTTAAAGAAGTTTCACTTCTGTCCTCCCCACGCCTTCCATTCACCGCCAACCTTACCGCCAACTACATCCAATTCTCACCAGGAATCCCCTACGTGTCCCGGCCCTTTTATATTTACATTTCACTTCCATTCACAGATAACAATGTTACAGTTTAAAGCAATAAAAACAAACATTGATTATATTGCAGCAGTGATCGGGATTATTGCGTAGCAACGTGAAAAACATTTCAAATCCTTTTATTTGCTAAACCTTCATCCCCATTGGCTACAATAGGTTCCCCATCTCCCTTCCCTATCTTTCAGCACTTTGCACATCCTTTAAATACATTTCTCAGAAGAGAACAATGGCGGCTGGTGGTTCCTTTTTTGGGTGGGGCAGCGAACAACCAGCCCCCTTGGCGGACGGCAGGACCTCAAACCCCCCAGCCCCCCCCGCTCACTGTCTTATCCCGTATAAGTGGCGGGCATCGGGCATTGGGCATCAGCAGCAGAATCGGGTATCGGCAGCGGGCATCTGGTTTGGGATCGGGCCTTTAAAGCAGGCCCTGGGGGAGCGGGAATCGGCGTTGGCAGCGGGCAGCTCCTCCACTTCGACGGCCGTGCGTCTCTTCCCCTCCTCCTAAGCGTCCAATAGGATCGCCTGTCTTTTCAGCCAATCGGGTTGACGGGTCTCACAACCCGCTTCCTGATTGGCCGGGAGGAGGATACATTTTTCTATAGCGAATATTTATTCGCTTGTAACACACCTGGGTGGGCCCCATTCGCATTCTCTGCGCCCTGAGCCCACCCTATTTTGAAGCCTAATAGAGCCTCTGGCTCTAATCAGGTGCTTAAAAAAAAACTCCTCCCCCTTTGGAATCCATGCATCCGGCGTCCCAAAAGGGGCCGGACACATGGATAAGGGGGGTGGTGCCCGTGTGCCCTTAATAAACAGGCCGCCCCTGGAAGAGAACTTTGGGTCATTTTTTTTCCCAGAATCAAACTTACCGAGGTGGATGCAGCATCTGTCCCCTGGCTCCTCTAACATTGAGAAGCGAGCGATCAAACATCACCGATCGCTTGGTTCTCAAAGCTCCCCGAGCACTGTTAGTCATCGCTGTCTGCTCCCCCCCCCCTCACTGAAGCGCTGGGCTGTGGAAGGGCTGGAAGTGGCCAGGTCAGGCTCTCAGCGACTTGCTGAGGGGCTGAACTGGGTGCCAGTCCAGGCATGTGGGCGGTTCCCGACTCCCGAGACAAGGCAACCAGTCAAGTAGGTGACAGGGCAACTGGACAGGTAGGAGCAGTGGCGTCAGTAGGGTTGGTGTCATCTGGTGCGGTCACAGCCAGCCCCCCCCCCCCCCCAAAATTTTTTTTTCTGTTTTCTGACAGTGTACCAAAAATGCAGCACGCGGGACTTTTGGTGGCCTTTCAGAAAATTCAGAATAAAAAACATGCAGCTTAAAAGGCTATAACTGTGGGTAAAGTGCAGGACAACCCCCTTTACATTACACAACCCCTGCACCTCTGACCCCCCTTACATTACACAGCTCCTGCACCTCTGACCCCCTCTTACAGTACACAGCCCCCTGCACCTCTGACCCTCCCCCTATACATTACACAGACCCTGCACCTCTGACCCCCCTTACATTACACAGCCCCTGCACCTCTGACTCCCCCCCCCCCCTTACAGTACACAGCCCCCTGCACCTCTGACCCTCCCCCTATACATTACACAGCCCCTGCACCTCTTGCCCCCTTTACATTACACAGACCCTGCACCTCTGACCCCCCCTTACATTACACAGCCCCTGCACCTCTGACTCCCCCCCCCCTTACAGTACACAGCCCCCTGTACCTCTGACCCTATACATTACACAGCCCCTGCACCTCTGGCCCCCTTTACATTACACAGCCCTTGCACCTCTGGCCCCCTTTACATTACACAGACCCTGCACCTCTGACCCCCCTTACATTACACAGCCCCTGCACCTCTGACTCCCCCCCCCCTTACAGTACACAGCCCCCTGCACCTCTGACCCTCCCCCTATACATTACACAGCCTCTGCACCTCTGACCCTCCCCCTATACATTACACAGCCCCTGCACCTCTGGCCCCCTTTACATTACACAGCCCCTGCACCTCTTGCCCCCCTTACATTACACAGCCCCTGCACCTCTGACCCTCCCCCTATACATTACACAGCCTCTGCACCCCTGGCCCACTTTACATTACGTTGCATTACACAGCCCCCTTTACATTACACAGCCCCCTTTACATTACACAGCCCCTTGCAGCTATTCACCCTCCTTCACATTACCTTACTCGGGCACGCAGAGCAGGAGACACAGCAGTGCTGAACAGAGGTCGGCAGCTGCCTTGTCCGGCCCAATCAGCTGTTAGCTTGGGTATGCCCTGCCCTGCAGCTGAATGTACATAAAGAGGCGGAAATGCAACAATGCATGTGAGGCAGCGCACGCGTTTTTGCGCATCTAGGTGCATCATGTGAAGGGCAGCCCATTTATTTCAATTGTCTGCCATAGGGATTTTTTTTTCTCTTTTTGCCATTGCATCACAATGGTATTACGTTGCATTCTGGTGCGATTTAGCACAGACACGTTTGGGGTGCCATTAAGAATGAATGACACCACAGCACACATGCCAGAAAGTAGTAGGTTTCTCACTCATTGCAGGAACAAGTGTGATATCCTGCAATGCATAGATGCAAATTTTGTAAGCTCAATCATAAATTGCTTTTTAAAAAGTTAGAAGCATAAACTGATCCTGTGATTGTTGAAAGGCGGCACAAGGGACAGGGAGGGGGGAGAGAGAAGGTGGTTGGGGGGGGAGAGAGGGTGGTTGGGGGGGGGGATTTGGTACATGTTGTACTGTATTGCCCCGTACACACGGTCGGATTTTCCGACGGAATATGTGTGATAGGACCTTGTTGTCGGAAATTCCGACCGTGTGTGGGCTCCATCACACATTTTCCATCGGATTTTCCGACACACAAAGTTTGAGAGCAGACTATAAAATTTTCCGACAACAAAATCTCCGTTGACGGAATTTCCGATCGTGTGTACACAAATCCGACGCACAAAGTGCCACGCATGCTCAGAATAAATAAAGAGACAAAAGCTATTGGCTACTGCCCCGTTTATAGTCCCGACGTACGTGTTTTACGTCACCGCGTTCAGAACGATCGGATTTTCCGACAACTTTGTGTGACCGTGTGTATGCAAGACAAGTTTGAGCCAACATCTGTTGGAAAAAATCCTAGGATTTTGTTGTCGGAATGTCCGATCAATGTCCGACCGTGTGTACGGGGCATTAGTGTTGTAAAAAATTGTTAATAAACAAAAATTCTCAAAAAAAAAAAGCAATCCAGAATATATTGTATTGTTGTATACAAATTAAAATGTGCACATACCCTTCAATCAGCATTGAACGCATTTGCTCTGTTCACCACTAGATGGCTCTCTTGAAGTGCAGGCAGATTTTCTTTTTTTTTTTTTTATTAACAAGGAAGCTTATCGCTAACCTTTCATGACCTGAGCGGAAACTACCCAGACTTTTCAATATAGAAAATTCCTTGACTGTAACCAAATCAGATCTCGCCAGGTCTCCGCGAAGATCATCTGTCTGTGTCAAAAATTACCCTTCCTCCCCATCTATTCTGCTTTTTCCATCTCATTTCCAGGTTCTTTTAAATGTCCAATAATGCAACCGAGAAACTTTGTAAAAGGAAATTATTTTTTATTTTTTGTACAGGGTTGTGAAAGAGCGAAAAAAAAAAAAAGCTGTTAAAATTCCAGGACAGATCAGCTCACCGAGTGCCTGATCAACAATTCCTATTATTACAGATATTTATTTGAAGCCGAGAATTTACATTCAATCTGTACATTCTGTACATTCATGTCAGTCTCTGCCCTCAAGGAGCTCACAATCTAAGGTCCCTATCAGGGCTGCCAACCGTCAGTAAACTTACAGACATTTTGTAAAAATCAATTACCTGTTTGTTAATATCAGAGGCTGATCATTTATCGTGCTGTTGACTTTTTAAGCGTAAACCAGGCAAATCACTTGTTATGGGTGTTGTCAGTGTTTCCATATTGTGTTTATACTGTATAAATATCAATTATCTTAGTTTTTATTAGGAGTTCTGAAAATTTTCAGGTCTCTCTCCTTTGCTGCCACTTCCAGCAATGGCTCCTCTCTACTTCCTCCTGACCACATTAAAGCAGGAACCAAATAAGCTATTCTAGGGTGTAGATAAGGAGGGGGATGGGGGGGTCCATAAATACATACTTCAAAAACAACATGAAAAAAGAAGAATTAAGAGTCCAAAAGACTAAGTGTTTAAAAAATAGAAATAAAGTGTCCACTCCACAGCACACAGGAGATCCATATGGATCTCTCATATCCCCTCGATTCTTCCAGCAATGTCTCCTCTCTACTTCCTCTTGACCAAATTTAAGCAGGAACCAAATAAGCTACTCTGGGGCGTAGATAAGGAGGGGGATAGGGGGGGGGTCCATAAATACATACTTCAAAAACAACATGAAAAAGGAAGAATTAAGAGTCCAAAAGACTTATGCCCCGTACACACGGTCGGACATTGATCGGACATTCCGAAAAACAACATCCATGGATTTTTTCCGACGGATGTTGGCTCAAACTTGTCTTGCATACACACGGTCACACAAAGTTGTCGTAAAATCCGATCGTTCTGGACGCGGTGACGTAAAACACGTAAGTCGGGACTATAAACGGGGCAGTAGCCAATAGCTTTCGTCTCTTAATTTATTCTGAGCACGCGTGGCACTTTGTGCGTCGGAATTGTCCACAACGCGGTCGGAATTTACGCAAACAGATTTTGTTGTCGAAAAATTTTATAGCCAGCTCTCAAACTTTGTGTGTCGGAAATTCCGATGGAAAAAGTCCAATGGAGCCCACACACGGTCGGAAATTCCGATGGGAAAAGTCCAATGGAGCCCACACACGGTCGGAATTTCCGACAACAAGATCGCATATTAAGTTGGAAAGTCCGACCGTGTGTACGGGGCATAAGTGTTTCAAAAATAGAAATAAAGTGTCCACAGGGCACAGGAGATCCATATGGATCTCTCATATCCCCTCGATTCTGGTATGAATGGACACCACTTGGACTAGCCGTCTATCTCTCCTTTGCTGCCACTTCCAGCAATGTCTCCTCTCTACTTCCTCCTGACCAAATTTAAGCAGGAACCAAATAAGCTACTCTGGGGCGTAGATAAGGAGGGGGATAGGGGGGTCTGAACCACCCCCAAGAGCATCTGCAGCACTGCAGCTACTGCTGACAGTCACTGCACAGGGGGGAGCACTGCAGCTGCCGTTCCTGCCACTTGTTAGAACTTAGAGTCAGGCAGCGGCAGTTCAAAGAGAGAGTTTCTTGATCCTTGGCTCTTGTTTTTATGACACAGCCGAGGGGGGTACTCCCTTCACTGAGCTCACACTGAACTTAATGGGTTGGTGAGTGGATTTCATGGAGGGAGGAGATCTGCATTGGGGGAAGCTGATTTGGAGTGGACCTGTACTGGGGAGGGCGGGGGGTTGGGGTGATTGTCATCTGTACTGGGAAGAACTGTACTGGGGAGGGGGGGGAGGGGGGGTTGGGGTGGGCTGCATCTGTACTGGGGAGGGGGGGTAGGGGGGGTTGGGGTGGGCTGCATCTGTACTGGGGGGAATGTACTGGGGGGGGGGGTGGCTGGCATCTGTACTGGGGGCTGTGTACAAGGGGGAAGTGCACTGGGGGGGTGACATCCATATGGGGTAACTACACTGGGGGAGTAGAGGTTTGGGGAGGGAGAAAATATTTTGCTGTACTGTGTTTACAGACTTGAAAGTTAAAGTGTGACTAAATCCAGGAGCCTGCATTCACTATATCTGGTCTCCCTAGGGTTGCCACCTGTCCGGGATTCACCCGGACAGTCCAGGTTTTGAATAGTGTGTCCGGGTTTCAGTCCACCTGAATCCCAGACACATTTTTCAGACAGGAATGTGGCTTGGAACAGGGTGAGGGGGCCACTATGCGCCCAGCATTACTATTCTCTTTGGAGTGCCCAAAGGTGTCCCCGGTCTGTTCCAATACTATAGTGTATACAAAAACGAAAATGTTTTACTGTGCGCCACTAAAGTGTTCGGATTTGGCTTGAAGAAAAAGTGGCAACCCTAGGTCTCCCACTGTACACAGAACATGGAAATGCAATAGTTTTAGTAAATATAAACTGTTAAATATCTTTTTTCATCAGCAGTATATAGCAGTCTTGTGACTTCTATCAGTGTCTGGTTAAAGCTTGTAGGAAGAGTTTTCATTCTACTCTGACTGTCCTATGAAGATGCAGGACCCCTGACCCTCTGTCTGGACAGTGCTGATTGGCCCTGTGCCGATCACATGCACCCTCCCAAGAAAAATAAACTCTCTAGCAATACACACCAAACTGAGCATGTGCAGAGTGCCCCCCAAGGCTCGGGAGGATCAGAGAAGACAGATGGCCTTTTGACACAATGCGGAGGATTTACCCCTTGGGTTCCACAGTGAGTATAACAAGCATGCTCTACTGCATATATACAGACTGATTTTACTGTTGTGGGTTTAGTAACACTTTAAGCCCTCCCGACCCTTGAACTCTGCATTACATACTGATCTCTATTAGGACCAGTTCACACCATAGAAAACGCAGTCCAGATGCGTTCCGGATGCTTTTCTGTATGCACGTTTTTGGCGTGCATTTTATGCTTTCCAGTGCTTTTTTGAAGCAGTACAGTGCTTTCTTCCCCTTCTTTTTTTCTTAACCTTAAATAAGGACATGTATATTCCAGTGCATTTTGATGTGTTTCAGTAGAGAGTAGTGCAGAAAAAAAAATGCAGCATGTTCTTTTTTTTCCTGGAGCTGGAACGCACTGGAACTGACCGCTCTGGTGTGACCTATACCATTGGAAACCATATAAGCTACTTTCCATGAGTTTTTGATGTAGAAAAAAAACAAACACACTGGAATGCATGTGGTGTGAACTGGCCCTTTTTCTGCATCAAAAACGCAAGGAAAGTAGGTTATATTATATATATATAGACAGATTTTATATATATATATATATATATATATACACACACACATACATACACTGTATATATAGATATCTATATATATATATATAGAGAGAGAGAGATCTCTCTCTCTCTCCTCCCTCTCTCTCTCTCTCTTCTCTCTCTCTCTCTCTCTCCCCCTCTCTCTCTCTCTCTCCCCCTCTCTCTCTCTCTCTCCCCCTCTCTCTCTCCTCTCTTTCTCTCTCTCTCTCTCTCACCCTCTCTCTCTCTCTCTCACCCTCTCTCTCTCTCCTCTCTCTCTCTCTCTCTCTCCTCCCCCCCTCTCTCTCTCTCTCTCTCTCACACATTATATATATATATATATATATATATATATATATATATATATATATATAATGTACAAACAGCAGCCCTATGTAGGTTCACTCCCCTTCCTAAAATGACAGCGCTGGTGTCAGTCAGTCACATGGGGGAGGGGAGAGAGTCTTGAACCCTGCATAAGACCCAAGGGCCCATTCCCACCTTTCCAGTGTGGTGCGTTCATGCATTCATTTTGAACGCCCCCCCAAAACACACAAAAGCAATGCTGCTCCAATCAGGACCGTCTTTAACACAGGGCAAAAGGGGCAGCTGCTTTGGGCCCCGCAACGATGACTGGGCCCAGGGCAGCTGCCCCTTTTGCCCCGTGTTGAAGACGGTCCTGATTAGAGCCTGCACTGCCCTCAAATAGTGGATATGTGGATTCGGGAGGGCCTAAGAAAAAGGTTTGCCCAGGGTCCAATCAATATTAAAGACAGCCCTGGCTCTAATGCACGTGTCGCAGTGCGTCCATCACTCGCTGCCATGCATTTTGGAGTGCTGCATTGCCAAAAAACGGCGCAAGCTTGTTTGTTGGACATCTCGGTGCATTGCCTGCTCATTCATTTAATGCTACACACGTTAGCGTGTGAAATTAAAAAAAAACACGTGTTAATGCGTTCCAGGATGCCACGGTCTTAATGGACCCCAAGTCATGAATCGGAGCTTCTCTACACTGCCGTGGCTGAACAAAGCGGTGGAAATGGAGGGGAGTACGCAGGCTGCCGCCATTAAAGTGAACCTGTTGCGATTCCCTCCATGAGTTCCTTTGAGGACACCTTTGTTTTTTATCCCGAATTTGCCCGCGCAGGCCTATCTATTAATTTTTTTTTTCCCCCAATTATTTCCCAGCTCCTGCTGCTGCCTGAATAAATCATTCTGCAGCCAGGCGGAGGCCGCCACGGAGGCGGCGAGTGAAGTTTGCGCCCTTCTGTACAGGAGCTGTTTAAAAGGCTGATACCGATCTAAAGGAAGATGGAATTTCAAGGTGACGGTTGCCACGGAAACGCGGCGCTTGTGTCAGCAGACAGCCGTGATTTGCAGATGCGTCTGCAGCCGGTACAAGTTAATGAGACGTTTTCGCTTTTCCACGTCTCGGCGAGCGCGACTCTTCCGAGCGAGGACGTCGGGGTGATACATGGCGGATCCGCGCAGCGATCACAAAGGCTCAATGTATCGGCGGCGGGATGAGGGATCCGTCTTCTGCCAACGATTCGCTGATCAAACGGTTGTTCGTTCGCGTGGCGGCACCATCATCATACCAGACTATATCTGCAAGTCCCATTTCATAGGAACGCTCTTGTCACATATATTGCTTACCAGGACAAAAACAAAAACACTTCTCCCAAACATCCATCAGGTGACCTAAAGTGTTACTAAATCCACAACAGTAAAATCAGTCTGTATATACAGTAATGCATGCTTGTTATACTCACTGTGGGACCTCAGGAGTTAATCCTCTGCATTGTGTAAAAAGGCTGTTTGATCCTGTCTTCTCTGATCCTCCCCTTCGTCCACTGTCCCCTAGCATTTCCTGATAACACAGAGTCTATGGAGTCAGGCTGCACATGCTCAGTTTGGTGTGTATTGCTAGAGAGAGTTTTTTTGTTTTTTGGGAGAGTGCATGTGATCAGCACAGGGCCAATCAGCACTGTCCAGACAGAGGGTCAGGGATCTTGCAGCCTCATAGGACAGTCAGAGTAGAATGAACACTCCTCCTAAAAGCTTTAACCTGTAGTGGTCAGTGGGAAGAATGTTCCTTACATTGGTGGTCAGTGGGAAGAATGCTCCTTACATTGGTGGTCAGTGGGAAGAATGTCCCTTACATTGGTGATCAGTGGGAAGAATGCCCCTTACATTGGTGATCAGTGGGAAGAATGTTCCTTACATTGGTGATCAGTGAGAAGAATGTTCCTTACATTGGTGATCAGTGGGAAGAATGTTCCTTACATTGGTGATCAGTGGGAAGAATGTTCCTTACATTGGTGGTCAGTGGGAAGAATGTTCCTTACATTGGTGATCAGTGAGAAGAATGTTCCTTACATTGGTGATCAGTGGGAAGAATGTTCCTTACATTGGTGATCAGTGAGAAGAATGTTCCTTACATTGGTGATCAGTGGGAAGAATGTTCCTTACATTGGTGATCAGTGGGAAGAATGTTCCTTACATTGGTGATCAGTGAGAAGAATGTTCCTTACATTGGTGATCAGTGAGAAGAATGTTCCTTACATTGGTGATCAGTGAGAAGAATGTTCCTTACATTGGTGATCAGTGGGAAGAATGTTCCTTACATTGGTGATCAGTGAGAAGAATGTTCCTTACATTGGTGATCAGTGAGAAGAATGTTCCTTACATTGGTGATCAGTGGGAAGAATGTTCCTTACATTGGTGATCAGTGAGAAGAATGTTCCTTACATTGGTGGTCAGTGGGAAGAATGTCCCTTACATTGGTGATCAGTGGGAAGAATGCCCCTTACATTGGTGATCAGTGGGAAGAATGTTCCTTACATTGGTGATCAGTGAGAAGAATGTTCCTTACATTGGTGATCAGTGAGAAGAATGTTCCTTACATTGGTGGTCAGTGGGAAGAATGTCCCTTACATTGGTGATCAGTGGGAAGAATGTTCCTTACATTGGTGATCAGTGGGAAGAATGTTCCTTACATTGGTGGTCAGTGGGAAGAATGTTCCTTACATTGGTGATCAGTGGGAAGAATGTTCCTTACATTGGTGATCAGTGAGAAGAATGTTCCTTACATTGGTGATCAGTGGGAAGAATTTCCCTTACATTGGTGGTCAGTGGGCAGAATGCTCCTTACATTGGTGATCAGTGGGAAGAATGTTCCTTACATTGGTGGTCAGTGGGAAGAATGTTCCTTACATTGGTGATCAGTGGGAAGAATGTTCCTTACATTGGTGGTCAGTGGGAAGAATGCTCCTTACATTGGTGGTCAGTGGGAAGGAGGAGGAGGACACACCCAAGGAGCTCTCTGAGAACCAGCCTTTTTTCAAGCCTGGGCCTTGCCTGTTAGCTTGGCCCAGGAATAATGCCTGATCCTGGGGGAGGCCCAGGGAGGGATCCCCCTGATGACATGGGGCCTAGTGAGGAGGAGGTGGAGGATCTGACTGTGGGTCCAGGCCCTGGTATGGATGCGAGTATCTTCAGACAGAAGATTGTTGATCGCTTTAGGGAAATTGGAAGGGCTGAAGAGAAACTTCAAGTTTTGAAAACTAACCATAAGAACTTCAGAGCCAAATACTTCCAGGCCTGGAGTAGAAATCGCACAGCCATGAAGCCTGAGTTACAGGAATATGAGGAAAAAGTAAAGCAGCAAACTTTATTGTTGGAAAAATTAAAAGCCAGAAGTGGAGCTTTTAAAGAAAAGTTCGACAATGAGAAGAGATTTGCCAGCCAGTCCTCAGTAAGTCGCATGGATCAGCAGCCTCAGGTTATGGATGACCCGGGTCCATCTGCCTCTGCACCTCTCCCCCCATGTAAGGCCTTGGAATCGCCAGCGGCAACCAGCCAGGGGGTTGAGAGTGAGCATGGCACCCTGACCTTCATCCGGCGGATGGAGTCACCCCTGAGAGCAGACAAGTTTGCCATTTCTGGTGATCCATCAGAAATCCCTGAGGATGAGAGGAAAAATAAACCAGGGAATGAAGATGGACCTGCACCAAACACCCTGAACATGAATGTTTCTTCTCCTGCGTTTGCTGAGACCAGTAGTTCCTCTACCAAGTTTGCTGCATGTGCTTCACACAGTAAGGCTGACACCAGCAAAGAGATTGCCTCACCTGAGCCTCCCTGTGTTCCAGCAGAGCTGATTGATGGTGATGGGGGAGGGGATCAGCACATTGCACCATGTGCAGTGGAAGCCATGGATGTATCAGACCAGCCTGCTGAAAGTCCTGTCCTGATGGAAGAGAACAGGCCGGCTGAAGATTCCACCAGCACAGCAGTGGGAACTGACACTGTTGGGAAGACTACAGGAACTGTGAATATACCAGCAAGTATTAAGAATGACAGTAATGATAAAACTATGAATGTGGTGGGTGGTGGTGAAGGGGTTAATACTGCTGGGAAAAATAAAAATGACATTGCTCTCCCTGCTCAGCAGAGGAAAGACTCAGCGATTGTGCAGACCAAATCTGTACAATCGATATCTGCCAGAAATGTGACAGACGGTTCAAAGCACACAAATGCTTCTTCTGCTGGGAGAAATGTGGGCAGTTATGCGTCTGTTCTGGGGAGTCGCACCAAAGAGGGTGGAGGGAATTTTAGTGGTCACAATTTGGGGGGGCTTGGTGGTGGGATGGTTGGTGGGTACAGGAGGAGGAATGTGGTTCAATTGAAGTGGGAGGGGGAGGGGACCCCACCAGTAAGGGGGAGGGTGGCTGAGTTGGTTCTGGAAATGGGGTTTAAAGCATCAGATATATTTGCTTTGATTTGCCCAGTGGGCAGTTATGAATTTGATTTGTCCTTTGTAAAGCCTGAGGGTCTGGATTTATTTTGGGAGCGATATAGGAGGTACAAGGGCCTTCCGCAGTGGAGTGGTTTGGTGCCAAAGGTGATTTCCAGGCAGCCTCTGATAAAGTCGGTGACGATCCTGGTGCGTAACGAATCCATACCAGAGGCTGATTTGATAGTATGGCTACGCCGATATGGTGAGGTCCTCGCTCCACTGCGGAAGGTCCTTGATGAGCATGGGATATGGACAGGGGCCTGGACAGTGTCACTAAAATTGGGGGTGCTTGGAAATGTAGTTCAACACCTTCCCTGTTCAGCTTTTCTGGGGAGAGATAGGCTGACTATTTTTTACCAGGGTCAGCCTAAAGTCTGTAATAAATGTGGAGACAAAGGCCATTTTGCATCCACCTGTACCCGTAAGAAATGCTCACTGTGCCAGGATCTGGACCATTTGGCTAAGGATTGTACTGAAATTCGGTGCAATTTGTGCCAAAAGCTCGGTCATCCTTATAGTCAGTGCCCCGAGGCATTACATAACTTGCCAGGATTGGAGGCTGAGTTGCAGAGACTGGATAAGGAGGATGAGGCCGCTAAAACTGTTATTGCCCCTCCTGTTTCTGTTATATTTGTTCCAGATTCTGTTTCCCCTAGTAATGTGGTCCCTGAGTCTGTCCCTCCTGTGTCTGTTACATCTGTTGTTTCGGATTCTGTTTCACCTAGTAATGTGGTCCCTGAGTCTGTCCCCCATGTGGTGGTCCCTAATCCTACTGTACGTAGATCCTCCAGACTGGCAGAAGCTGCTGGGGGGGCAGGTTTGGCGGATCTTCCCACTCGGCCTCCAGTCCCTGTCCCTCAGCGGCACAAACGTGGTCAGGGGAATGTGGGGGTGCTGGATGGGGGTGGGGCTGATAGAAGGGTGTCCATATCCTATGTCTCACCCTCTGTTGAGGGGGATTCGGATGATGAGGGGTGGGAGAAGTTTAGGAGGAAGAAAAAGAAGAAGAGGAAGACAAGTAAAGTGGTCATTTCTTCCTCAGGGTCGGACCCAGGAGGGGTTCCTCTTGGTAATACCTTTTCAGTTTTGTCAGGTGATATGTCTGATATATCTTTCTCTTTATCATCCATGGATGAGGGGGAGTCACGTAGTCTGAAGAGAGCTGTTTCTGGTGATGAGAGTGTGGCAAAGGTTAAGAAACGACTACCCCAATCATCCTGATGGCAGTTCCCACTCCGTTAAAGGTGGCGACCATTAATGTCGCCAGCATTAAATCTGCAAGAGCTCGTGATATTGCCTTATTTTTGCTCAGCGAGTTTGATGCCGAGATTTTATTTTTGCAAGAGACCTGGCTCAATACTTTGGCCGATGTCCATCTAGCAAAAAGGGAGTGGAGATGCGGTCCCTCCTTTTGGTCTCTTGCGGCTGAGCCCTGCAGCGGAGTTGCGGTCCTTTTTAAAACCGATATGGTAACATGCCGGCGGGTAATTGAGGTAGAAATGGGGAGATGCATGGTCTTGGACGTCTCTGTTAGGGGGCAGGACCTGCGCCTGATCAATATCTATGGACCGCAGTCAAAATGGGGCAGGAAATGCCTCCTCACAGAGATCAAGCCCTTCCTTTTTACGTCCCAGCAGGTTGTCTTTGGAGGTGATTTTAACACCATAATTAGGCCTGAAGACAGGAGAGGCTCCATAGACAGGCTGGGTTACGATAGCGTTTTTCTTAGAGATATGGTAAGACAAGCAGGCCTGGTAGATGTGCATATTAAGCACTGCCCTGGCAGCACGGGATTCACATTTCAGAGAGGGAATAGTCAGAGTAGGATAGATAGGTTTTTTTTAAAGGAGAACTCTGCTTTCTCGGCTCCTGAGTTGAGGGCGGTGGAGTTCTCTGACCACTGTATGCTGTCTGTGACTCTGAATGCCTCGGACACTCCACCCAGGGGAAGGGGTACCTGGAAACTGAATTCGGCTCTCCTGGAAGATGTAGAGGTAAGACAATCCTTTGAGGATTTTTTTCAGGCACAGGTTTCTATTCTGGACTTTTGCAGCAGTAAGTCAGAGTGGTGGGAGCTTGTGAAACAAAGGACAATTGGACTTTTCAAGGCCATAAGTAAGAAGAAGCAGCTTGGTATGTACATTGCCTACCAGCATTTGCGGAGGAAGCTTGATCGTCTTGTCTCGTATAGAGGAGATCCAGGGGAGATCTCTGAGGTGAAGTTTCTTCTTAGGAAGTGTCAATACGACCGGCATGCCTCCTTGGTTCTGGAGAGGGATTATGGAAAATATCACTCGCCTGATCCTTACCAGAACTGTAAGCAAGGCATAGCAGTTAAGACGGTCATAGGCCTGAGGGATAGTACGGGTTCCCTGGTGAAGTCCAGATCAGGGATCCTGGAGATCTTCAGGTCATATTATGCAGACCTTCTGGGAAGAAAGGACCTTTGTCGGGACAGGATGGAAAGCTTTCTGGATTCTACTCCAGGATTGGGAAATGGTACATTGCCTTTGATGGATTTGACAGAACCAATTTCAGTGGATGAGGTAGTTCATGCTATAGAGAAGCTGGCTACCAAAAAATCGCCTGGGCCAGATGGGTTGACAGCTGAATTCTACAAGTGTTTTAAGTCCATTCTGGCTCCCTTTTTAGCAGAGGTTTATAACAGCTGTCTAGAAGAGGGTTCGCTCCCTCCCTCCATGAGGCAATCCGCTGTGATTCTTCTGTCAAAAGGTAAAGACCCCTCAATGATTGAGAACTGGCGCCCCATCAGTCTTCTTAATGTTGATAGAAAGATCCTGGCCAAGATTCTTTTTTGGCGCTTGTCGTCAGTAGCAGGCGATTTGTTGTCCAGTCATCAGCACTGCTCGGTCCAAGGTAGAAGTACCTTTTCAGCGGTTTTAGCTGTCCGGGAGGCTTTGGAACGATGCAGGGCTGCTGGATGGAGAAAGTACTTGCTGGCATTGGATCAAGCGAAGGCTTTTGATAGAGTCAATCACGAGTACCTGTATTTGCTACTTGGTAGATACGGCCTGCAGGGGAGGTTTATAGATTGGCTGAAGACATTATATAGAGGGGCTGAGAGCTTCCCACTGGTTAATGGTTGGGTTGGACGGCCTTTTGAGGTTAGCTCTGGTGTGCGCCAGGGATGTCCTCTGAGCCCCCTGTTATATGTGTTCGCAATCGACCCCTTCATAAGAAGGCTAGAGAGTGGATCTTTGTGCGGGGTGCCTTTGGGCATTGCTGGTGTGCCGCCTCTGAAGGTCGTGGCCTATGCCGATGATGTGTCTGTTATTGTCTCTGGGACAGAGGAGGCGCAGGAGGTGGTCTCTATGATAGATCAGTACACGGAGGCTTCTGGTTCTAAAGTCAACCATGAAAAGAGTGAAGTTTTCTGGATGGGTGAGGAGGGTGAAAGCTTCGAACTTCCGGATGCCTTCCCAGAGCCCCAGCAGGAAATTAAAGTGTTGGGCATCAAATTTGGTCCTGGTGACTATGGTCATCGAAATTGGGAAAGCAGGTTGGTGTGTGCCAATGCCAAAGTAGCAAGCTGGAAGAAATGGAAGCTTTCCTTGAGGGAGAGGGTTGACTTGATCAAAACGTACCTGGTCCCAATCTTTTTGTATGTCAGCTTCGTCTGTATCTTGCCAGCATCTCTCTATGCAAGGGTGTACAGCTGTTTTTTCCAACTGTTATGGGGAAGTAGGCTGAACCTGATCAAACGCAATGTAACTTACCTGTCTAGGCGGGAGGGTGGCCTAGGAATGGTCAACCCAATAGTTTTCTTTTCTCTGCTCTTTTTAAAGTACAATCTTGGTAACATGCTAGCAGAGAACCCGCCGGGATGGGTAGGCATTTTTCAGTCTTGTTTTAGGCCTTTTCTGCGATGCTGGGAAGATGGCGGGCCAGTGAAAAGTCTGAGAGTCCGACATGGCAAGCTCCCGGCTTATGTTGCCCCGTGTCTGAAAATACTTCGGCAGTGGCAGGTGACAGTGGAGGATATCAAGTCCCTCCCCAGGAAGCTTCTGGAGAAGAGGATTTTGAGCTCTGCTTTCAGTGTGTCACTGGCCTTAAGGGATTGCCCAGGCTCTGTAATGAGGGAGGGGTTGCGTTTAATCAATTTAGAAAGAATCCCCTTGAAATTTAGGGATCAAGCCTGGCTCGCTTTCCATGGAAGGCTCTATGTCAGAGGGAACTTGAAGCATCGCCCTGTGGATGATCGGGATTGTCCTAGAGCGGAGTGTGTTGGTAAAGTGGAGTCTATGAACCACTTTTTGCTGCAGTGTCCCTTTAACATAGAGGTGTATAAAAGGGTGGGGAGGGCTCTAGGCATCCCCTTTTTCTATCGCATGAGTTATGCGGAGTGGGTGTACGGGGCATTCCCGACTTGCTGGGATTTTGATTTGGATACACTGTTTTTAGTTAGTATAGTTGTCCGTTACTTCACATGGAATGCACGGTGCCAGATTACCCTGCGGAAAAAAGTCCTCTCTGTTGAGGTGGTGGTGCACGATATTCTGGGTGAGGTTGGGAAAATTCGGGGTCTTGAGAGGGGCAGGGAGCCTCGGGCGGTCTGGAAAAGGGCGTGGAGGAATATCAGACCTGCCTTTGGTGAACTGCCCATCTCTGGGTGAGGTGCTCCTTTTCTTTTTTTGTTTCTTTCACTCCCTTAGCTTTTGTTGGTTAGTATCTTCTTTTTGAAGAAGGGCTGCATGTATAATGGGTGCGGGTTTGTTTCTTGACCTCACAGTTTAGATGTCTGGTGTATTGGTGTGAGTTGTAGTGAGATTATCCCCAATAATGACATATTCATGATGAGTTTTGTTTTTGCTGTAAAGTCATTTTTTGTTTGAGAGCAGATTTGCTATATTTATTTTCATTTATGTAAATATGTATATATTTATGTATATTATATATAGTGATTTTATGCTTATTGATTGCAAGACTTTTAATAAAGAAAAATTGGGAAGAATGCTCCTTACATTGGTGGTCAGTGGGAAGAATGCTCCTTACATTGGTGGTCAGTGGGAAGAATGCTCCTTACATTGGTGGTCAGTGGGAAGAATGTTCCTTACATTGGTGGTCAGTGAGAAGAATGTTCCTTACATTGGTGGTCAGTGGGAAGAATGTTCCTTACATTGGTGGTCAGTGGGAAGAATGTTCCTTACATTGGTGATCAGTGAGAAGAATGTTCCTTACATTGGTGGTCAGTGAGAAGAATTCTCCTTACATTGGTGATCAGTGAGAAGAATGTTCCTTACATTGGTGATCAGTGAGAAGAATGTTCCTTACATTGGTGGTCAGTGGGAAGAATGTTCCTTACATTGGTGGTCAGTGGGAAGAATGTTCCTTACATTGGTGGTCAGTGGGAAGAATGTTCCTTACATTGGTGGTCAGTGGGAAGAATGTTCCTTACATTGGTGATCAGTGGGAAGAATGTTCCTTACATTGGTGGTCAGTGGGAAGAATGTTCCTTACATTGGTGGTCAGTGGGAAGAATGTTCCTTACATTGGTGGTCAGTGGGAAGAATGCCCTTTACATTGGTGGTCAGTGGGAAGAATGCTCCTTACATTGTTGGTATTTATTTGTAACTCATTTGCTGGGTGGATTTTCCTATCTATAGATATCATGTTATAGGTGACGATCCTCCAGCTTTTTTAGAAGTGTATAAGAATCCTATTCAGAGAAGGTGAAGGAAGGGAAAGGGAAATTGTAGAGAGTGGGATTTATTCCTCGGACATGGAACACACTGTTGTTGTCTGTCGGTTGTATTTCTAATGATGTGATTGGCAGACGGCCCGGAGTGTTGCACAATTCTCTTGCCTCAGGCGAAGCTCTTTTTTCACCAGATTGGAAATTTGGGAGACGTGCGCGGCCTGTCATCGCTGGCGGCACACAGGCTGAGACAGGTACCTACCACTCATCTCCACCTCGTGCGGTCTCGTGTTTCAGTTTTCTGGGTCAGGGAATTTCTGCCTTGTGCCTGTCACTATCTTCCCCGATGGCACAGAACGTTTCTGTACTTCTCATTGTGAGAAAAGGGAACAGAAATACAGGTGAATCTGTAATATTTCATAATCTGACACTCACAGGCCACACACCATACAATGCCAGCAGGGCGATGATTTATCTGACTGCAGATCTGAAGCTTCTTGTGTCACCTGCCTCCTCATTGGCTGTGAAAGGAGCTTGCCGTGCTTTTGTGGGGTCCTCTCTTCCATTCTTTGGGAGGACAAAGATGCCTGACACAGATCTGCCCCTCGCCATGTGACTTGCTACAATGTTGCAGTCTGATCACTGAGGGGGGAGGAGACTAAGGAAATACGTCTTCCTGCCTACTGCCGACTGATGACATCATCTGAGCCTAGGCAAGACTCCCTGGACTGAAGCTAAAGGATGACTTTTCAATGATAATTCTGAGGCTGTATATTGTGACCCGTCAGCAATTTATTTGTGCAGACACTGTGGGTGGTCACAACCAGGGCTCATTCAGACTTTGGCGTCCTGGTACGATGCGTTTAATGTGCGTTTTTTTTCCAATGTATTGACATGTGTGGCATCAAATGAATTGGCGAGCAATGCATCGAAATGTCCAATAAATAAATATGCACCATTTTTGGCAATGCAGTACACCATAACGCACAATGGTGCACGACGGACAACACAAGTGCGTTGCAGCAGCATTGTTTGTGTGTTCAGGGGCCACTGAAAATGAATGTATTAATGTAACACACTGGAAAGGTGTGACTGTGCCCTTAGGGCTTACGCAGGGTTTAAATCGTTTGTTACCCCAACACTTCATATTCCTGATATGCGCCTGCTGTACCATGTACTTGTATGAGAAAGTCTCCTGTTCTCTTTGTATTGCTTCCTTTGTGTGAAATCCCTGGTGTTCTTGCCAGTCCCCTTGCATTCCTATTAAAAACTGACCACGCTAAGCAGGAGAGCACACTGTGGTCAGTTCTCTAGCTATGCTGGGAACTCAGCCGTCTCTCCTCCAATGATAAGACTTGTTCTGACACCGCACTCCCCCCCTGCACAGCCATTCACTAGGAAGCTCAGTGTGCTGCTGCTGTTCCTCCCCCTGCTCTTATGCAACTGAGAACAGAGGGAATTATTATTATTATTATATGAGATTTATATAGCGCCAACAGTTTACGCAGCGCTTTACAATGTATAAGGGGGACAACACAATTACAGTACAGTTCAATACAGAAGGTACAGGAGGGCCCTGCTCGTAGAGCTTACATTCTAAAGGGAGGGGGTGGTGGTACAAAAGGTAATAGCTGCAAAGAATGATTTGATGGGGGGGGGGGGGCTCAGGGACAGTTATGTGGGTGTGGGATAGGCTTCCCTGAATAAATGAGTTTTCAGGGATCTCCTAAAGGTGGACAGTATAGGAGCTGATCGGATATACTGGGGCAGGGAATTCCAGAGGATGGGAGAGGCTCTGGAGAAGTCCTGAAGGCGAGCATGGGAGGAGGTAACAAGGGAGGTAGAGAGCAGGAGGTCCTGGGAGGAGCGTAGGGGGAGATTTGGGCGATATCAAGGGAATGTGATTACTTATAAAAAAAAGAGGAAAAAAGGTATTTATAATGTTTTTTTTAATATCTATACCAACATGTTTTGCCTTTCAATTCTATTTTAAACAAAATGGGGTGATCATTTACAATCACTTTAAGAACTTCTCCCCTCCCCCACGTGACAGTGCTGGGTTTCTGAGCGGCACCAGTGCTGTTACATGGTAGCAAGTCGAGTGAAATTTCTTTGGGGTTCTGTTTGCTTTAATAGCCAAAAAGTATCTAACTAAAGGAAAAAAGGCAAGACACTTTACAGTCACTAATAAGGTGCAAAGCCCATAATGGAAGTCAGAGACCATGTGATCTAAGCTGCCTAGGCTTAAAGTGTTACTAAACCCAGGAGCCTGCAGTCACTATATCTGGTCTCCCACAGTACACAGAACATGGAAATACAATTATTTTAGGACCAGCCTGCAGTGCCCATCCATGGGATTATCGAATAGGAAGTCAGATGTGTGAAGGATAACCCAAAAAGGGAGATGTTGGGCTTTCATCAATTATTCACTCTGAAGGATGGAGGAACCGTATTGATGCAAAAACTACATTGTGTAATAGAGATCTATACAGTATATCAGAAAAGGACACGTTTGCATTGCAGACAGTTGAAAGTCCTGAAAAGCCTCCTGGCAGATACGTTCTTGGAAACCATGAAATGTGTTCCAGGTATTCTTTTCCTGTCAACACATAAGAGGAAATAGCTTAAATATTTCTAACCCTTCCACAGAACATTTTACTTTCCCATGCTAGGAAATCCCCAAATTAAAGAGTAGAATGCATCCTCAAAGCCCAACTCAAGAGTCTGCTGCTTCATGCCACCAGCCGGTTTAGGATAAGAGGGGTCAACCAGCCTGCAGTGCCCATCCATGGGATTAATGAATGGGAAGTCAGATAACCCAAAAAGAGGGATCATCACGAGTTGTTAGGATTTCATCAGTTATTTGCCCTGAAGGATGGGGGAACCACATTTATTCGAAGACTTGACTTGCTCTGGAAAGGCTGCTCACGTTAAACATGGTTCCCCCTTGAGAATCTCAACCATAAAACATACAACAGGAAGGCCAAACCAAATGGCGAAGGAGTTTAAAGTGCTTTATTTGTTCATCATATGACCGCATAAAACGGCAAATGCATTTCAGGAGCTCACAAAACTCTTTAATAAGGGCTCAGTGAACTTTAATAAGGCCTGCCGATTCATCGACTCACTGATCCTGGTCAGATCTGACTTTTCACACAGTAAGCAATCAAACCCTGGTGATTGTACAACTTATGAGCCCCCAAATCATGAGAAAAGGGAAGATCTATGAGCCCCTGAAATACATTGGCTGTCCTTTCCATTTTGAGAACCAATAAATCATCTTTGGACTCTTGGCCCGTTTCGCACTTTTTCTGGTGTAACTTATTGTATTTTTGAGGGGCCCCCACTTTGTGGAGAGCCGCTGAACTCAAGCCATTTGGCTCCACCAAGGACTATATTTCTATTGTTAGAGGATTCATATCCAGGGTCCCACCATCTTGAATAATCCAAAAAAAGACACCAAGAGATGCTGGGGTTTCAACAGTTATTCATTCTAAAGGATGAAGGAACAAATCTATTCAATGAGGAGAATTATTCCAAAAGGGCCCCGGAAAGGTTGGTCCCGTGGAACAAGGCTCCACTCAGGTGGGAACCCAAAGCATAAAACATACAACAGGAGCGCCAAAACCAAATGGTATTGGGACTCCAACTCACTTTAATTGTTCATCATATTACATAAAACAGCCAACGCATTTCGGGGGAGGGATGGGGCCCCAACGCCCTCCTTCATCAGGGCTCAGGAAATTTTAACAAGGCTTGGATGGATCAAGTAAAATGGATAACTGGACATATCTTTAGTTTGCTGGTAAATGACGAAAAACAATTATGTAGGGTAAGTCAGTATAAGCTGAAACAGCAAAACTCATCTTCCATTTTACTGAACTCTTCCATTAAAGATCTAATTTAATTAACTAACATAACATAAGAACTTATTTACATAAGTATTTGCATACATACTGGAAAGCTTAACCCTTCTTGCCCACGTCACATATACAGTAGATTACCAAAAGTATTGTGACACCTGCCAGTTTGGGAATGGCCCCTTCCTGTTCCAACATGACTGCACACCAGTGCACAAAGCAAGGTCCATAAAGACACGGATGAGCGAGTTTGGGGAGGAGGAACTTGACTGGCCCACACAGAGTCCTGACCTCAACCCGATAGAACACCTTTGGAATGAATTAGAGCGGAGACTGTGAGCCAGGCCTTCTCATCCAACATCAGTGCCTGACCTCACAAATGCGCCTCTGGAAGAATGGTCAAAGCTATGCTACCCATATTTTCTAGCTTTTTCCTCCTCCAGCCTGTCTGTCCCTATCCCAACTATTTCATTCATTCAATGGTTTTCATTTTTTTTCAATCATAGAGGCTCCTCCAGACTGACCTCCACCCATCAAGGCATTTTTATATTTGCATACCCCCCCCTCCCCCAACAAGAGCCAGCCCACTGCTTGTATGAGGACTGAGGGCTCTTGGGAGGAGTATTGAGGCAGGGTGCTGTAATGTGCCGCCAGTGTTCTGTCGATTACTGCAGATAGTCGGATAATGCCTCCGATGATCTGCCAATGCGCAGATCGTCGGAGGCATTATCCAATCTACAGTAATTGACAGTCAGGCTGCAGCACTGAGGTGCAATGAAAAATCCCCGCCTCGGTGAGGAGAAGGTGCTTGCTGCCGCTCCCCCGGGACTTGCCGAAGTTGTCTGCCAGGCTTCCTCTCTTCCCCCCACCTTTCCTTTCGAACCTTCCACTGCTCCGGTCACCACTTCCTCCTCCTCCTCCTGAGTCTTCCTCACAGCCACCACCACACACATACCTCCCAACTTTTTGAGATGGGAATGAGGGACACCTATCAGCAAAAGTATGCAGGCATAGGACACACCCCTTGCCACGCCCCCTTAAAGGAGAATTGTACAAAAAAAAAAAAATTGGGTAAACGCACAAGTGCTTTTTTTAACCACTACTATTCCTTTATATTGGCTTTTGGAATTTACAAATGCAGCAATTTAGAAATCAGATGAAAGTTTTAGCGCTGGGAAACACTTTTTGATAGATAAAAAGTGCATTTTATATACAACTATATAGATCAGACCAAAACGAGGGACAAATGAGGAGGAAAGAGGGACATTGTTCCAAATCAGGGACAGTCCCTCGAAATCAGGGACAGTTGGGAGCTATGACAGCACACACTCTACAGTACACTGCGTGGTGCTTGGAGAGCGAGGCAGAATCAGGCTCAGAATCAGAATCTGCCTCCGCGATTTGCTGATCGTCAGATAATGCCTCAGATGACCTGCGCATGCGCAGCGTTGACGTCACGCCAGCTGATCGGCAGATCAGCTGGCGTGACGTCACTACTGCACATGTGCAGATCGCTGGAGGCATTATCCGACGATCTGCAGTAATCGTCAGAACACCATCACCTCTCACCAGCAATGACCTATCTGCATTGCATAGAGAAGCACAGAGACCCAGGGGTGACATATGAGTTCTATATTGGAAAATTAAAAGATTTTATTTAGAAATCCCATTAGCATATTGACTGGGGAGGGAGGAACTAGAAAAAGCTAAATATAAGCAGAATAGACATCAGTATTGTGGGCTTCTTTACATGGTCACATTTGGTTTGGTCTGGCTGCTCTTTTAAATTGTAAGTTATTTATGGCGGCATTGCGGCGTTGGAACGCCGCCCTCACAGATGTTTTCCTCTTTTGACTATACACAGTCTGGATTTTTTTTTTTTTCATCCTGTTTTTGGAAAGGGGTTTTCCAGCTTTTTTTTTTGAAGTTCATCGCCTTGTTTTGACTCCTCTGGTATGAAATGCGATACGGCTGTGAGCACAGCGCCCGTTTATAAAGCCGCACATGCTTAGAATCCTAGGGAAATCCCTGCCCACGAAATGACGGGGAACAAGTGCATGCTTTGTGGTCTCCCAGCCGTCTCCAGCAAACCTCATCCAACTTTATTTAGCGAAACTCGCTCTAAACTTAGAGACTTGGGCCTTGCAGGGGGGGGCCTGGCACGGGACGCGCTCATGAATCATTCTTGCCTATTTAGAAAGACGTTTTGAAGCTATGAAAAATTACAATCCTGTGATTCTCTGGTCTGCTGACGTGTGGGCGGGGCTTACTGCACCCAACTGGGGACCCGGAGAGAGCGCTCGCTAGGGCCCCCAAAAGGTGAGGCTGAGGCTGCCCGTTTAATGCAAGGTTGGCGTTAACCACTTGCCTACTGGCCAATTTCACCCCCTTTCTGCCGAGGCCAATTTTCAGCTTTCAGCGTTGTCGCGCTTTGACAATTGCGCAGTCATGCAACACTGTACCCATATGAAATTTTTATCATTTTTTTTGAGACAGAGCTTTCTTTTGGTGGTATTTAGTTGCTACGGGGTTTTTTATTTTTTGCTGAACCAACAAAAAAAGACAGAAAATTTTGAAAAACAAATAAAATTTTTCCTTAGTTTCTGTTACAAACTTTTTCTCCTTCACTGATGGGCACTGATCGGCAGCACTGATGGGCACTGATTGGCAGCACTGATGGGCACTGAGTGGCAGCACTGATGGGCGCTGATGAGGCAGCGCTGATGGGCGCTGATGAGGCAGCACTGATGGGCGCTGATGAGGCAGCACTGATGGGCGCTGATGAGGCAGCGCTGATGGGCACGGATTAGGCTCCACTCATTTTGTTGAGACAGAGCTTTCTTTTGGTGGTATTTAGTTGCTACTGGGTTTTTTATTTTTTGCTGAACCAATGAAAAAAAAGACAGAAAATTTTAAAAAACAAATAAAAGTTTTCCTTAGTTTCTGTTACAAATTTTTTCTCCTTCACTGATGGGCACTGATTGGCAGCACTGATGGGCGCTGATGAGGAAGCACTGATGGGCGCTGATGAGACAACACTGATGGGCGCTGATGAGACAGCCCTGATGGGCGCTGATGAGACAGCCCTGATGGGCGCTGATGAGACAGCCCTGGTGGGCGCTGATGAGACAGCCCTGATGAGGCAGCACTGATGGTCACTGACGAGGTAGCACTGATGGTCACTGACGAGGTAGCACTGATGGGCACTGATGAGATAGCACTGATGGGCGCTGATCAGACAGCACTGATGGGCGATGATGAGGCAGCCCTGTTGACCACTGATGAGGCAGCACTGATGGGCGCAGATTAGGCTGCACTGATGGGCACTGAGGCACCACTGATGGGCGCTGATGAGGCAGCGCTGATGGGCACAGATTAGGCTCCACTCATTTTGTTGAGATAGAGCTTTCTTTTGGTGGTATTTAGTTGCTACTGGGTTTTTTATTTTTTGCTGAACCAACGAAAAAAGACAGAAAATTTTGAAAAACAAATAAAAGTTTTCCTTAGTTTCTGTTACAAATTTCTTCTCCTTCACTGATGGGCACTGATTGGCAGCACTGATGGGCGCTCATGAGACAGCACTGATGGGCGCTCATGAGACAGCACTGATGGGCGCTCATGAGACAGCACTGATGGGCGCTCATGAGACAGCACTGATGGGCGCTGATGAGACAGCACTGATGGGCGCTGATGAGAAGGCACTGATGGGCGCTGATGAGACAGCCCTGATGGGCGCTGATGAGGCAGCACTGATGGGCGCTGATGAGGCAGCACTGATGGGCGCTTACGAGGCAGCACTGATGGGCGCTGATGAGATAGCACTGATGGGCGCTGATGAGGCAGCCCTGTTGACCACTGATGAGGCAGCACTGATGGGCACAGATTAGGCTTCACTGATACATGGCACAGATAGGCTGCACTGATAGGCGTCACTCATGGGCACTCATGAGGCTGCACTTATATGCAGCACTCATTGGCGGCATTATTATAAAAATTATATAAATACTCCCTATGGTGTGCAAATATATAGATTAAATTGAAATAATGAGCTGCTGCTATCGTGTAAGGTAAAAAAAAAATCTATACTTAGCGCTGCTCCAATACCGTAAATAATCAATAAATAAATAAATGTGAATGAATTAAAGTGCAGTGCAAACATATAATTTATAAAGTGCAATGAAAGATAAAGTCCATCCATGCAAATAAAGAGCCAACACACGTTCAATTCCTGCTTGGGAGGATTCCAGAGCCACTCTGTGCTCCCCTCCGGGGTCCCCACTCACCAGCCGTAAGCTTTAAAAATGCGAGATTTATATGTTACATCATTGGTTAGGATGTCTCCTTCCAACAGTACAATGAAGGGCACTGATAGGCAGCACTGATTAAATTCACTTTAAATAGTCGAGAAAGTCCCTTTTGGTCCTTAGGTCCAAAGCATGAGTCCATACCTCTGGATCCCTGTCTGGGCTCCCACAGGGGGTGGTTAAGTGCAAGAAGTAGTTCACATCCTTAGCAGCATTTGGTTCCTTAAAGTGATTGTAAAGGTTTGTTATTTAAAAAACAAAAAACAAAAACTAACAAGTTATACTTACCTTCTCTGTGCAAGGGTTTTACACAGAGCAGCCCCTAACCTCCTTTTCTGGGCCCCCCGGCGGTGCCCCTGGCTCCTCCTCTTCTGCGAGTGCCCCCACGGAGAGCTCAGCTCCAAGGGGGCATCCTTGTGGGTGTGGTCCCGAGTCCTGCTGCTGCGTCCATTGACACAGACAGCAGGACTCGGCCCCGCCCCCCGGCTCCCATGTCACTGGATTTGATTGACAGCAGCAAAAGCCAACGGCTACCGCTGCTGTCAGTCTGTCCAATGAGGACCCAAGAAAAAGGCTGGAGCTGCTGGGCTTGTGCTCGTCGCTGGAAACGATCGGGTTCAGATAAGAAAAAGGGGGGCTCTGGGGGGAGCAGCTGCAGCACAGAAGTTTTTTCACCTTAATGCATAGAATGCATTAAGGTGAAAAACCTTGAGACTTTACAATTCCTTTAAGTTGGGAGACCTGGTACTGAACCTCCATCTGTCCTGGTACTGAGACCTGGTACTGAACCTCCATCCGTCCTGGTACTGAGACCTGGTACTGAACCTCCATCCATCCTAGTACTGAGAACCTGGTCCTGAATCTCTATCCGTCCTGGTACTGAGACCTAGTAATGAACCTCCATCCATCCTAGTACTGAACCTCCATCCGTCCTGGTACTGAGACCTGGTACTGAACCTCCATCCGTCCTGGTACTGAGACCTGGTACTGAACCTCCATCTGTCCTGGTACTGAGACCTGGTACTGAGACCTGGTACTGAACCTCCATCTGTCCTGGTACTGAGACCTGGTACTGAACCTCCATCTGTCCTGGTACTGAGACCTGGTACTGAACCTCCATCCGTCCTGGTACTGAGACCTGGTACTGAACCTCCATCTGTCCTGGTACTGAGACCTGGTACTGAGACCCTGGTACTGAGACCTGGTACTGAACCTCCATCTGTCCTGGTACTGAGACCCTGGTACTGAGACCTGGTACTGAACCTCCATCTGTCCTGGTACTGAACCTCCATCCGTCCTGGTACTGAGACCTGGTACTGAACTTCCATCTGTCCTGGTACTGAACCTCCATCCATCCTGTGTCCATCCATTGACACAGACAGCAGGACTCAGCCCCGCCCCCCAGCTCCCGTGTCACTGGATTTGATTGACAGCAGCAAAAGCCAACGGCTACCGCTGCTGTCAGTCTGTCCAATGAGGACCCAAGAAAAAGGCTGGAGCTGCTGGGCTTGTGCTCGTCGCTGGAAACGATCGGGTTCAGATAAGAAAAAGGGGGGCTCTGGGGGGAGCAGCTGCAGCACAGAAGTTTTTTCACCTTAATGCATAGAATGCATTAAGGTGAAAAACCTTGAGACTTTACAATTCCTTTAAGTTGGGAGACCTGGTACTGAACCTCCATCCGTCCTGGTACTGAGACCTGGTACTGAACCTCCATCCGTCCTGGTACTGAGACCTGGTACTGAACCTCCATCCGTCCTGGTACTGAGACCTGGTACTGAACCTCCATCTGTCCTGGTACTGAGACCTGGTACTGAACCTCCATCTGTCCTGGTACTGAGACCTGGTACTGAACCTCCATCTGTCCTGGTACTGAGACCTGGTACTGAACCTCCATCTGTCCTGGTACTGAGACCTGGTACTGAACCTCCATCCGTCCTGGTACTGAGACCTGGTACTGAACCTCCATCTGTCCTGGTACTGAGACCCTGGTACTGAGACCTGGTACTGAACCTCCATCTGTCCTGGTACTGAGACCCTGGTACTGAGACCTGGTACTGAACCTCCATCTGTCCTGGTACTGAGACCCTGGTACTGAGACCTGGTACTGAACCTCCATCCGTCCTGGTACTGAGACCTGGTACTGAACCTCCATCTGTCCTGGTACTGAGACCCTGGTACTGAGACCTGGTACTGAACCTCCATCTGTCCTGGTACTGAACCTCCATCCGTCCTGGTACTGAGACCTGGTACTGAACTTCCATCTGTCCTGGTACTGAACCTCCATCCATCCTGGTACTGAACCTCCATCTGTCCTGGTACTGAGACCCTGGTACTGAGACCTGGTACTGAACCTCCATCCGTCCTGGTACTGAGACCTGGTACTGAACCTCCATCTGTCTTGGTACTGAGACCTGGTACTGAACCTCCATACGTCTTGCTGATTATGGTGTCCCTTTTTATGTGTTTGCCCCAGCAGAGGGCGGTACTTCCCCAAAAAGCCCGGGAAAATCCTGGCCAGCAGTGTTAACCCTTTCCTCCCAGGGAGCACCATCTCAGCAGGGCAAACACAACTAAACAGTTCAATATTCTAGCAAAGAAATTGAACCATAAACATCAACTGAAAAACCGTAGAACATTTTAATTAAACAAACATTTGACCTCCACCTGCATACAGAGCTCGCCGATCATCGATAAAAACAAAATCCAGAGCCTGGAATTTAAAAGCGAGCCAATCATCAGACATATGTATCATGTTAAAGCAGGACTCTAGCCTTCCCTTCAGTCTTGCACAGTTGTACCGGTGTTCTTTCGAAACATGCCCCCGATGGATCTGCGCATGCACAGTTACCAAACGCCACTCCAGCTATGTCGACCAGCTGGCATGACGTCAACACAGCGCATGCGCAGATCGTCGGAGGCATTTTTTTGACGGGAGAGAGTATTCAACAGGTAGTATTCAAAGCTATGCAACCCCCAGTGAGCTTTGATGTCTCAAGAAAAAAAGTGTTACAAAAAAAAAATTCCCCCAACATGCTTAGCCTCTTATTAGTTGGCAGTGGGGAAAAATGTTACGCAGCGCCAACCCCTGTTGCAATGCAATTAGCATTGTTTGCCATAATGCGTGTCTATTGTACTCACATTACCATTGTGTAATGTGCATCATGACATGTTCACCTCAGCTGACATCTAATACATTGCCCATTGATGTGCATTTGATTCCTTTCCATGGATTCAATACAAAAACAACAAAGGAGTGAATCCGGCCTTCACCTCCCTGGCGGTATGATGATTTCAGATTTTTGTGTACAATTGCGGTACAATTGTTTTGCATAGAAATTTGGCGGTTTATATTGTAGGCCTGTCATTTTTAGCAATAACACACTTATATCTTGTCCACCAAGAGTCTAGTAGATATCCCGGGTATGATGAATTTTGAAACACAAAATCATAAATTATAATATAATAAATAAATATAAATAATAAATAATAAAATAAATGTCCCCATGATTCACTATTCTTCAGTTCTGCAAGTGTTCTAATTTATTATCGCTGTTTTCTGTCTAAAACCACTTTTGACGTAAAGGGACACTCTTTGGTTGCTATGGACAATCTCCAGTTTCCAGGCAGAAAGAACAGAATATATCATATAAAACTGCATAGAGGGCACTGGACAAAGCACTGGGGACCAAAGGGATGTGAAATAATTTCATACAGTAATGTAATCTGTAAGATTACAGTGTACTGTATGTGTTATGATTTTTCACTTATTGGAATTTGCCACCAGGCTCCGCCCCCGTGCGTTGCGACGCTCGCAGGGAACTGAGCCCGGCACACAGGACATTGGGGTGGAGGACAGTGCCCGCGGACACAGCGGGTGGGGGGGGGGGGGATCCTGGGGACAAGGTAAGTGTACCGCTCCAGGATCCTGCAATGCAATCCCGAGTGTTGCTCGGGGTTACCGCTAATGGTGCTGAAATTTAAAGTGGTGTTCCGGCCGAAATTATACTTTTTAAATAAAAATACCCCTATAATACACAAGCTTAATGTATTCTAGTAAAGTTAGTCTGTAAACTAAGGTCTGTTTTGTTAGTTTATAGCAGTAGTTTGTTATGTTATAAACTTACAGCAGGCCGTGGCCATCTTAAGTGTGGGCATCTGAAGCCAGACTGTATTTCTTCCTGGATCTCATCCTTGCAGATCTCGCACATGCAGTGTAATAGGTTTCAGGTCAGGTTTCCATAGCAACGGCAGTTTCAGAGGAAGTTGCCGCCCCACATGCTCAGTGCAGCACAAGCAGTGTAATAGGTTTCAGGTCAGGTTTCCATAGCAATGGCAGTTTCAGAGGAAGTTGCCGCCCCTTCCCAGAAGGCATTGCAAACAGGAAATGGTGCGATGGGCCGCGGCCAGGGAGGAGGAAGTGAAAAATGAACACAGCAGATATACAGTAGGTGCTGAGAAAAAAAAAATTAAAAATATCCAATTTGTTTACAGTGCACAGTTTAGTGAGGGATGCTGAAGAGTTGTAAAAGTGGGTGGAACTCCACTTTAACTCCCGAGTCACACCCGGGAAACCCGCCAGGGAGGCTACGCTATAAGACGAGTTAACGCAGGTGGCAAAAGGGGTGCTAAAAACAGACGGTTGATCTGCAATTTTACCACTCACCTAAAAAGTAAAATGCCAGCCGCTCAGGTCTGTCTCAGCCATGATGTTTGTATGCGGGAGCTGGCAGAAACATCCAGCCTAAAAAAATGCTCATTTTGGAGCAAAATTCTGTGCGTTTACGGGTGTATTATGGCGTTTGAAAGTATGTGTGTGTGTAAACCAATTCTCTTAGCTGCAATATTCTTTTATTCTTCTATAACCACTTCCGGACCGCCGCACGCCGATATACGTCCTGACTTTGAAGGGGGATATCGTTGTTATGGCAGCAGCTAGCTGCTATAACCCCAGTATCCTTTTGTTCGGTTGGCGGTCCGGTTCAAGATAAAAGTGGTCTCTGCAGCGGGTTCGCCGCGAGATCACTTTGATCGCTGGCGGGAGAGGGCCCTCCTCCCGCTCCCGCCACGCTCCGGTGCCCTCCGCCGCTTACCGGAGCCGTCGGCAGCGAGGGAGGCAATCGGATGCTTTCACTAGCTGGGCATGAAGACGAGTGAGGGGAAGATGGCCCCAACCCGTCTCCATGACATTGCGGGGGGCAGAAGCGACATCAAAACGCCACTTCCGCCCATAGCTCTTAAAGGGCTCTTTAAATGTCAATTTATTTATTTTTCTTTTTTTTTATTGCATTTTAGTGTAAATATGAGATCTGATTTAAGAGGTCCTGCCATGCTTTTTTTCTATTACAAGGGATGTTTACATTCCTTGTAATAGGAATAAAAGTGACACATTTAAAAAAAATAAAAAAACAGTGTAAAAATTAAAAATAAAAGGTAAAAAAAAATAAGAAATTTTTTTTTAAACACGTCCCGTCCCACCGAGCTCGCGTGCAGAAGCAAACGTGTACGTGAGTAGCGCCCGCATATGGAAACTGTGTTCAAAGCACACATGTGAGGTATCGCTGTGATCGGTAGAGCGAGAGCAATAATTCTAGCCCTCTAGACCTCCTCTGTGACTCAAAACATGCAACCTGTAGAATTTTTTAAACGTCGCCTATGGAGATTTTTAAGGGTAAAAATCTGTCGCCATTCCACGAGTGGGCGCAATTTTGAAGCGTGACATGTTGGGTATCAATTTACTTGGCGTAACATTATCTTTCACAATATTAAAAAAATTGGGCTAACTTTATTGTTGCCTTATTTTTTATTTCAAAAAAGTGTATTTTTTCCAAAAAAAGTGCGCTTGTAAGACCGCTGCGCAAATACGGTGTGACAGAAAGTATTGCCAAGACCGCCGCTTAATTCTCTAGGGTTTTAGAAAAAAAAATGTATAATGTCTGGGGGTTCTAAGTAATTTTCTAGCAAAAAAAAAAACAGTTTTTAACTCATAAACCACAAATCAAAAAAAAAGAGGCTCGGTCCTTAAAGTGGAGTTCCACCCACTTTTACAACTCTTCAGCATCTCTCACTAAACTGTGCACTGTAAACGAATTGGATATTTTTTTATTTTTTTTCTCAGCACTTACTGTATATCTGCTGTATTCATTTTTCACTTCCTCCTCCCTGGCCGCGGCCCATCACATCATTTCCTGTTTGCAATGCCTTCTGGGAAGGGGGCGGCAACTTCCTCTGACACTGCCATTGCTATGGAAGCCTGACCTGATCCTTGCAGATCTCGCACATGCTCAGTGCAGCACAAGCAGTGTAATAGGTTTCAGACTGAAACCTATTACACTGCTTGTGCTGCACTGAGCATGTGCGAGACCTGCAAGGATGAGATCCAGGAAGAAATACAGTCTGGCTTCAGATGCCCACACTTAAGATGGCCATGGCCTGCTGTAAGCTTATAAAATAACAAACTACTGCTATAAACTAACAAAACAGACCTTAGTTTACAGACTAACTTTACTAGAATACATTAAGCTTGTGTATTATAGGGGTATTTTTATTTAAAAAGTATAATTTCGGCCGGGAACACCACTTTAACACCAGAAAATAATACTTGGTTCTGTATTCTCTAAAAAGGGTGTTACTGGTAGGTGGGTAGCGGGTAGAACCAAGAGACAGTACTCGGAGGTGGGTAGGGGGCAGAGACAAGGGGTGGCTTAAAAGAGGGGAGTTCCTGCATCTATACTCTAAGAAATAAAAGCCCTGCCTGAACACATGTCAATCAACTCTAAGCTACCTCTGAAAAGCGATCCACTGTGCGTGTGAATGTGGCCCAAGTAATACTTGTTCCAGGTTCGGTTTCTTACCAGACTCTTCAGGGAGTGTGCCGACTGAACAAAGACCGAGACTTTCTGCAAAGAGATAAGGATCAGGTTACTACAATGCGATGTGTATGTGGGGCTATGCAGGGAACGACTACTATGGATACTCCTATTTGCCTGTGATAGATGAGGAAGTTTATACTGTCCATTCCATTGCTTTATGTGCAAGTGATTAGTTCCATAAGGCTGTTTAGTTTGTAACTGTGAACCATTGTTATTCATCCAAGAACTGACGGGGGGGAAAAACCATTCCGTCATGAACATACGTAGAATATAAGGGTATATTTTCTTGAGAGAAACACATCTGATACTGACGAATTGTTATATGTACATTGAATTGACTATTATATCCTGTATGTGATAAAGGTTAATAAAAAACACAGTTTAAAAAAAAAAAAAGATCAGGTTACTATTTAAATAGTAAGTGGAGAAATCCAGCAACTCACTACATCAGAGATCAAACCTGGGCAAGAGATTCATCACAGCAAAAAAAAAAAAAGTGTGTGTGCGCTGTGTTGTCAAAAGTATTGGGACGCACACGAACTTTAATGACATCCCAGTCTTAGTCCGTAGGGTTCAATATTGAGTTGGCCCGACCTTTGCAGCTATAACAGCTTCAACTCTTCTGGGAAGGCCGTCCACAAGGTTTAGGAGTGTGTCTATGGGAATGTTTGACCATTCTTCCAGAATGTGAGGTCAGGCACTGATGTTGGGCGAGAAGGCCCGGCTCACAGTCTCCGCTCTAATTCATCGCAAAGGTGTTCTATTGGGTTGAGGTCAGGACTCTGTGCAGGCCAGTCAAGTTCCTCCACCCCATACTCGCTCATCCATGTCATTATGGACCTTGCTTTGTGCACTGGTGCGCAGTCATGTTGGAACAAGAAGGGGCCGTCCCCAAACTGTTCCCACAAAGTTGGGAGCATGAAATTGTCCAAAATGTCTTGGTATGCTGACACCTTAAGAGTTCCCTTCACTGGAACTAAGAGGCCAAGCTCAACCCCTGAAAAACAACCCCATACCATAATCCCCCCTCCATCAAATGATTTGGACCAGTGCACAAAGCAAGGTCCATAAAGACATGGATGAGTGAGTTTGGGATGGAGGAACTTGACTGACCTGCACAGAGTCCTGACCTCAACCTGATAGAATACTTTTGGGATGAATTAGAACGGAGACTGCGAGCCAGGCCTTCTCCTCCAACATCAGTGCCCGACCTCACAAATGCTCTTCTGGAAGAATGGTCAAACATTCCCATAGACACACTCCTAAACCTTGTGGACGGCCCTCCCAGAAGAGTGGAAGCTGTTATAGCTACAAATGGTGGGCCAACTCAATACTGAACCCTACGGAGCAAGACTGGGATGCCATTAAAATTCATGTGTATATTTTAACAATATAGTGTATGTATGTAGATAGAGAGATAGATAGAGAGAGATAGAGAGATAGAGAGATAGAGAGATAGAGAGATAGAGAGATAGAGAGACAGAGAGACAGACAGACAGAGAGACAGACAGACAGAGAGACAGACAGACAGAGAGACAGACAGACAGAGAGACAGACAGACAGAGAGACAGACAGACAGAGAGACAGACAGACAGACAGACAGACAGACAGACAGACAGATAGATAGATAGATTTTTTTAAAGCACTTTTCCAATCATACAAATACACCATAACGTACAATACATATATTATCCATCTTTTTCTAACCATCACTGAAAGCTGATTGGTTGATGGGTACTACTAGGGATGAACAAATCCTATTGGTTTGCCATCGAATCCAATCAATTTAAAGGACCCCTTACACTGGCCCAGCCCCTGCAGGTCACTTAGCGTATTGCAAACGGCACCCCACCTTTTCAATGTTATGGGATGTTATGGAGCTGAGATCCTCCTGTGAAGTGCATGGGCCAATTAGGAAGTAAAATGTTTCTTTATAAAAGGTGCCAACTCAATGCAATGGGAGCATAGCACTTGTTTGTTAGGGCAGAGATGTCACACAGGGTTATCCCATTTTCGTATATATATATACATATATATATAATTTTTTTTTTTAATTTATATTCTGGGGACTCGGGGGGCACAGTCGCTGTACTGGAGTTCCCAACTTCGCCCATTTATGGTAAGAATTAAGGGGTTCCCACTCACAGCAAAGACAGACATGGTGTAGTCTATTCTCTATTTCCCCAATCAATTCACTAGGAGCAAGCACAATGCTTAAAGGGAATACCCAAGGACAGAGATATGGGGGGGCTGCCACTGCTGACTTGGTTGTGAAGGTGCAAGCTCCAGGGCTGCCATCCTGATCCCAGCTTCACCATCTAGTATGTTACAAACCTGAAACAAGCATGCAGCCAGGGAAATATGTGAATTAGAACTGTTATGCCCCGAACACACGGTCGGACTTTCCGATGGAAAATGTGTGATAGGACCTTGTTGTCGGAAATTCCGACCGTGTGTGGGCTCCATCGGACTTTTTCCATTGGAATTTCCGATACACACAAAGTTTGAGAGCTTGCTATAAAATTTTCCGACAACAAAATCCGATCCTTTAAATTCCGATCGTGTGTAGAAAAATCTGACGGACAAAGTGCCACGCATGCTCAGAATAAATAAAGAGATGAAAGCTATTGGCGAATGCCCCGTTTATAGTCCCGACGTACGTGTTTTACGTCACCGCGTTCAGAACGATCGGATTTTCCGACAACTTTGTGTGACCGTGTGTATGCAAGACTAGTTTGAGCCAACATCCATCGGAAAAAATCCTAGGATTTTGTTGTCGGAATGTCCGATCAATGTCCGACCGTGTGTACGGGGCATAAGCTTGCATGCTTGTTCAACCTTCATAAAAATCGGGGCATGGCCTATATTGTCTGTCCATCTCAACTTGAGATCACAGTGTGTTGTAATAATAAAATCGCATTCAATATTTCTTGCATCCATTAATCCGATTGTTCCATCATCAGTGTACCCCAGGAAAAAAAAAATGATTATTTACCTTTTTACTTGCAAAAACGGCTTTATCCTGAGAGCAGGGGAGCCTCTGTTCAGCCCAGTTTGAAGCGTTCTCAAAATTTGTGTTGGGGATCCAGCGCTTGTAGATGGCATCCACCCACCCGCCTGGAAAAGACAAAGTGCTTCATAAACCTCTGTGACCCAGAATGAGTCAGGAGGAGGATTGTACACCTAATATATATATATATATATGAGAGTATACCACGTACAGTGCCTTGAAAAAGTATTCATACCCCTTGACATTTTCCACATTTTGTGATGTTACAACCAAAAAATGTAAATATATTTTATTGGGATTTTATGTGATAGACCAACACAAAGTGGCACATAATTGTGAAGTGGAAGGAAAATGATAAATGGTTTTTAATTTTTTTTTTTTACAAATAAATATGTGAAAAGTGTGGGGGGTACATTTGTATTCAGCCCCCCTGAGTCAATACTTTGTAGAACCGCCTTTCTCTGCAATTACAGCTGCAAGTCTTTTTGGGGATGTCTCTACCAGCTTTGCACATCTAGAGAGAGACATTTTTGCTCATTCTTCTTTGCAAAATATCTCAAGCTCTGTCAGATTGGATGGAGAGCGTCTGTGAACAGCAATTTTCAAGTCTTGCCACCAGTGGCGGCCGGTAATGCAGGGCGCCCCCCTATCCACGCGTCCAGCCCCCTAATCTACATGCGGGGAGCTGGACGCATGGATTTCAATGGGGTTTTTTCTTTTTGTTTTTTTGTTTTTTTACGAAGCACATGATTAGAGTCAGAGGCGGGTAACCCAACCGACCGGGGGAGGGGGGCTGTGGGGACATGGTTTGTCTCCCTCCCTCAAGAAATATACCACCATCTTCCCAAGCCAGCCCAAGCTCCAGCCTGGAGGCAGAGCCCCCCCCCCCAACCCAGGGGTCCCTCCTAGGTTACTAACAGTCTCCTCAGCACTCCATCTTCCACCCGACTCCCCCTGCTGGCTTAAGCATAGCTCCCAACTGTCCCTGATTTCGAGGGACTGTCCCTGATTTGGAGCAATGTCCCTCAGTCCCTCTTTCCTCTTCATTTGTCCCTCATTTTGGTCTGATCTATATAGTTGTATATAAAATGCACTTTTTATTTTTCAAAAAGTGTTTCTCAGTGCTAAACCTATAATTCTCCTTTAAGGGGGCGTGGTAGAGGATTTGTCCTATGCCTACATACTTATGCTAATAGGTGTCCCTCGTTCCCATCTCAAAAAGTTTGGAGGTATGCTTAAAGGATCACTAAAGTTAATTTTTTTTTTTTTTAAATAACAAACATGTTATACTTACCTCCACTGTGCAGCTCGTTTTGCACAGAGTGGCCCCGAACCTGGTCTTCTGGGGTCCCTCGGCGGCTGTCTCGGCGCCCCCCCCCCCTGCAAGGACTTAACACTTTCATGCGAGCTCCCTCGCATGGTGTTGAGTGCTTGGGGGCGCGCTCCCGTGATACAGCCGGCGGCCATACTTGCTCACTGTATCACTTGGCCCCGCCCCCGTGTCATTGGATGCGATTGACAGCAGCGTGAGCCAATGGCTGCGCTGCTTTCAATGCATCCACTCTAGCCAATCAACGGCCAGGCTGAGCAGCGAAGAGGATGTCGGGGGTGAGCGCGGGACTTTCGAGGGGTCAGGCAAGTAAAACGGGGGTGCTGGGGGGGCCGGTATTGTCAGATGTTTTTTCACCTTAATGCGTAGAATGCATTAAGGTGAAAAAAACTTTTACCTTTACAACCCCTTTAAGGGCTGACTCAGCCACCCTTCCAGGACATTCTGCCTGGGGATTGCCTAAGTTCCCTCAAGTGTACAGATCGGCCAGTGGCGGCCCGTCTATTAGGTGCGCCGCCCCCCCCCCCCCATACATGTGTCCGCCCCCCCTAATCTACATACAGGGCCCCGGATGCATGGATCACAATGGGGGGGGGGGTAATTTTTTTTTTTAAGCACGCGATTAGAGTCAGAGGCTCTGATAGGCTTCAACAAAGAGTGGTCTCAGGGCGCAGAGCACTGCACTCCAAGCCCACCCTGTTGTGTGACAATAGCGAATGCAGGTGGTCCATTGTTGCCGGGGGAATCTATTGTTGCTGGGATGGTCTATTTTACTACTTTTCTTGTAATCGCTAAAAAATTCCATACAAATGACTTAATACCACAAATATTACTTGGTTCTGTGTTCTCCAAAAAGGGATGGTGCTCAGAGGTGGGTAGGGGGTGGAACCAAGGAACGATTCTCGGAGTTGGGTAGGGGGGCGGAGACAAGGAACGATTCTTGGAGGTGGGTAGGGGGGTGGAACCAAGGAACGATTCTCGGAGGTGGGTAGGGGGGCGGAGACAAGGGTATACTCAGAAAGGGGGAGTTCCTGCACCTATTTTCTGAGAAAAAGAAAAAGCCCTGACTGCCATCCATACTACTGCTATATTGATGGGGTATAACAAGGTAATGCACAGGGCCCTACAGAAGAGGGCAGTTAGGAAAGCAGCATTGCCAATAAAGGAATCGATGTGTTCAGATATGACTGTGCAGGATACAATGCGACTCACATGAGCGGCTCTTTTGATTCTTACTGTACTAAACAATTATTTCATACAGTCACTTCCCCGCACAGAACAATGCATGAATCACACACAGGCCCCGCACTGTTCAGCTTCCTTTACAAAACTATCCCAGCGTTCAGATGGGAACTTGCTGCAGAATGAAATTCCAGCATTACATACCAAAAGGATTACACAGTCCTTCTAGTATTTTCTAGAATTCCTCTGATCGGGTTTCAAAAATAGATCGATGCAGCCCCGGCCTCTCTGAATCCACTGTGAGCTGCAGTGCGCATCAGGATCAGACTAGGTTTAGACTTGAGCATTTTGCATGTTCCTAAACACAGAGGAGGTTATAGACTATGAGTGCGGAAATGTCTCGGTGCCTATTACAGCCAATCTATCTCTCCTGGCCAAGGCTGACGGATTCCTGTCCTAGTGACACAAAAGATCTTCTCAAAGAGAATCTTAGAGAGTTGTCACCAGATCAGGTGTTCCCATTGGACACCTCTATTTCTGGCAAGCAATGCAAACTTTTTGGATGTCTTTTCAACTTTGTCTTGGTGACAAAAGAGGGGGACACAGACAAAATGTGTACATGTTCTTTGCCACTGTAAAAAAGTTTGCTGTACTTTTTAGGGCTCCAGGCTCTCAAATAGAAGTGACATATGATTACATCAGAAACTGGCCCTTCCCCCACCCCATGTGCGCCCCAGGGTCATCTGTGCACGTCGTGAGTCTTTGACATCCATCACTGCTTTCAGGATGGAGAGAGATGAGAAAAATTATTTTCTCAGTCTCCCCTGCGATCAATGAACCCGTAAGTGCTCATTAACGGTATCATTCTCCACATATGTCATCACATATGGGGGGGGGGGGGGACTTGTCATTCACTTTGTGGTAGCAATAAAGTTAAGTGAAAAAAAAAGAAATAAAAATTTAAATATATTTAGCAAGCTTTCAGCGCTGTCACACTTTGACTGACAATTATGCGGTCATGCAACACTCTACCCATATGACATTTTTATCACACAGAAAGAACTTTCTTTTGGTGGTATTTAATCACCATATGGTTTTTTATTTTTTGCTAATGAAAAAGGACCAAAAATTAAAAAAAACATGTAAATAAACGTTTTTCATAGTTTGCTAAAAGATTTTGCAAACAGGTAATCTTTCTCCTTCACTGGTGTGTGCTGATAGGCTGCGCTGATGGGCACTGATGAGGCGGCACTGATGAGGCTGCTCTGATAGGTGGCACTAATGGGCACTGAAAGGCGACACTGATCAGGCACTGATTAGCAGCATTGGTAGGCACGGATAGGCTGCACTGATGGGCATTAATAGGCTGCACTGGTGAGCACTGATAGGCTGCACTGATGGGCACTGATGTGGAGACACTAATGAGGCTGCTCTAAAAGGTGGCACTAATGGGCACTGATAGGCGACACTGATGAGGCACTGATTGGCAGCATTGGTAGGCATTAATAGGCTGCACTGGTGGGCACTGATAGGCTGCACTGATGGGCACTGATAGGCTGCATTGATGGGCACTGATGTGGAGACACTAATGAGGCTGCTCTAAAAGGTGGCACTAATGGGCACTGATAGGCGACACTAATGAGGCACTGATTGGCAGCATTGGTAGGCATTAATAGGCTGCACTGGTGGGCACTGATAGGCTGCACTGATGGGCACTGATAGGCTGCACTGATGGGCACTGATGTGGAGACACTAATGAGGCTGCTCTGAAAGGTGGCACTAATGGGCACTGATGGGCGACATTGATGAGGCACTGATTGGCAGCACTGGTGGGCACACATTGGGAGCACTGGTGGACACACATTGGCAGTACTGGTGGGCACTGTTGGGACTGCACTGATAATCAGGACACTGATAATTAGTGCTCCGATTATCAGTGTAGATGTCCCTTTCACACAAGTCGGTTATCGGCTCTCCTCTCCCCTCCAAAGTATTGCCGATAACCGGCTTGTGTTTACATCATGATTAGATGTGATTGGACAAGCGGTAAAGAGCTGCTGTGACTCCGATCAGCCGAACAAGAAACCCATACGAATAACTCTCCCCCCCAAATACGAGACAAAGCTCCGTCTTGAGGGTCAACCAGGAATCCACTCATTTATTTTCACACATGGACACAACAGATAAAATAACTCAGAGACTCTTTCCCCCCACCCTTGGAAAAGATGGCGGGTTAAACTGTCCAATGACAATGGACACACAGGTCAGGTGTGTTTAACGTCTCATCAGTACACAGTCTTAGCAGGGAGAGCTGTTGGAGGAATCCCCCCTCCCTTCATAGAGATACACATCCTGTGATATCCCAGGCAGACAGACACAATAGAACATTGGAATACAGCCCCACTCCAAACTAGCACAGAAAATAGTACACAATAACATGAGACAACACACAATATATACACACAACATTGTGAAGCAGTCACTATCTATAATATGGCAAATACGGGGTTCCCAGAGTTTTGTGTTTTTGGGGGGGACATGGACTTGAATCCAAATTAACATCACTTCTAGGGTCCCCAGGCATACAGCTCACAACAAGCACCGTTCCCCCAAATGCCAGGGCCCATAATTGGTCGGCAAGAGGCTGGCATTCAGTCCCCTCCAAAAGCCTCTGCCCCGGCTAGGTCTGTCACAGGCTCTTTTCCCCCGATCTGTTATCAGCTGGGTCCCGAGGACACAGCGATCACAGAGCGCACTTCCCGCGCAATGTGGTGGGTGCGATCATGGGAGGACATCATATGATGCCCTCCCAGAACTGGCCGGCCATGCTGCAGCCGTCATTCGGCTATAGCCGGGTTGGCAAGTGGTTAAATAAATAAATACACACATATAAATTCAAACACATGTGCATGGCGCAGTCAGGTACATAAAGAACCATTGTGCCAAACATGATAGGTATCGCCGCGCATGCCGTAATGGGAGGAATAATTCTAGGACCGTTATTTAACGTTAACTCCAAACTGATGACCTGTAAGGGGTATTAAAGCTTCATCGAAAGGAAATTCCGGGTATCCTAGTTTGCGGTCACGCACAATTTTACATGTTGACATTTTTGGTATCCATTTACTCGACTCATTTTTATAGTTTACAGAAAAGTCAGATTTTATTGCGTTTGTGTTCACTAAAACTAATTCAAATGTACTTTGGAAATGTAGATTTGATACTCTAGAGTCTATAATGATGCAATATATAAAAATTGCATCTCCCGTTTTTACCTTATGGTGCTTAATAGTCTTAAAAGGCATTGTTCTCCTTTAACAAAAAAACTGTCTATTCAGGTAAGGGGTGTCTTCAGATAAAAACAAACAGTGCAGCTCCGACTAAAGATGAATAATGTCCTTTCTATCGGTTCAGGCCATTTACATACCTCATGAAGCCTGACTGGAGAACTCCTAAGATGTTGCTAAGCACGTTGCTAAGAGACACCTAGCCGTTCCTGTTCACCTTCACAGGATTAAGCTGTGGACTGAGATTCTCTAATTCAAACCCCCTCCCATGCTCTCGCTCTCCCCTGATGCAGTAGCTCTGAGCTCAGTGTTTCAAAGCTCACTCCTGTGATCGCGACGGCGACTAGTAACAGCTGGGAATCTCTTAGCAACGCCCTTAGCAACATCCTGGGAGTTTTCCAATCAGCCTTCATGAGGTACGTAAATGGCCTACACCTATAGCAAGGACATTATTCAACTTAAGTCACAGCTGCACAGCTTGTATTTATCCACAGACACCCCTTATTTGCATTGGCAGTATTTGGTAAAGGTGAACTAACCCTTTAACTAGTTGCTGCCCACCCATCTTCAAATGACGGCGGGGCGGTGCGGCTCTCGTTCTGGGGCGCCGTCATATGAGCCGCACTGTGTTGCTAGGACACGGCGCGACCCCGATCTTTGTAAATAGCCGCGTCCGCTCTTTAACCATGGGATCGGCTGTGTCCAATCACATGTAAACATGGAGATGCCGGTAATCGGAGTTCCTCCCCTCATATTGACAGAGTGTGTAGTGAAAAGTAGTGTAGTGAGGAGAGCTGATCAGCGGCATCTCCATGCAGGGGGACATCTACACATGTAATCAGGGCACTGATTACAATATAGCGCCAACTGTGTCAATCAGTGCCCACCAGTGCCAGCAATCAGTACCCACCACTGCCCACAAGTGCCACCAATCAGTGCCCATTAGCGATGCCAGTCAGTGCAGACTATTAATGCTGCCCATCAGTGCCCATCACTGCTGTCGATCAATGCCCATCAGTGTCGCCCATCAGTGCCACCCATCAATGCCCATCAGTACCGCCTATCCGTGTTGCCTAACAGTGCCACTTAACAGTGCTACAATGCATATTAGTGCCTCCTCATCAGTGCCACTTCACCAATGCCCACCAGTTCAGCCTATTAGTGCCCATCAGTGCCGCCTCATCAGCGCACATCGGTGAAGGAGAAAAATTACTTAGTTACAAAATTTACTGACAGAAACTAAGTAAAAAACATTATTTTTCACAATTTTTGGTCTTTTTTTTTTTTTTTTTAGTAAAAAATAAAAAAACCCAGCAGTGATTAAATACCACCAAAAGAAAGCTCTATTTGTGTAAATGATAAAAAATTGTCATTTGAGTACAGTGTAGCATGACCGCGCAATTGTCATTCAAAGTGCGACAGAGCTGAAAGCTGAAAAATGGCCTGGGCAGGAAGGGGGTGTAAGTGCCCGGTAGGCAAGTGGTTAAGCGCCTTATTATGTAAAAAAAAAAAAAAGTGCATTTTAACGTTGTAAAAAAAAAACGGCTCTGGCAGAGAAAGGGTTAAAGACACATTGTTGTGTCTGATACTACTTTAAGAGAGGTGTAAAAAAAAAATTTCAGAGCTATCCCTCCCATGAAACTACATCCAGCATTGGTTCTGTGCGAATTTGGCAAAACTAAATGGCTATTTTCTCTCCAGGACGATTGTTTTTCCTCTTGTACATAATACAGTGATGCAGGAAAATACTCTAGATTATTGGAGCAGGGCCCTCTGATTCCTACTGTATCAAATTGTATTGTATTTGTACTGTCTACCCTCAAGTTGTAAAGCGCTACGTAAACTGTTGGCGCTATATAAATACTGTATAATAATAATAATAATAATAATAATAATAATAATAATGGCCACTTTATGATGGAGATGAATATCGGAAATACGTATTTTTTTCCATGATCATCAGCTCCATCCAGTGGCCATAATGAGACATTTTCCCGATTTTCCCGATTCACTAAATTCTTTATGACTGAGAACATCCAACCTGGAAAGAGAAAGAGCCTAACAACATTCAATTTTGCCCCCATTTGCACAGATTGAATGCCATTTTTTTTTTTTTTTTTTCAAATACACCCCTAAATGATGAAGGCGAGGAAAAAAAAAAAAAAAAAATAATAATATATATATATATATATATATATATATATATATATATATATATATATATATATATATATATATATATATATATATATATATATATATATATATATAATATATATATATAGATATATATATATAGATAGATAGATAGATATCTCCGGCACAGTGCATAGAAAATAGTTTTCAGAGCTCAGACATCCAATGTTGTAAATGGTCTGAGTGCTGGAGGAAAGAACTTGTATTCTGTCGGCGCGCAGCAGTCAGCGTTTCTATATTTGGCCGCTGACAATACAATGTGCTTTGGTACGATTTCCCTTCCCGTAGCTTTCGTAGCTATTTTCAGATGGAAATTTAATTCATTGAAAAGGACGGAGGGGGGGGGGGGGGGGGGAGTTTTTTTTTTTCCTTTTTATGAATAGAAGTTGAATGGCTGCATATTTTAGATGATTGGAATGATATGGCTCTTCACTTCCGTAACCGTCAGCTCTGGAAATGTGTGGTGTCTGGAACCCTGAAATCTTAAATGCTCACATATGTAGTCCCTTCTGAAATCTGTTAGAGCGCGGCCATAAAAAAGGGACCCATGCGGGAAAAGCAGCCTAAAAGGGAAGTGTTCTTGTTGCCATAGTAACCGCTTCCCTGATGCGGAAAGGAGGTGAATGGCCGCTGTGAGAGAGGAGTGTGTAATACTTTGTGGGAGGAGCCGGCACACCTGACCTCTGACTTTGGCGCCGAGTCGGTATTTGCATACGTTGTATGCGGATATCCATAGTGTGATGTGCTGTAGAGGTAACAGACCTACGTGAACGTGTAAGAGGGGCTTTATGATTGGCTTGAATTGGCGCCAAGAGCACAGAGTGGGCACAATGTGGCGGTGGGTTCAGCAAAGTGTTCTAGCAAAGGCAGGAGCGGGGCAGGGGCCTTTGCTAGAACATTGTCCCCTCCTGCTGAGGCTGAACCCACCGCCACATTGTGCCCACTCCGTGCCCAGGGCTTCCCACATGACATTCCCTGCCGTTGACCTTTATAGCCCAAGGAAGGGTTGTCCAATAGGGTTGCTGCACTTTACTGATGGTACTCAAGGAATAGCATAAGAGCCACATCATATACATTCCAAAGTCACTTTACAGTACATCACATTTAGTGGATGGTCTGCAGCAGTCACATGTGAAAGCATATGCAGCACGTTAAACAGCTATCTCTCGCTCCACATTAGTACTCACTGGGACAGGATATCTGCAGTCACCTCCTCCATAGGTATACCTCTCCTGGGACCCTCTAGGGGAATAGCCTCCCTCAGGGAACCCCATGACCTGGCCTAAAAGACATTTTGCAATCCGCCCTACCCCCCCCCCCCCTCACCTCCATAAGAGACAGGCTACAGCCGACTCTCCTGGATGCAGGTTAACACTTCCTCTGCCTCCAGCCCTGTACAAGGCCTCCATGTGCTGGTTACATCTGCAATACCTCCCAACTTTTGAACTTGAGAATGAGGGACATTTCAGGGAGATAGTGACCTGCAGTGCACTAAGTGCACCGCAGCAAAAAGAGGGTGTGGCCAAACATGATAGTGGATGGGGAGGGCACATGGAAGGCAGGGAGGATCACTATGGCATACATGGAAGGCAGGAAGGAAGAATCACTATGGCACATGGAAAGCAGGAAGGATCACTATGGCACATGGAAGGCAGGAAGGATCACTGACACATAGAAGGCAGGAAGGATCACTGACACATAGAAGGCAGGAAGGATCACTGACACACGGATGGCAGGAAGGATCACTCTGGCACATGGAAGGCGCGAAGGATCACTGTGGCACACGAAAGGCAGGAAGGATCACTAAGGCACACAGAAGGCAGGAAGGATCACTATGGCACTTGAAAGGCATGGAAGAAGGATCACTATGGCACGTGGAAAGAAGGATCACTAGGGCACGTGGAAGGAAGAATCACTATGGCACGTGGACGGCAGGAAGGGTCACTATGGCACGTGGAAGGCAGGAAGAATCACTATGGCATGTGGAAGGAAGAATCACTATGGCATGTGGAAGGAAGAATCACTATGGCATGTGGAAGGCAGGAAGGATCAGTATGGCATGTGGAAGGAAAAATCACTATGGCACATGGAGAACAGGAAGGGATGATCACTATGGCATGTGAAAGGCAGGAAGGATCACTATGGCACATGGAAGGCAGGAAGGATCACTATGGCACACAGAAGGCAGGAAAGATCACTATGGCACATGGAAGGCAGGAAGGATCACTATGGCACATGGAAGGCATGGAAGGAAGAATCACTATGGCACGTGGAAAGAAGCATCACTATGGCACGTGGACAGCAGGAAGGGTCACTATGGCACATGGAAGGCAGAAAGAATCACTATGGCATGTAGGTGGAAGAATCACTATGGCTTGTTCAAGGCAGGAAGGATCACTATGGCTCATGGAAGGCAGGAAGGATCCCTATGGTACATGGAAGGCAGGAAGGATCACTATGGTACATGGAAGGCAGTAAAGATCACTATGGCACATGGAAGGATCACTATGGTACATGGAAGACAGGAAGGATCACTATGGCACATGGAAGGATCACTATGGCACATGGAAGGCAGGAAGGAAGAATCACTATGGCACATGGAAAAGAGGATGGATCACTGTGGCACATGGAAGGCAGGAAGAATCACTATGGTATATGGAAGGCAGGAAAGGCCAATATGGTATATGGAAGGCAGGAAGGATCACTATGGCATGTGGAAGGCAAGAGGGAAGGATCTGTCCCTCTGTCCCTCTTTCCTCCTCATTTGTCCCTCATTTTGGTCTGATCTATAGAGTTTTATATATAAAATGCACTTTTTATCTTTCAAAATTTTTTGCAATGCTAAACCTTCATCCAATTTCTAAATTGCTGCATTTGTAAATTTCAAAAGCCAGTTAAAAGGGAGAGTAGTGGTAAAAGAAAAAAAAGTGTGGGTTCAACTAATCATTTGTATTTTTTGTGTGTCCTCTGCCTGCATACTTTTGCTAATAGGTGTCCCTCGTTCCTATCTCAAAAAGTTGGGAGGTATGGTGTGGGGTTCTTGGCTCTCATGCCTCATGTGATCTAGAGCTCCTCCCAACCTGTCTTATAGCTAGGCACTCACTCACCCATGATATCGCTGCAGGGGGACTCAAACTAAAAGGGGCCTAGCACCTGATGACACTGTCAGCTGTAACCAGACACTATTCTAATACAAAGCCACCTAGTGGCAGACCGGCTATCTACTCCTAACTACAAACATCTTAAGGTATTTGTAAATGGTACTGATGTTTGAACATCAATATTCCTGGCCAATTTAGATCATTTTTAATAATTCCTGGCCAAAGTATTTTGGCGTTTATTTTGCGCGTGTTTATGCCTATTTGTGCGTACACAAGTAAAATAAATTCCATCTCTCAGAATGGAATTTTAACTTCTTCAAATTAACATTTTTATTTAAAATACTGACCGGCAACTCAGATTTCTGTATTGTTTCTTTTTTTTTCTTTTTTTTAACTCATCTTTATACAGAGCATATTTACGCTCCTGTGTGTACAGACACATTGAAAACAATGGGCTGCATTTAGAGCAGTAAAGGAAAAAAAAAAAAAAGTAAGCATAAAAACAGGGCCTGAAGCCGCATTGCATCTTCACTTCTTCAACACATGAACATAGTGATGATCAAACCCAGCTGAAGTCACAGAAATACATATTCATCAGCCATTGTGACTGCATTTCCATCCTCTTCCCTGTTACAGCAGTTGTGCCTGGTGTCTAAATACGCTCTATGATCAACGGTCGCCACCCACTATTCATGCATCCGGCCCCTTTCAGGACGCCGGGCACATGAATTACAGCGGCGGGGGTGTTTTTTTTTTTTTTAAGCGCCTGATTAGAGCCAGAGGCTCTAATAGGCTTCAAAATAAGGTGGGCTCGGAGCGCAGAGCATTGCACCATGAGCCCACCCAGGTGTTACAACAGCGAATGAAAATGTCGCTGTTGCAACACTGATCCTCCTCCCGGCCAATCGGGAAGCGGGTCTGATACCCGTCACTCGATTGACTGAAAGGACAGGCGATCCTATTGGATGCCTAGGAGGAGGGGAGGTGACACACAGCGGAATCAAGGAGGAGAAGGCACAGGAGCCGGCGAGCCGCTGCCTGCCACTGCCCGATGTGCCCGCCGCTGCCCGATCCCCGCCGCTGCCCGATGTGCCCACTGTCTAGATGGGGTAAGTACCAGTGGACTGGCAGACAGCCGCAGGGGGGGGGAGTTTGAGGTGCCGGGGGCGGGGTTGTTGTTTGCCGCTGCCCCCCACAAATAAAAAACTACCAGCTGGATATGACCGTAGTATACAATAGGTACCAGAGTTAAAGGGATTGTTCACCTTTATTGAAAAGCTGCCTATGCAGGTCTGTAGATAAGTTCAAAGAAAAAAAAAAATGAAGCCCTTGTTCACATGGGAGCAATAAGTCGCATCCTATTGCCGGCAATCACACTGTTCAAGTCGGCGCAACATCAACCTTGTGGTGCCGCATCTATTTGAAAAAGTAGTACATGCACTACTGTTGGCGATTTTGGGTGCGATTTCAATAGACATCTGTGCAAGAAGCCGCGCAGGTGGCTTCAAAGTCGCACCCGAAGTCGCACTGAGATGCGGCTTTGAAAACGCGTGATTTCAAAGCCGCAGTCAATGTGAACGAGGGGGGGGGGGCTTACCATGCGCTACTTAGGTGTGTGAATGACGTTGCTGCAGCTAAGGCTCCTTCCAGAACAAATATGTCAAAATCGACATTCGTTCTTGGGCTGTACAATCTTTTTTTTTTTTTGAAATCACAGAATAAAATTCACAAACAGGAAAAAATGCCAACGCGTTTCGGCTCTGGTCATAGTCAAGCTGCCTGTGGGTGATGCCAAGTCAGCAGGTGACCACACTCTCTGTGCAGACTGGGTCTAAGGAGGTATGTCAATGCAAAAAAGCAGCATTTGAAACAGAACAAAGGTGAATAGTGAATAGGCTGCCCTTAAGGCAATGCATGGTGATGAGTTTCAAGGGTGTGAATTGGTCCTAAAAATTCCACAGTCCTTTTTTAACCACTTGCCGACCGCCGATATACGTCGGCACAATGGCAGCGGTGGGCAAATGGGCATACCTGTATGTCCCCTTTAATTGGCGGGGCCGGCGGGCGCGCCGCGTACATCGTGACCGTGCCCGCGGGACCTGCGGGTCCGCCGGTGTCCTGTGATCGTGTCTCAGAGCCTCAGAGCGGGGAGATGACTATGTAAACAAGGCATTTCCCCGTTCTGCCTAGCGACATGACAGAGATCACCGCTCTCTGTCATCGGGAGCCGTGATCACTGTCATGTGTGTTGTAGCCCCTCCCCCCTACAGTTAGAATCACTCCCTAGGACACACTTAACTCCTTGATCGCCCCCTGGTGGTTAACCCCTTCCCTGCCAGTGTCATTTACACAGTAATCAGTGAATTTTTATAGCACTGATTGCTGTATAAATGACAATGGTCCCAAAAATGTGTCAAAAGTGTCCGATGTGTCCGCCATAATGTCGCAGTCATGATAAAAATTGCTGATCGCCGCCATTACTAATAAAAAAAAAAAATAATAAAAATGCCATAAAACTATCCCCTATTTTGTAGACGCGATAACTTTTGCGCAAACCAATCAATATACGCTTATTGCGATTTTTTTTTTACCAAAAATATGTAGAAGAATACATATCGGTCTAAACTGAGGAAAAACATTTTTTTTTTATATATTTTTGGGGGGATATTTATTATAGCAAAAAGTAAAAAAAATTGCTTTTTTTTTTTTCAAAATTGTCGCTCTTTTTTTGTTTATAGCGCAAAAAATAAAAACCGCAGAGGTGATCAAATACCACCAAAAGAAAGCTCTATTTGTGGGGAAAAAAGGACATCAATTTTGTTTGGGTACAGCATCGCACGACTGCGCAATTGTCAGTTAAAGCGACGCAGCGCCATATCGCAAAAAGTGCTTTGGTCAGGAAGGGGGTAAAATATTCCGGGGCTGAAGCGGTTAAAAAAACAAAACAAAACAAAACAAAAAAAACGTAAACAGGCAGCAGCCCTCGTCCTCGGGGATGTCATATTCATTACATTAATACATTGCAAAAAGGAGCCCTCCAACTAAAAATAAAAAATACCCAACTGCTGGTGCTGAATTCTCCTTCTGAAAGAATATGTCAAAACCGACACTCGTTCTTGGGCTGTACAATCTTTTTTTTTTTTTTTTTTTCCTGGCTTTCAGATTGACGCTTAGAGTCCCTGGCCTGGAACAAGTATAAAGTACCTGACATTTCTCCAACTTTCACTTGCTGCATGCTTGATCCTGGGTTGCCATTCTAAAATAATGAAAGCAGACCCAGCCAGATGACAATCACAGTAGAAAGCCAGCCCCTCCCCCCCCCAAATATTCTCATGACAGGTGCATATACATTATGTACGATTGCCATCAGCATGGAATGCAGACAGATCTTATCTCTGTCTTATCTATGCCTACAGCATCTTTATTTGTATATATATATATATATATATATACACATACATACATACATACATACACACATACATACATACACACATACATACATACATACACACATACATACATACATACATACATACATACATACATACATACATACATACATACACACATACATACATACATACATACATACATACATACATACACACACATACATACACACATACATACATACATACATACATACACACATACACTCACCAGCCACTTTTTTAGGTACACCTGTTTAATTGTTTGGTAACACAAATTGCTTCTCAGCCAATCACATGGCAGCAACTCAATGCATTTATACATCTAGACGTAGTGAAGACAACTTGCTGAAGTTCAAACCGATTGGAATGGGGAAGAAAAGGGGATTTTAATGACTTTGAACGTGGCATGGTTGTTGGTGCCAGACGGGCTCGGTCTGAGTATTTCAAAAACTGCTGATCTACTGGGATTTTCACACACAACCATCTCTTGGGTTTACAGAGAATGGTGGGAAAAAGAGAAAATATCCAGTGAGTGGCAGTTGGGTGGAGGAAAATGCCTTGTTGAGGTCAGAGGAGAATGGGCAGACTGGTTGGAGATGGTAGAAAGGCAACAGTAACTCAAATAACCTCTCGTTACACCCAAGGTATGCAGAATACCATCTCTGAACGCACAACACATCCAACCTTGAAGCAGATGGGCTACAGCAGCAGAAGACCACACCGGGTGCCACTCCTGTCAGCTAAAAACAGGAAACTGAGGCTACAAGTCATACAGGATCACCAAAATTGGACAATAGAAGATTGGAAAAACGTTGCCTGGTCTGATGAGATTTCAGCTGCGACATTCAGATGGTCGGGTCAGAATTTGGTGTAAACAACATGAAATCATGGATCCATCCTGCCTTGTATCACCGGTTCAGGCTGGTGGTGGGGGTGTAATGGTGTGGGGGTGATATTTTCTTGGCACACTTTGGGCCCCTTAGTACCAATTGATCATCCTTTATACCCCAAGGCCCCCCTGAGAATTGTTGCTGACCATGTCCATCCCTTTATGACTACAGTGTCCCCATCTTCTGATGGCTCCTTCCAGCAGGATAATGCACCATGTCACAAAGCTCCAATCATCTCACCACTGGACAATGAGGTCCCTGTACTCCAATGTCCTCCACACTCACCACATCTCATCCAATAGAGCACCTTTGGGATGTGGTGGAACGGAAGATTGGCATCATGGAAATGCAGCCGACAAATCTGCAGCAACTGTGTGATGTTATCATGTCACTATGGAGCAAAATCTCTGAGGAACGTTTCCAACACCTTGTTGAGTTTATGCCACAAAGAATGAAGGCAAAAGGGGGTCCAACCCGGTACTAGCAAGGTGGACCTAATAAAGTGGTTGATCAGTGTATATATATATATACACACACACACACACACATACAGTATAAAATAAAAAACTCTACTTACTGAGGAAAAGAACCAAAAGCAACATTTGTATGGTGTTCATTCTTCAATCGGTGTCTCGCACTTTGACCTTCACCCGGTCAGGTGACAAGACGACGAACAGCCAAGAATTCTGCTGCTTAAGCACAAGTCGCGGTTTCCTTTGGTTTTTAAAAGGTCTGGTTGCACTGCAATGCTGGTTTAAAGGCACAGTCCAGCCTTTTGGAAAAAAACGTAATAAATGCGCCAACAATGACAAAGTAAAAAAAATGTGCATTTGTTACATTTTTGCATTCAGGCCTGCAGAGCATCGCGCCCATGATCAGTGCGTCGCGGGTACAATGCAGAGACTTTTGCGTTGCACACGGGACTTTCTTGCAGTTGCTTCTAGGAGGTGTCAGGCGTTTTTTTTTTTGTTTTTTTTTCCTGCCTCTAAACTCCCCCGAATGTTATCCTAGGTGTCCATGAACACACGGGCTTTTGGCAGCGCTTACTGCCAGAAAAAAAAACAAAAAAAACACTGCCAGTGCATCCAGGAGCAGCAGAGTTCTGGCAGAAAAAAATGCTTGACGCAAATTCATTTCAATGGCTAGAATAAATTATTATTATTTTATAATTCATTATTATTATTATTATTCATTATTAATAATCATAATAATAAATTAATAATAATAAATAATATTATTATTAATAATAATAAAATATTATTATTATTATTATTATTATTATTTTATTATTTTATTTATTTTATATTATTATTAATTATTATAAATTATTATTATTTTATAATTCATTATAATTATTATTATTTTTTATTATTATTATTTATTATTATAAAATATTACTCTTGCCGTTGAAAACTAATTAACGCTCGAGCTCTTGTGAAAACTTTAGACACTTTTACAAGCATTAGGTTTTTTTTTTTTTTTTTTCTTTCCTGCCAAAACACTGCTGCTGGGAGGAAAGGCTTCTAGGAATAATCAATTAAATTTAAAATAAATTTAATGGATTAACATTTTAATTAATTAAAATTAAAAAAAAGATTTTATACTTGCACTACCTGCTCTGTGCAACGATATTTTACAGAGTGTCACCTTACCACCTCTCCCCAGCTGGCACTTTCCACTTCTTTTTTTACGAGTGCCCCCTTAACAAGCTGTGAGCAACCGGGGTGGGGGGGGGACACGTGTTGCTGAGATGGGCTGTGTGCATCCAGAGACATAAAAAAGGCTTACCGGTACTGTGTATGTCTGTGGACGCACACAGCCCATCTCAGCAAACATGTTACCCCGGTAGCACACAGCTTGTTAAGGGGGCACTTATAAAAAAGGCTTACCGGTACTGTGTATAAGTGCCCCCTTAACAAGCTGTGTGCTACCGGGGGAACATGTTTGCTGAGATGGGCTGTGTGCGTCCACAGACATACACAGTACCGGTAAGCCCCGCCCCCCACTCCCTCCTCACAGAGTTTGTCTGAAAAGCACAGGAACCTATGGCCCCCACTCATAGGTGAGCGCACAGGGTGTGTCAGGTGTGCCTGGGCACGTCCTAATCACCCTGTGTGGTGCAGATTACCCCTGATATTTCAGCAAAGCCCCCCCAACGTCTCCTAAAAATAATTGTAAAAAAAATAAAATAATTGTAAAAAAATAAAAAAAAAATAAAATATAAAATAATAAAAATATAAACTACTGACACAATTAGTATACAGTATATACACATGCATGTGTTTGAGCTTTGAGGTGCACACCCTACCTAATGCAATAGGCTGCGCACACCTTTGCCCCCCCCCCCCACATCTCCCCCCCCCCCCCCCTGTACAGATCTGCCCCAAATCACATCTCCAGGAAGTGAGAGGAGGAGCGGTGCTGCAGCTGGAACGGGGCTGGACTAGTAAGAGGAGGCAGGTAAGTGTTTAGGGATGGGGGAGAACAGCTAGAGAGAATTTTAGGTTAGGGTAAAAAAACAAAAAAAAACAAAACAGAAAAAAAAACAAAAAAGCTTTAGAACCACTAGAACCCCAGCCCCAGGACTGTAGGGCGGGTCAAGCCTTATGTTATGGGGTTCCTCTCCCCCTCCCTGCTGGGTTCCTCTGCTATAGTGACAGATGGGACTTGTAGTATCGTAACTGATGGATTGGCAGATGGGATTTGTATCTTATGGAGGACAATTTTAAATACTGGAATAGTGCACCCTAGAAGCACCCCATCATTCAGATAAAGGGATTAGATGGTGGATGTGACCGGGTTTCATGTTCTACTCTAAACATGGCTGTAACATAAAACAGTCTAAATTATGGGTCTCCAAACTTTCCAAAGGGCCAATTTATTGTCCTTCAGACTTTGGGGGGGGGGGCAAACTGTGGGCAGTGGGATTAAAAAATATCCTGGGGTCACTGCAAATAGAGCGCCCCATCGTTGGCGTCAGTGGGAGGAAGGGCGCCCCATCGTTGGCATCAGTGGGAGGAAGAGCGCCCCTTCGTTGGCGGCAGTGGGAGGAAGGGCGCCCCATTCGTTGGCGTCAGCGGGAGGAAGAGCGCCCCATCGTTGGTATCATGTGGGTTTTTTTTACTGAATTTATGGGGGGGCATACAAGAAGAGCCAGCACTCCTTCTGCAATAAGCAAATGTGTTTCACACCCATTGGGACACAGGGGCCCCATTCCTCAAGGTGACCATCTCCTCTGTGTCCCCGGAAACCCCGAGACATTATTCGGTTTATTGCAAAATTGCCAGGACACAGCGCTGGCCAATCCGGGCCCCCAGAATACTCCAGACTGATGAGATACATGTGTGTGGGAGGATGGCCATATGATACATTGTTTCAATTAAACAAAGGGCATTAGATCTTCCTGTAGTTCTATTTTATAGATGCACATTATGGTAAAGGTGTGAAAGGGCCTCAGAACAACTACCACCCCCTTGAGAAGACGGAAAATGTCAGCTGAGCTAATTATATCTTTGGTTAGTCCCCAACTGATACTCTTCATTCAGTCTCATATCTTATTTCCTCTGCAGAGTCATTACAAAAAAGAAGAGATAAGAGAAGAACAGATAAGTGACTTTTAAGGGGTTTTCCACCTACTGACGAGGAAATCTGGTAGAGCAAGCATGACTACAACAGTGTGTCTCAGCAAGGGTTCCTCCAGAGGTTGTGAGGAGCTCCTTGAACAGTGAGCAATGGTGAACTCATTTCCCACCTACACTGACCACCAATTTTCCACTAACAATCAAATGTAAGGGGTTTCTTCTTCACTGACCACCAATATAAGGGGGTAAGTTTCCACCGAACCCCAATGTAAGGGGTTTCTTCTTCACTGACCACCAATACAAGGGGTAACTTTCCACTAAGCACCAATGTAAGGGGTTTCTTCTACACTGACCACCAATACAAGGAGGTAACTTTCCACTAAGCACCAATGTAAGGGGTTTCTTCTTCACTGACCACCAATACAAGGGGGTAACTTTCCACTAAGCACCATTTTAAGGGGTCTCTTCTACACTGACCGCCAATACAAGGGGGTAACTTTCCACTAAGCACCGATGTAAGACATTTCTTCTACACTGACCACCAATACAAGGGGGTAACTTTCTACTAAGCACCAATGTAAGGGGTCTCTTCTACACTGACCGCCAATACAAGGGGGTCATTTTTCACCAAGCACCATTGTAAGGGGTTTCTTCTACACGGACTACCAATACAAGGGGGTAACTTTCCACTAAGCACCAATGTAAGAGGTTCTTCTCCACTGACCACCAATACAAGGGGGTCATTTTCCACCAAGCACCAATGTAAGGGACAGGGCGGATTTGATTTAAATCAACTCAATTTAAATCATAATTTTTAAAGAGCAACTGGTATCTCTGTCCCACAGTGGCTCCTCCTCTGACCCGCTGTTGACTCACCGACAGTTCCATTCACTTTAATGGGACACCTGGTGACAGGGACACAACAAGGTGAAGGACGTGGCGGTAGCAGGTGAGTAGATGCCCCGCTAACAGGCGCTGCCATGATGGATCTGAAATGACAGGTGCTCATTCTTGCTGGTAGTTAGAATCTTTAATATTTGCAAACAAAATGAAGGTTTCCTATTTAGAATAATAAGCTGTCAGGTTAGTAAAACAGCGATATCAGAGCCGATTCAATGATACAGTTTGCAGTGTACATAGGATTTGCAAAACAATGGGATAAAGGAATATTCCTGAACTTTGTTTTATCTCTCATGGTTACTGTGAAATTGTGTGAATGCATCAAATGCAGTGCATATTATCTCAGCTTGGATTTATTGAATGAGTTTACCAAAAAGGTAAATATTGCAGAATATACAGCCTCAAGCTACATAACTAAGCTTCATTTCATGCTGAATAAACTAAATTATTAATGTATCTTAAATAAAAAAAAAAAAAACTTTTTTCTTTAGGTTTTTACTCCAAAACCATTTTATTAAAATAAATTTGATAAAAAAAAAAAAAATTAAAAAAAATCAGATTTAAATAGAAAAAAAAATCAGATTTAAATAGAAAAAAAAATCAGATTTAAATAGAAAAAAAAAATCAGATTTAAAAAAAAAAAAAAAAAAAATCATTGATTTTTTTTATCCACCCTGGTAAGGGGTCACGTCTACATTGACTGCCAATACAAGGGGGCAATTTTCCACTAAGCACCAATGTAAGGGGTTATTTCTACTGACTGATAGAATTTTTGTCGATATAAAACACTGTTTATTAAAAAAAAAATTGCTGGGACTTTGTATGAGACAACAACTGCTACAGAGCCTGCATGTCTCCATCCCTAAATCCTAGAAAAAGGGGAAAGGGGAATGGTGGGACTTTACATGAAGCACAACACCAAAACCAAACTAATCAATTGGTAGATACTATTTAATGGTGCACATGAATGCGTGTGGGACTGTAATTAACATGTAGCAAATAACATAAAAATATAGTAATATCACACCTCCCAACATTTTGAGACGAGAGTGAGGGACACCTACTAACAAACGTATGCAGGCATAGGACACGCCCCCCTGCCACACCCCCTTAAAGGAAAATTAACCCCCGAAAAAAAGGAAAAAAAAGGTGAATTAAATCCACAAGGACTTTTCTTTTACCACTACTATTCCTTTATATTGGCTCTTAAAATGTAAAAATGCAGCAAATTAGAAATTGGATGAAAGGTTTAGTATTGGGAAACACTTTTTGAAAGATTAAAAAGTACATTTTATGTATAGGTATAGGACACGCCCCCTGCCACACCCCCTTAAAGGAAAATTAACCAAAAAAAAAAAAAGGTTAATCAAATCCACAAGTACTTTTTTTTACCACTACTATTCCTTTATATTGGCTCTTAAAATGTACAAATGCAGCAATTTAGAAATTGGATGAAAGGTTTAGCACTGGGAAACACTTTTTGAAAGATAAAAAGTGCATTTTATATACAACTATATAGATCAGACCAAAATGAGGGACAAATGAGGAGGGATGAGGGACATTGCTCCAAATCAGGGAAGTCCCTCAATGGTAATATAATAAATACATAGAAATGTACACACACATATAAGTGATGAAAACACATACATATACATAATTATTCCTACATAGTAAAAGGTAAATATTTTTAAATGTATTAATTGTAGCCCAAACGTGCACGCAGACATGATTAATTGCACACATGGTCATATAAAATTGGTTCAAGATTCTGCAAGGTAATCGCATGGTTGACGCATGGTAGCTGTGTCAATCAGTGGCGTCGCTAGGGGGGGGGCTTTTGGGGCTATAGCCCCGATTCTGGGGCCCATAGCCCCGAGTCTCTGCAGGGGATCTCTGGGGACCCTGATGTAATTGGGGGGCTCTCTGGGGATATATACACACACGTATATTATATACCCATTTATGCCCGCCCAAGCGTATGACTTTCTTTACTACGCTGCTATGGGCTCTAGCCCCAGATCTTTTGAAGAAATAGCAACTCCTCTGGGATGGAGGAATCTCCCACTTTTTCCATCTAACTATAGAAAATCTGCAGATAATCTATTGGTGTATGGCCAGCTTTAGACAGGTAGAAGGTCGAATGTTACCCTTGGTATGAAGTATAAAGCATTGTCCAGAGATGTGCATAGTGTCATCAAGGTGCAAGGAGTAGACTAAGGCTGGCCATACATTATACAATTTTCTTCTATAGATTTCCTTTAGATTTACCAAAACCATATAATATGACGTCAAAGGCCCTTCTACTACACAGCTGAAGGTAAATCTAAAAGGAAACTGAATAAAAAATTTGTACGGTGTATGGCCAGCTAAAGTGTGTGCCCCATAAGGGTGTGGAATAAATAGCCACCACATCGCCACAGGACCCCACCCACGCCACGTTGCATGCTGATGGGAAGGCGGAGTCAGTGTTCGAGCGAATGTTAACACTCGAAACCGAACACCACGACCCTCCCTCAAAACGCATGGATATACAATGTCGGCCCGCGGCGTCAAATTGACATCAAGGGCGCGGCGTGTGAGCGTGGCGTTGACGCGCAGCGAGTGTCCACCCCCTCCCGCCACGTCTAAACAGGAGAGGAGGGGAGGGCCGCAGTGCGTGTCACAGTCTCCGGGAATGATGCAAACAAAATGCAACCTCAGCGCAATCACAACCCTAGGCAGATGCCTCCTTCAGTAATTGATGTGAATAATTGATATTGGCAGATGTATGTCACAGGTTAACCATACAAAATAAAAATAAAAAGGTGTGCGCTTCCATCCCTACGTAAACGTTCATTAAAAAAAAAAATTGTTGGGACTTTTGCATTTGCTCCTGAGTGGAATTTATCCACGAAACGTGCGTAGAGCTATATACTGATGTATTGTCACCAGGGGCGTTGCTAGGTCTACAAAAGATCTGGGGCTAGAGCCCATAGCAACGTAGTAAAGAAAGTCATATGCTTGGGAGGGCATACACATGTATATAATATACGTGTGTATATATATTCCCAGAGAGCCCCCCCCTTACATCAGGGTCCCCAGAGAGCCCCCCTTATATTAGGATCCCCATAGAGCCTTCCCTTTGCATCAGGGTTCCCAGAGAGCCTCCCCCTTAAATCGGGGTCCCCAGAGAACCTCCTACCTACATCAGGGTCCCCAGAGAGCCCCCCACTTACATCAGGGTCCCCAGAGAACCTCCTACCTACATCAGGGTCCCCAGAGAGCCCCCCACTTACATCAGGGTCCCCAGAGAACCTCCCCTCCCCTTGGGGACCCCTGCAGAGACTCGGGGCTATGGGCCCGAGATGCGGGGCTATAGCCCCAAAAGCCACCCCCTAGCGACGCCACTGATTGTCACAGCTACCATGCGTCAACCATGCGATTACCTTGAAGAATCTTGAACCAATTTTATATGATCATGTGTGCAATTAATCATGTCTACGTGCAAGTTTGGGCTACAATTACTACATTTAAAAATATTTATTTTTTATTAGCGCGTGTACATTTCTATGTATTGTATTACTATATTTTTATGTTATTTTCTACATGTTACTGACGGTCCCACATGCATCCATGTGCACCATTAAATATTAAATAGTATCTACCAATTGATTCGCCGATGGAACGAACGGGCTCAGGTGAGTAAAATGGGGGGGGGGGGGGGGGGGGGGGGGGGGGGCTGGCGGGGCCGGTCACTGTCAGAAGTTTTTTCACCTTAATGCATAGAAAAACACGAGGGTTTATATTATTTGGCCTCAAGACCAAACTATATGACTGGCAAAAATCCAATACAGCTCACCATCCAAATAACACCATTCCTACAGTAAAGCATAGAGGTGGTAATACCCTCTTATGGAGGGGGGTAATATACTGTTATGGGGGGGGTAATATCCTGTTATGGAGGGGGGTAATATCCTGTTATGGGGGGGGGGGGTAATATACTGTTATGGAGGGGAGTAATATCCTGTTATGGAGGGGGGGGGGGTAATATACTGTTTTGGAGGGGGTAATATCCTGTTATGGAGAGGGGAGGGGGTAATATCCTGTTATGGAGGGGTGGTAATAAATATCCTGATATGGAGGGAGGTAATATACTGTTATGGAGGGGGGGTAATATACTGTTATGGAGGGGGTAATATCCTGGTATGGAGGGGGGGTAATATCCTGTTATGGAGGGGGGGGTAATATCCTGTTATGGAGGGGGGGTAATATCCTGTTATGGAGGGGGGGTAATATCCTGTTATGGAGGGGGGTAATATACTGGTATGGAGGGGGGGTAATATCCTGTTATGGGGGGGGGGTAATATACTGCTATGGAGGGGGGTAATATACTCTCATGGAGGGGGGGTAATATACTGTCATGGAGGGGGGTAATATCCTGTTATGGAGGGGGGTAATATCCTGTTATGGAGGGGGGGTAATATCCTGTTATGGAGGGGGGGGTAATATCCTGTTATGGAGGGGGGGTAATATCCTGTTATGGAGGGGGGTAATATACTGGTATGGAGGGGGGGGTAATATCCTGTTATGGAGGGGGGTAATATCCTGTTATGGAGGGGGGTAATATACTGTTATGGAGGGGGGTAATATACTGTTATGGAGGGGGGGGTAATATACTGTTATGGAGGGGGGGTAATATACTGTTATGGAGGGGGGGGTAATATCCTGTTATGGAGGAGGGTAATATCCTGTTATGGAGGGGGGGTAATATCCTGTTATGGAGGGGGGGTAATATCCTGTTATGGAGGGGGGGTAATATCCTGTTATGGAGGGGGGGTAATATACTGTTATGGAGGGGGGGTAATATACTGTTATTGAGGTGGGTAATTATCCTGTTATGGAGGGGGGGTAATATACTGTTATGGAGGGGGGTAATATACTGTTATTGAGGGGGGGTAATATACTGTTATGGAGGGGGGGGCAATATACTGTTATGGAGGGGGGTAATATACTGTTATTGAGGGGGGGGCAATATACTGTTATTGAGGGGGGTAATATACTGTTATGGAGGGGGGTAATATACTGTTATGGAGGGGGGTAATATACTGTTTTGGAGGGGTGGTAATATACTGTTATTGAGGGGGGTAATATCCTGTTATGGAGGGGGGGGGGGGTAATATACTGTTATGAAGGGGGGGTATTATCCTGTTATGGAGGGGGGTAATATCCTGTTATGGAGGGGGGGTAATATCCTGTTATGGAGGGGGGGGGTAATATACTGCTATGGAGGGGGGGGTAATATACTGCTATGGAGGGGGGGCAATATGCTGTTATGGAGGGGGGGTAATATCCTGTTATGGAGGGGGGGTAATATCCTGTTATGGAGGGAGGTAATATCCTGTTATGGAGGGGGGGTAATATCCTGTTATGGAGGGGGGTAATATCCTGTTATGGAGGGGGTAATATCCTGTTATGGAGGGGGGTAATATACTGTTATGAGGGGGGGTAATATACTGTTATGGAGAGTGGTAATATCCTGTTATGGGGGTGTTTCTCTGCAGCAGGGACTGGAGCACTTGTCAGGATAGAAGGAAAAATGGATGGGGCAAAATACCATCAAATTCTTGAGGAAAGTCTGCTGCCCTCTGCCAGAAATCTGTCAATGAGAAGAAGGTTTACCAACATGACAATGACCCAAGGCACACAGCAACAATGACCACACAGAGGGTGAAAGAGAAAAAGGTGAATGTCCTTGCATGGCCTAGTCAGAGCCCAGACTTAAACCCATTGAAAATCTGTGGAATGACTTGAAGACTGCAGTCCACAAAACGGTCACCATCAAATGTAACTGAACTTGACATGTTCTGCAAAGAAGAGCGGGCAAAGTCAAGATGTGCAAAGTTAGTAGAGACAAATCTCAACAGACTAAAGGCTGGAATGAAAGCAAAAGGCAGTCCAACAAAATACTGACATACGGGGGTGATCCTTTTTCCAACTCAGTAATTCTGTTTTTGATTTTTTGATTTTTTTTTTGACATGTTGGTGTTACTTCACTTGGATGTTAAAAATTTAAGTAAATACGGCTGAATAAAACAAAAACGTGCCTGTCTTCATTTCACGCTGCAAAGCAACAAAATGTGATTGTTTTAAAAGGGGAGCGATTCTTTTCTATACCCTCTGTATGTAAGGGTTTACAACCACTTTACCTGCTTGCAGACCAACCGCTACGCATATACTGCGGCAGGTCGGCTCTCCTGCGCGAACCGCCGTACCTGTACGTCGGTCCGCGCATGCGAGATTGCCGAGCGCGCCCACGGCTCCAGCGGAACGCAATGTCCACCGGCCGCCCGCAATCATTGTACACAGAGGCAGAACGGGGATCTGTCTTTGTAAACAAGGCGAATCCCCGTCATGTTCCCCTGTCATGTCCCTGGCAGCCCCCCCCACAGTTAGAACACACCCAGGGAACACAGTTAAGCCCTTGATCGCCCCCTAGTGTTAACCTCTTCCCTGCCAGTGCAATTTTTATACTGATCAGTGCATTTTTATAGCACTGATCAATGTAATAACGTCACTGGTCCCTAAAAAGTGTCATTAGGGGTCAGATTCGTCCGCCATAATGTCGTAGTCCCGCTAAAAATATGTCAGATCGCCGCCATTACCAGTAAAAAACAAAAAAATACAAAAAAATAAAAGTCCCTAAATCTATCCCGCAGTTTGTAGATGTGATAACTTTTACGGAAACCAATCAATCGCCTATTGCAATTTTTTTTACCAAAAATATGCGGAAGAATATATATATATATATTGGCCTAAACTGATAAAGAAATTTGATATATATATCTCTATATATATATATATATATATATATATATATATAGCGATGGCGTCCTGAAGCGGAATTTTTTCAAATCGGTGTTGAATTAGCATTCCAGAGACGTTCTTACAGTTGGGGCCCCCCAGACGCGGCGCAATCACCGCAGATATTCCGGTAATCAAGCACTTTCTAAATACGTCTTCTGATTTCACGGCACAGGCAGCTGTGATCATCTCTGTGCACTGGGGAGAGCCAGCGCTCCGCTCCCTCCGACGGCTGGATGGACATAATGGCTCAGGGTTGCCATGGTAGCACAGGATTCCTCCAGTCCAATTAAAAATTTGATTCAAATATTAAAATGAATTACCCCCTTTTAAGGGTTAGGTTGTGTGGGCAGTAAAAAAAAAAAAAAAAAAAGAAAAAAACGAAAGATCTAACGTGAAGGCCTTTCAGGTACAGCCATATTGCTGCAGCTGCAATTTATCTCGACAGGTTCACTTTAACCGCTTCAGCCCCGGAAGATTTTACCCCCTTCCTGACCAGAGCACTTTTTGCGGTTCGGCGCTGCGTCGCTTCAACGGACAATTGCGCGGTCGTGCGACGTCGACCCCAAACAAAATTGACGTCCTCCCCCCCCCCCCCACAAATAGAGCTTTCTTTTGGTGGTATTTGATCGCCTCTGCGTTTTTTATTTTTTTAGTGCTATAAACAAAAAAAAAAAAGAACGACAATTTTGAAGAAAAAAAAAAAAAAGCAATATTTTTTTACTTTTTGCTATAATAAATAACCCCTCCAAAAATATATTAAAAAACTATTTTTTTCCTCAGTTTAGGCCGATATGTATTCTTCTGCATATTTTTGGTAAAAAAAAAAAAAAAAAAAAAAAAAAGAAATAAGCGTATATTGATTGGTCTGCGCAAAAGTTATAGCAGCTACAAAAATAGGGAATAGTTTTATGGCATTTTAAATATTCATTTTTTTTTAAAAATTACTAATGGCGGCAATCTGCGATTTTTATCGTGACTGCGACATTATGGCGGACACTTTTGACACTATTTTGGGACCATTGTCATTTATACAGCGATCAGTGCTATAAAAATGCACTGATTACTGTGTAAATGACACTGGCAGTGAAGGGGTTAACCACTAGGGGGCGATGAAGGGGTTAGGTGTGTCCTAGGGAGTTATTCTAATTGTAGGGGGGGGAGGGGCTTCAACTCATATGACAGTGATCTCTGTCATGTCACAAGGCAGAACAGGGAAATGCCTTGTTTACATAGGCACTTCCCCGTTCTGCGTCTCCGTGACACGATCGCTGGGAGACCGGCGGACATCGAGTCCGCCGATCCTACAGGCGCGGTGACGCTGTACAGTTATGTACAGTTATGCCCATTTGCCCACTGCTGCCATTGTGCCGACGTATATTGGCGTGTGGCGGTAGGCAAGTGGTTAAGGTTCTGGTTCCAATGAAACTACCCACATTTTTGGTAAAATATAAAAGACGAGGTTGCGCCGAGTAAATAGATACCCAACATGCCAAAGCTTAAAATTTGTGTGCGCCCGTGCAATGGCGACAAACTTCAGTCCCCTATATTTTCTATAGGTGACGCTTCAGAAGCCCCCTATAGGTATCAGTTTAGTGTTACGGGGGGGGGGGGTCTTGTGCTAAACCTGTGTATTGCAATTGAGGCTTTGACGCGTAGGCGCCCCCAACGCATGCGTTTATGTTCACACGTGCGTATATGTGGAGGTGGGGATGGCCCTCAAAGATTTTTTGGGGGGGATTTTATGTGCTTGGGTGTAACTTTTTTTTTTTGCAAAAAACTATTTTTTTTTTTTACTTAACCTTTTTTTTTTCCCATCACATAGTGGACAAAAAGACTCCCATGTGATGATTTTTAGGTGACAGGTTCTCTTTAATGAGATATACAGGGTCTAAAAGACTGTCTCCTACGCACTGAATGCACACCTCCCAACTTTTTGAGATGGGAACGAGGGACACCTATCAGCAAAAGTATGTAGGATAGGACACACCCCTTGCCACGCCCCCTTAAAGGAGAATTGTACAAAAAAAAACAAGATTGGTTAAACCCACAAGTGCTTTTTTTTACCACTAATATTCCTTTATATCGGCTTTTGGAATTTACAAATGCAGCAATTCAGAAATCAGATGAAAGGTTTAGTGCTGGAAAACACTTTTTGATAGATAAAAAGTGCATTTTATATACAACTATATAAATCAGACCAAAATGAGGGACAAATGAGGAGGAAAGAGGGACAGAGGAACATTGCTCCAAATCAGGGACAGTCCTTCGAAATCAGGGACAGTCCTTCGAAATCAGGGACAGTTGGGAGCTATGTAAATGTATTGCAAAGCAGATCGCATTGCAGAACATTCCTTCCCGGCTGAGCCAGCCGGGGACACTTAGATGCTGACCCGGAGGTGACGTCACGGACATCGCTTTCTAGGTCACAGCAAGAAGAGGAGGAGAAGCAGAGCCCGGTAAGCATATGGGGGGTGGGGGCGCCAGTAATGGGGGTGTGTGTGAGCAATGCTTTCACCTGACAGAAAGGAGTCTGCCTGTCAGTTTCACACACAATCTTGGTGGCTGCAGCCATTGGATTGTGTGTGATAACCCCCCGCTGTCAGGTTCATACGAAATACAGACCTGGCAGCGAAAGCGTTAAAGGATTTTTTTTTTTTCACTTTAAATTTTTGGTTCACTTTAAGGGGTTCTTGTTCCCATGAAAAGGTTCACACTACACATGGTACATTTGTATTTAGGGTGTAACATGTAATATGTTCCAGCTCCCATCTCACCCCCTCTCCCCCTGACCCCCTTCCACTGTGACACCAAGAGGGGGATAGTCTTCCCCTGCAGCTGCTGTCACAATTAAAATGAGAGCGGCTGTGTGGGGCTCCACCCCCCCACAGCCACGTCATTCATTCACAAAGATTTGTGGATGAAGAAACTACAAGTCCTGTCTTTCACCAGGGCAGACGGTTTTTAGTTTTCAATGGACTGCAAATTTTGGCGATAAGTGTGCTCATGGTGCATTCACTCTTCCTCCAGCTTTTAAAAGCCGCGTACACACGATCGGATTTGGGAAATGTGTGATGACAGGCTGTTGGCGGTAAATCCGACCGTGTGTACGCTCCATCGGACAATTGTTGGCGGATTTTCCGCTGACAAATGTTGGGTAGCAGGTTTTCAAATTTTCTGCGGACAAATGTCTGTTGTCGGATTTTCCGATCGTGTGTACACAAGTCCGTCGGACAAAAGTCCAAAGTACAAACACGCATGCTCGGAAGCAAGGACGAGCCGGAAGCAGTCGGTCTTGTAAACTAGCGTTCGTAATGGAGAATTAACATTCGTGACGCGGCAAATTATGAAACCTGGAAATGCAGCGCACAATTCTCTTCTTCTTTAATGGGATAATAATGAAGCTGCTGTGCTGGTGATACTGATGGAGTTATTGCAAACTAATTTTTTTAAAAACTTTTTGTTTCTAGTGATATCAAGAATAATATTATAATGTTTTGTTAATTTTTTTATTTGGGCAAGTTACCACAACACCATTATCCCATAGTTTTTAAGATCAAAGATACAACTATGACACTTTTGACACTTTGTGGGAACCAGTGACACCAATACAGTGATCAGTGCTAAAAAATATGTCCTGTCACTGTACTGACACTGGCTTGGAAAGGGTTAACATCAGGGGTGATCAAAGGGTTAAATGCGTTCCCTGGGAGTGATTACTGTGTGGGAGGTGCTTTGACAGGGGGAGGGTAACGATCCTTGTTCCTGCTTAGCAGAAACACAAGATCTCCATTTTCCTCCCTCACAGAACAGCGATCTGCCTTGTTTACATAGGCAAACCGCCATTCGGCCTTTCTCCTAAACGATCGGAAGGTCCCGGTGAACATTGCGTCTTCCAGACCCGCTGATTGGCTCCCACTGTGTCCAATTGCAGCCGGAGTGTGTCACCGGCGGTACGCACGCCCCAGACCCGGAACCGTCAGATCCACTTTAAAGGGCCAATTCGCACCAGAAACTGCACAAGTGCTCGATTTTAATGCATGTTTACAGGCACATTTGAGGCTCGTTTGAAGCACGCTTGGCATGTGTTTGAATGCGTTTTGCCGTGCATTTGCAGTGCATTTTTCTATTAGTTTTTAGGCATGGCTTTCTTGGCTTAAAGGGGCGCAGTGCGGGTGCCTTTGAAGCACGTTTGTAGCGCGTTACCTGCATTTACGGTGCAGAAAAATGCAGCATATCTACTTTTTTGTATGTGAACGATGGGCATAGGATTACCTTGAGTTTGGGCAGTTCAAAATGCATCCAACTGTGTTCAGTGTGAAAGGGCCCCGAAGGTCCACTTTAAAGTGTTCTTGTGACAGCTTCACTTCTGGTTCTTGTTCCCTTTAAAGGGTTCTGATTCCCATGACAGGTTTACGTTGGATTTCTTATTTTCAGGATAAGCTCACTTCAAAGGGGTCTTCTTCTCTTGACAGGCTCACTTCAAAAGGTTTCTTCTTCCCTTTTCAGGTCCACTATAAAGGGTTCTCGTTCCAATGACAGGTCCACTTTAAAGAGTTCTCGTTTCTATGACAGGTCCACTTTAGAGGGTTCTCGTTCCTATGACAGGCCCACTTTAAAGGGTTCTCGTTTCTATGACAGGTCCACTTTAAAGGGTTCTCGTTCCTATGACAGGCCTCCTTTAAAGGGTTCTCGTTCCTATGACAGGTCTACTTTAAAGGGTTCTCGTTCCTATGACAGGTCCACTTTAAAGGGTTCTCGTTCCTATGACAGGCCCACTTTAAAGGGTTCTCGTTCCTATGACAGGTCTACTTTAAAGGGTTCTCATTCCTATGACAGGCCCACTTTAAAGGGTTCTCGTTCCTATGACAGGTCTACTTTAAAGGGTTCTCATTCCTATGACAGGCCCATTTTCAAAGGGTTCTTGTTCCAATGACAAGCCTCCTTTAAAGGGTTCTCGTTCCTATGACAGGCCCACTTTAAAGGGTTCTCGTTCCTATGACAGGCCCACTTTAAAGGGTTCTCGTTCCTATGACAGGTCTACTTTAAAGGGTTCTCATTCCTATGACAGGCCCATTTTCAAAGGGTTCTTGTTCCAATGACAAGCCTCCTTTAAAGGGTTCTCGTTCCTATGACAGGTCCACTTTAAAGTGTTCTCGTTTCTATGACAGGTCCACTTTAAAGGGTTCTTGTTCCTATGACAGGCCTCCTTTAAAGGGTTCTCGTTCCTATGACAGGTCCACTTTAAAGTGTTCTCGTTTCTATGACAGGTCCACTTTAAAGGGTTCTCGTTCCTATGACAGGTCCACTTTAAAGGGTTCTCGTTCCTATGACAGGCCTCCTTTAAAGGGTTCTCGTTCCTATGACAGGTCCACTTTAAAGGGTTCTTGTTCCCATGACAGGCCTCCTTTAAAGGGTTCTCGTTCCTATGACAGGTCCACTCTAATCTTCTGTATTCCTGGTCCTCTGGAAGCCAGGTGTAATGCTGAATGGAGTTGGCATGTGAAATCTTTCCCCCTCCTCCCTGCACACACACACACAGATCGTCTCGTTGTGGTCGATGGCAGCGCAGACTTGTCAGACGGTTGTGAAACCTCCAGATCAGAGCTGGTAGGTGACCACAAGAGCTTCGCAGGTGTGACCCCGAGCGCTTCGAGGTTCTCAGAGACGGAAGATTCCCCTCGACTCTTCCTGCCGAGCACCAGAAATTCTGAAACTTGAAAACTTTTTTTTATTTTTTAAAAGCTACAAAGTTTCCAAGAAATTACGATTTTTCTAGATCTCTGCACAGGGCACAGCGTCCTGCCTGAACTCCTTCTTCTGTCATCTCAATGGCTGATCTAGTCTGCTCAGGGCCGTCTTTAAGGCAGGGCAAAAGGGGCAGCTGCCCTGGGCCCTGTCATTGCTGTGAGGCCCAAATTGGCTACCTCATATTTGCCAACTATCCTGGTTTAAATTTCCTTGTCCCTTGAAGTTTTAGTGCCATGATGTGCCCCTGATATCTCAGTGTGAAGTGTTGCTACTAATGCTGCCCAGCTCTGCCCTATTGTTGTGTACAGATGACTCACCTACCGACCCTGTGTTCAGGGCTGGTGCTACCACTAGGCAAACTAGGCAGCCGCCTAGGGTGCCCTGCTGCCTAGGGCACCCGGCCACAGGTTTTCCTACTCTTTTCTCTCTAACTGTGTCTGTGTCCTGGCTCCTGAATGAATGGAAGCAAGCAAAGATTCATTGATGGGCACTGGTAGGCTGCATTGATGGGCACTGGTGAGGCTGCATTGATGGGTGCTGGTGAGGCTACATTTAATGAGCGCTAATGAGGCTGCATTGACGGGCGCTGGTGAGGCTACATTTGATGGGTGCTAGTGAGGCTACATTTGATGGGTGCAGGTGAGGCTACATTTGATGGGTGCAGGTGAGGCTGCATTTAATGGGCACTAATGAGGCTGCATTGATGGGTGCTGGTGAGGCTACATTTGATGGGTGCCGGTGAGGCTGCATTTGATGGGTGCAGGTGAGGCTGCATTTGATGGGTGCAGGTGAGGCTGCATTTGATGGGTGCAGGTGAGGCTGCATTTAATGGGCACTAATGAGGCTGCATTGATGGGTGCTGGTGAGGCTGCATTTGATGGGTGCTGGTGAGGCTACATTTGATGGGTGCTGGTGAGCCTGCATTTAATGGGCGCTAATGAGGCTGCATTAATGGGCACTGGTGAGGCTACATTTGATGGGTGCTGGTGAGGCTGCATTTAATGGGCGCTGATGAGGCTGCATTGATGGGCGCTGGTGCGGCTGCATTGATGGGCGCTGGTGAGCCTGCATTTAATGGACGCTAATGAGGCTGCATTAATGGGCGCTGGTGAGGCTGCATTGATGGGCACTGGTGAGGCTACATTTGATGGGTGCAGGTGAGGCTGCATTTAATGGGCGCTGATGAGGCTGCATTGATGGGTGCTGGTGAGGCTACATTTGATGGGTGCTGGTGAGGCTGCATTTAATGGGCGCTGATGAGGCTGCATTGATGGGCGCTGGTGAGACTGCATTGATGGGCGCTGGTGAGGCTGCATAGATGGGCGCTGGTGAGACTGCATTAATGGGCGCTGGTGAGGCTGCATTAATGGGCGCTGGTGAGGCTGCATTAATGGGCGCTAGTGCAGCTGCATTGATGGGCGCTAGTGCAGCTGCATTGATGGGCGCTGGTGAGGCTGCATTGATGGGCGCTGGTGAGGCTGCATTGATGGGCGCTGGTGAGGCTGCATTGATGGGCGCTGGTGAGGCTGCATTTGATGGGAGCTTCATTAAAAAGGTGGGGTTTACATGGGCAGGGAAATGCCTAGGGTGTCAAAAAACCCTTGCACCAGCCCTGCCTGTGTTTACATGTAAATAACTGGCATTGATATGTATATAGTGGCGGCATTCATATGTAAAAAGCCGCGGACCTGCGGCATTCACCTGTTAATAGAGGTGGCATTCATATGTATATCATGCCCCTCTGGGGTCATATCCACCATCACCTATACCGAATGCTGCCCACTGGGGAGGTAAAGGGGCATGCTTGAAAGTCCTGCCTGCAACTGTGGTCATTCAGCCTACCATCAGCCAGCTCTGCAAAGGTAAGCAAATTAGTGTTGGGTGTGCAGAGGTAGGCAGAGAAGGAATTACAGTTTGGGGTGCTCAGGTGAGCAAGGAGGGGATGTATAGAGGTAAGGAAGGTGAGCGCAAAGATGAGCAGAGGAGGCATAGATAGACCAAAACAAAGTGGCACATAATTGTCAAGTGGAAGGAAAATGATAAATGGTTTTCCATTTTTTTTTTACAAATAAATATGTGAAAAGTGTGGGGTACATTTATATTCAGCCCCCCGGAGTCAATACTTTGTAGAACCTCCTTTCACTGCAATTACAGCTGCAAGTCTTTTTGGGTATGTCTCTACCAGCTTTGTACATCTAGAGAGGGACATTGGATGCATTTATAACACCAGATGTGTGGCTTTTTGTATTATCAACTTGGCTATTTTCACACTGCAGCCACGCCGCGTTATCGGTAAAGCGTTGCTCATCTTAGTGGCGCTTTACCGTCATTTTAGCAGTGTTAGAATATTCATTATTAACATGCTTTGATATTGTTCTTGTAAAATTTTGCTATTTTTATTATTGAATCAATTTTTTTTCAACTGAACGGACTTTCTTGGACTTTTCCTCATCAATAGGAATTATTGAAATATCGCTATTATTACCGTAAAAACGAGAATCTTACATGCAGCACTTTTCAGCCGCTAACAGGGCGCTTTTAACCCCCCCCCCCCCGCAAGCGGCCGAAGAAAGGGTTAAAACCGCCCGTGTTGCGGCGCTTCGGAAGCGCTTTTCAGGTGCTTCGGAAGCGCTGTCCATGCATTCCAATGGGCAGGGGGCGGTGTAGGAGCGCTCCCAAACCGCCCCAAAGATGCTGCCTGCAGGACTTTTTGTAACGTCAGGCAAACGCACCGCCCCAGTATGATGGCACGCGGGCTTTCACACTGGGGTGGCATGGGAGGTGGTTTTCAGGAGCTTTACGGGCGCTATTTTTAGCATTAAAATGCTTGAAAAACGCCTTCAGTGTGAAAGTAGCCTAACAGTTTCTAAACGCATCTCAAAATGCACTATAAACACCATAGGGGTGTTTGTAACGCATTTACATCAATGGAAGGGTTTGGGAAGCGGAAAAAGCCTGGCAGACACCACATGTAGGGTCAAATTTTGACGCAATTTTTTTTTTTTTTTCCTTAATCAAATGATTCTTTTTATTATTTTATATAGAAACATTAAAACAATACAGTCAAAACCACAAAAAAAACAAAATCACCCCAAACCCAAGGAAAAAAAAAAAAAAGTAGAAGAAGATTTGACGCACAACCATCAAACGCAAACAAAACTGGGTGCTGCCAATGTACACAATTTTGACAGGCATACATGGAATTTTAAAAACTTTTATGAATCGGATGCTAAGTGTAAGCTACTAGTTATCAGAGCCCAGGCCTGTTTATACCCCCAGCACCGATATAGGGGAGACTGGGGTGTCCTGGCCCCAGATATTTGGTATAAACATTGTGGAAGGATTTCCTCCTCTTACCTGTCTGCAGATCTGCTTTCCCGAATATGAAGGAGGATCTACCTTGAGAGTTCAGCTGTTGTCCTAATCAGAGGAGGATCTTCTCTCCACCTGAGCTCAGCCTCATTGATGACTGACCAGCACAGGGCTAATAGAACATGCTTGATTGCCTGCTAAAGCTGCCCACAGATCGATCGAAATCTGGCTGGTTCAGCAAGCATCGGGCCAAATTTCAAATTCAATCCATGTATGGGTACTGTGGTTGTACAGACGTCGATCTACTGATTCACTTCTATACAGCCACCCTGCATGAAAATTACTTCTCAATCAACGCTGCAGGCTATAGACTACAGCACTGATCTGTGTATTCTGACAACGGGGAGATACAGTGACCTAGCGAGAAGATTCTCCCCATCCACCTTGAGCCTAGGTGTGGAGGACCGCATGTGATTCAGATAGGAATCGCATTCCTGTTCAAATCACATGCAATGTCTGTGCGTTGCGACTTTGAGCCTATTCATTTTGTATGGATCAGATCGCAATCATCTGCATCAGAATGGCGCAGGACCCTTTTTTTTTTTTTTTTGCTGCACCACAATCACATCACATGGGTGTTTACACTCATGCGTTTGGATACAGACAAAAGCACTGTATTTTGGGAGCTGCTTCGGGTTGTCCCTGGACTGACATGTGGGCCACTCAAGCTCACGGGAACGGGTTGTGAATCTCAAGCAGATCCACCGCTGGGAGTGCCGACAGGGGAGGGAGCCCATCCCAGCTCCTCCGATCACTGGCAGTAAAGAGAGGACTCCCTGGAGCCGCACATCCCTGCTGTCCCTAAACTTGATGTATGAACGGCAACCTCGGTCTAGACTCTGACCAGGCCTTCGGGGTGTTGTTAATTTAACATTGACACCCGCAGAAGATCGCATGAATGCAGCGCGATTTCAATGCGGTGCGGGAAACACACAGGATTCGCTGCGTTTCCCACATCACAGATACGTGAACCGAGGCTTAATGTGTGGATGGGGGAATCGGGTCAGTTTTTTTTTTTCCATTCAACCCACTGGTTGAATATAAAAAAAATAAATAAATATAGGACCCATCCACAGTATCTCACAAAAGTGAGTACACCCCTCACATTTTTGTATATATTTTATTCTATCTTTTCATGTGACAAAACTGAAGAAATTACATTTTGCTACAATGTAATGTAGTGAGTGTACAGCTTGTATAACAGTGTAAATTTGTTGTCCCCTCAAAATAACTCAACACACAGCCATTAATGTCTAAACCGCTGGCAACAAAAGTGAGTACACCCCTAAGTGAAAATGTCCAAATTGGGCCCAAAGTGTGAATATTTTGTGTGGCCGCCATTATTTTCCAGCACTGCCTTAACCCTCTTGGGCATGGAGGTCACCAGAGCTTCACAGGTTGCCATTGGAGTCCTCTTCCACTCCTCCTTGAGGACATCACGGAGCTGGTGGATGTTAGAGACCTTGTGCTCCTCTACCTTCTGTTTGAGGATGTCCCACAGATGATCAATAAGGTTTAGTTCTGGAGACATAATTGTCCAGTCCATCACCTTTACCCTCAGCTTCTTTAGCAAGGCAGTGGTCATCTTGGAGGTGTGTTTGGGGTTGTTATGTTGGAATACTGCCCTGTGGCCCAGTCTCCGAAGGGGATCATGCTCTGCTTCAGTATGTCACAGTACATGTTGGCATTCATGGTTCCCTCAATGAACTGTAGCTCCCCAGTGCCGGCAGCACTCATGCAGCCCCAGACCATGACACTCCCACCACCATGCTTTACTGTAGACAAGACACACTTGTCTTTGTACTCCTCACCTGGTTGCCGCCACACAGGCTTGTCACCATCTGAACCAAATAAGTTTATCTTGGTCTCATCAGACTACAGGACATGGTTCCAGTAATCCATGTCCTTAGTCTGCTTGTCTTCAGCAAACTGTTTGTGGGCTTCCTTGTGTGTCATCTTTAGAAGAGGCTTCCTTCTGGGACAACAGCCATGCAGACCAATATGATGCAGCGTGTGGCATATGGTCTGATCACTGACAGGCTGACCCCCCCCTCCCTTCAATCTCTGCAGCAATGCTGGCAGCCCTCGTACATCTATTTCCCAAAGACAACCTCTGGATATGACACTGAACACGTGCACTCAACTCCTTTGGTCGACCATGGTGAGGCCTGTTCTGACTGGAATTCCTGTGAATGAATGACGTGGTCCTGCAGGCGGAGCTTCCTGGCTTGCTCCGGCTAAGTATTTTCTGCATCACTGACCCTTCACAGGATAAGAAGTGACATGCCATCAAGAACACCGACCTTGCAGCACTGGAGCTCTGAGTAGGGTTGCCACCTCATCCCTTTAAACCCAAACACATATGAATTACACAGGTTCTGAGGCTAATTAAATGCAGATAAGGCAACAAGTGAGTTTAATTACCACCTAAATCGGCCACAGAACCTGTGTAATTAATATGTGTTCACATTTAAAGGGATGAGGTGGCAACTCTAGCTTTGGGTTTGACTCCCAATGGATAGACTCAGTGCTTTGTAAATTGTAAAATTAACAAAATAGAGCTAAAACTTTTCTTTTTTTAATTTTTATTTTATATCAAACTAATGCAAGTGTATAATAGAAAGAATGATTATCCCTCAAAATCAACCAATGATAACATTCAAAACAGGAAGAGGCCTGGGAGTAGGCCTTTACCCCCAAGCCTGGACCTCATAAGTGCCTTCAGGCTCTACAAGTCAATCTAAGACTTCCAAATGTTTTCAAACTGTGGAATTTTATCATTGAGGATGGCTAAGAGTTTCTCATGAGTCATTATCCTTGATAGTTTGGCCTTATCCAGGTCAAAAGGTATGACGGGGGGAACTTCTACGATTAAAGCCTCATGCACACGCTTAGATTTTCGGACGTCCAAACGTCCATTTTTTTGTGGCATGCTAGTCTCATGTCGAAAGTGAAAAGGTTACTCACAATCCGAAAATTTTCCTACAACAGAATATGTCAGAAGTGACGTAATGTGTTGAATAGTTTGTATAGTATGTATTCTTTAGTTTCTGAGCATGCGTAGTCTTGCTCTTACGATTTTTTTTTTGTATGAAAACAGTACTAATGAAGCGAAAATCGGACGTTGAGTTCACATCCCACAAAAATGTTATGGTCTGCATATCCAGCTTTTATCTGATGAAAAAGCGAAATCGGCTGTCGAAAGCACCGTACGAACGATCCGAAAAGCGTCAGACAGCTTGTCGTACGAATTTTTCCATCCGATTTTCGTATTGTGTGTATGGGCCTTTAGCTATCGCGATGCAGGCCGCCAAAAAGACAAAAGCCAAAGGTGCCTGTTAATGAGTAGAGAAAATGGTGTACCCTAATCCAGAATCTGCTGACTTTTGGGCACTCCCACCAAATATGGTGGAACAAACTGTCTTGGGAGCAGCCTCTAAAGCCTGTCGGGTTGTTTTTAGGCATCAGTGTCCCATTTGGGAGATTTTCTTTCACTTCCTGTCCCATAGCCATAACAGGAAGTGAGAGGAAATCCCTCCAAAGTGAGGAAATTCATTATTGTCACCAGAACTAGTGTCCCCACTGTAAGATTTCCTCTTTATTCCTGTTCTGGTGACAACTCAAATATTGGGATTTTCTTCATTCTCAGTGATAAGTCAATAGGACAAATAGAGAGGGTGAATCTCCCTAACCGGGGTGCACAGAACGCAACCGAAAAACCTGACAGCGGTTTTACTCCACCTGCACTCTATCCAAAAGTAGAAAAAAGGTTTGCATCTATTTGTACTTTAAGGGGGTTGTCACTATTGAGCTACTAATGCTAGTTTCCAGGCCGTTATGCCAACCACCTACCTTCAGTACCCTTTGGAATATGGGGGTATCTTTTAGGGTCCAATTCCAGGTTCAGACACCGCTGCTCCAGTGATCTCCATTTGCTTCTGGTTTCCATGCCGTGTGGTTGCTCTGCACCATTGAGATCACTCATTTGGTATGGGCGCCCTTCAAAGAACACTTTGCAAAGCATTCTTTAACTAGTTGGGGTGAAGAGGTGGGGCGGTGGCATCACGATACCCACCCTGCCCAGTTGGAGAACGCTTTGAATTAATTAAGAGAATGCAAAGTGTTCTCTAAATGGTGCCTTGCAAGGATGGGGACAGTCTTGAGGAGGAACTTCAGGAGCATGGTTGTTTGACATCATTGATGAGCATCCTGTTGTTCTTCTGGCATACATCGCACACGTGAGGATGTGCTCATGGCCAAGTACCTGGGATGGCGTGGAGGATATTATGGCCTAGAGCCACACGATTCCTGGTGTCTTCTACCAAACCTGCTTTTTCTATATTGTTGGTTCTCATACATTTCTTGATGCGCTAGAACCCATTGGTTATCTTGCTGAGTCAGGAAGCACCACATGCAATATGGCTGTCATGCATTCCAGGCGGGGGATATGACGTGACCCAGAAGTCCTGCCCTACATGTTTTATCATCAATCTGCAAGCCTTTGCTCCTGAATACATCATAGATTGATGGTGAAACGCGTTGGAAGGGACTTCCAGGTGACGTCATATCTGCCACCTGGAACGCACGGCAGCCATATTGGATTCGTGCTTCCTGATTAATTTATACGGGTGGGTTTATGATGCCTTTTTATGCAAGTGCATTACTTTGATTTCTCAATTTTTATTAATGCGTATTTACATTATATGAGGCTCTCCTCCCCTTCCCTCACACTTGAGGCACCTTTCCTGGGCTATATAAAGGGGCATTCAGGAACACCCAAATATCCTGGATGGTGGCTTTCCAAAGGGGCTGAGAAAATTCTAAGTGTTCTCTAAATGGTGCCTCACGGGGAAGGTGGGGCCTTCTTAAGGAGGAACTTCAGCAGCATGGTTGTTGGACATCATTGGTATGCATCCTATTTTTCTTCTGGCATACATCACAAAGAGCGAGGGTATGCATTTGGGGACGTACCTGGGATGGCGTAGAGGATATTGTTGCTTGGAGCCACGTTATTCCTTGGGTCTTCTACTAAATCAGTTTTTTCTATATTGTTGGTTCTCATACTTTTCTTGATGTGCTTGAACCCATTGGTTATCTTGCTGAGTCAGAAAGCACCACATGCATTGTGGCCGTCGTGCATTCCAGGCGGCGGTTATGACGTGACCCAGAAGTCCTTACTGATGCGTTTCATCATCAATCTGCAAGTCTGCTCCTGAAGACATCACAGATTGATGGTAAAACACGTAGGAAGGGACTTCCAGGTGACGTCATATTTGCCACATGGAACACACGGCGGCCATATTGGATGTGGTGCTTCTTGATTAATTTATACAGGCGGGTTTATGATGTCTTAAGAAAATGCATTACTTTGATTGCTTAATTTAAAAAAAGCGTATTTACATTACAGGAGGCCCCATCCCCCTCCCTCACACTTGAGGCACCTTCCCAGGGCTATACAAATGGGCATTTAGGAACACCACAATGACCTGGATGAATGCTTTCCAAAGAGGCTGAGAAAATACAAAGTCTCTAAATGGTGCCTCACGGGGAAGGTGGGACCGTCTTAAGGAGGAACTTCAGCAGCATGGTTGTTGGACGTCATTGGTGTTCATCTCGTTGTTCTTCTGGCAGACTTCGCACAGAGTGAGGGTACGCTTTTGGGCACGTACCTGGGATGGCGTGGAGGACATTGTTGCCTGGAGCCAAGTTATTCTTTGTTTTCTACCAATCCTTTTTTTTTCCTATATTTTTGGTTCTCATGCCTTTCTTGATGCGCATGAACCCATTGGTTATCTTAGAAGCACCACATGCAATATGTCGTGCATTCCAGGTGGCAGATATGACGTGACCCAGAAGTTCTTCCCTAAGTGTTTCATCATCAATCTGCAAGCCTTCCGGGCCATATCTGCCACCTAGAACGCACGGCGGCCATATTGGATGTGGGGCTTCCCGATTCATTTATACGGGCGGGTTTATATCTTTTTATGTAAATGCATTACTTTGATTGCTTAATTTTTAATAAAGCGTATTTACATTATATGAGGCTCTCTCCTCCCCTTCCCTCACACTTGAGGCATCTTCCCTGGGCTTTACAAAGGGGCATTTAGGAACACCCAAATGACCTGGATGGAGGATTTACAAAGGGGATGAGAAAATTCATAGTGTTCTCTAATCTGTGCCTCACGGGGAAACTTCAGCAGCATTGTTGTTGGTCATCATTCGTGTGCCTCTCGTTGTTCTTCTGGCATACATCACACAGAGTGAGGATGTGCTTTTGGGCACATACCTGGGATGGCGTGGAGGATATTGGTGCCTGGAGCCATGTTATTCTTTGTGTCTTCTACCAATCCTGTTTTTTTCTATATTTTTGGTTCTCATACATTTCTTGATGCACTTGAAGCCACCGGTTATCTCCAAATTCCTGAATCAGGAAGCACCACATCCAATAGGACAGCTGTGTGTTCCAGACGACGCAAATTACATCAGGTGAATGTAAATGTAGCGTTAATCAGGGCTATGTGAAACAGCTACATGGTCTAAAAAATGTTAAGAATAAAAAACATGTGGATAAACATGTAAAAAATCTGAACACGTGAACCTTATGGAGTGACAAAGCACAAGTGAAACAAAAAATAGGAGAAGTGAATCTCGGATGAAAGGTAATGGTGGTGACAACGAATGGTCCGTCAAATGATGGACAACTTTGTGTGAACAATAAAAAACAAGAAAAGTGAATATCTTGACAACCAGTGTCCCAAAAGATGAAGGTTGTGAAAAAACCAAGGAGTTCGTCAGATAATGGACATCTTCATGTGGGCAATCGGAGACATCAAACATACTGTTGACAGCAGATATCACAAAGAAGGAATGAAATGGGTACTCTTACCGGAACATATGGATCTGGATGTCAGCGACACCAGATCAAACAAGCATGAATGGAAGCAGCACAAGGTATCCTAAGATAATCGACAGGAAAACTGGAGCAGATTCAGGTATCCACAGAAGACGATATCCATCCAATAAGCTCATCACAGATGGAACAATCCTCCTCTGTCGCCAAATCCAGCAACGTCTCCTCTCCACGTCCTTCAAAATGGAATGTCCTTTATCCTCTGTCCTCCAAAGGACATTCCATTTGGAAGGACGTGGAGAGGAGACGTTGCTGGATTTGGCGACAGAGGAGGATTGTTCCCTCTGTGATGAGCTTATTGGATGGATATCGTCTTCTGTGGATACCTGAATCTGCTCCAGTTTTCCTGTCGATTATCCTAGGGTACCTTGTGCTGCTTCCATTCATGCTTGTTTGATCTGGTGTCGCTGACATCCAGATCCATATGTTCCGGTAAGAGTACCCATTTCATTCCTTCTTTGTGATATCTGCTGTCAACAGTATGTTTGATGTCTCCGATTGCCCACATGAAGATGTCCATTATCTGACGGACTCCTTGGTTTTTTCACAAACTTCATCTTTTGGGACACTAGTTGTCAAGATATTCACTTTTCTTGTTTTTTATTGTTCATACAAAGTTGTCCATCATTTGACGGACCATTCGTTGTCACCACCATTACCTTTCATCCGAGATTCACTTCTCCTATTTTTTGTTTCACTTGTGCTTTGTCACTCCATAAGGTTCACGTGTTCAGATTTTCTACATGTTTATTCAAATGTTTTTTATTCTTAACATTTTTTAGACCATGTAGCTGTTTCACATAGCCCTGATTAGCGCTACATTTACAATCACCTCGTGTTTACAAATTTTAGTCACCTTTATATGTAGCTGCTCTAGTTTTTCTAATTTTTTTTTCCAAAATAGCGCAGTCTTATCTTTCTACCATGACGCAAATTACATCAACTGGAAGTCACACCCTACATGTTTCATCATCAATCGATCTGAACCCAGATAGCAAGAATAACTTGCCACAAATTTGTGGCAGAGTTGAATTGTAAGCCCTGCTGCACATTTTCACTGGAAAGTAGTAGAGTTGCAGAGCACTTGAAGCACAAGTTCTAGTTGACACTTTTCCAATTTGTGGCAAGCCTCTAGCAAGAACAAAGTTGCAGTGGTGAGTCTACAGCAAGAGCTCTGCAAGTCTACAGTATGAAAATTCAGCCACAGTGACCCCCTGTGGCGGGATAACTATTCTACAACAGAACTAAACAAAAACTTGCAGCAGAATGTTTGCAAAGAAAGTTAAAGCGGAGATTCACACAAAAATTGAACCTCTGCTTTTTGGAACCCTCCCCCCCTCTGGTGTCACATTTGGCACCTTTCAGGGGGGAGGGGGGTGCAGATACCTGTCTAATACAGGTATTTGCACCCACTTCCGGGCGTAGACTCCCACGGGAGTCTACGCCACTTCCCGTCCCCCCCGCGCTGTCTGCTGGGACACACACGGGTGCCAGAGACAGCAGGGACCGTTCTGATTGTGCAGCGCGACTCGCGCATTTCCTGATTCCCTTACAGAAGATGGCGGCAGCATCATCCGAGGACCGAGGGACGGTTCAGCCTCGGGTGCCGACATCGCTGGATCCGGAGACAGGAGGGTGTCCTTATTTTAAAAGTCAGCAGCTGCAGTATTTGTAGCTGCTGGCATTTAAATTTTTTTTGTTCGCGGGACTCCATCTTTAATCTGGAGTCATGCAATGTGGACTTGCTGAAATTGTGCAACAAACTTGTGAAGCCTGGCAAGGTCTAGCAATAGTTTAGTAAGTCATTTTCAACCTTGCAGCACAATTGCTTGTAAGACAAGGCAACATTTTCAACCTTGCAGCACAATTGCTTGTAAGACATGCAAGACAAGGCAAGACACCAACTTACAAATAAATCTGGGGCAAGCCTTTGCTCCTGAAGACATTGCAGATTGATGACGAAACGCATAGGGAAGGGCTCATACGTCTCTTTATGCGCTTGATCCCATTGGTTATCTCACAAAGCCAATCGAGATCACACAAGAAGAAAATAGACCCCAAATTATATTTTAAAAAAGTCTATTTATTTGCTGCACATACAAGACAAGGCAAGACATCAACTTACAAATAAATACAAAGCACCACCAAGCTCCCAGAGATAGAACTTGCTGTTAACGAAAGATGTGAACGCAGCTGAGCCAGGAGTTGGACTCCAGACAGTAAGGCTTTTGTCCAAGGCTTTGCAAAGAGACCGAAAAAAAAAAAAAAAAGGAGTACAGTTCAGAAGAGAAAGCGACCAGTTTGCGGTTTTAGCTGCTACAATTGGATATATAAAACACTACCATTGCGAGATATTATGTAAATGTATAGGAGGTTATAAAACAATCACTTAAGAACAGGTACGCCTACTCTCGTCTTTTCAAAAGACCTTTTTTTTTTTTTTTCCCCGCACATTAAGACATTGGTTTTGTAAGATTCCATCTGCGAATGAGAATGAACCCTTAAGTCCAGAGCACCATGCAACAAAGTCCAACACTGAGGAAAGAGTTTCAGCTCCTGCTGCAATATGGAAGATTGTGTACTATACTGCCGTGACACTGTTACCTTCATCACCATTCAAGACCAGCCAATAGAGCTAAGGATGACATAACTACAAGGGGCTAAATATCCGATAAAATACACCTAAGGGAGCCGTTTCAGCTGCCAGATTTGTATTTCTATCCCTCCAGACCTGACGTTTATACAGCTCTTCTACACAGCGCAGCCCTCTCTGGCAGAGCTGGAGACCTGATTAGTCTCTGCTGCAGTTAAGTAACATATCCATGGTCTGGTCCCTCCCCTGAGCCTGTGATAGGACAGTGCAGCAGACTGATGAGCTCATCACTCTGTCATTCTGCGCTCTCCTCCTATCAGCATGCTCCACGTTAACACATAAGCCCTGCAGCACAATCAATTGGCTCTTTGTGCTCCTTCTCCAGTCTAAGCTCTATTGTCCAGGGATGACAAAAAGAGCTTTTCTTTCTCACAGCCTGTGATAGGACAGTGACAGAAGAAACAGACTGTCTGCTGTCTTCCTATCAGCATACCTCTTGTTAACACATAAGCACTACAGAACATCTGGATGGCTCCTTGTGCTGCTTCTTCCTTTCCAGTCTGAGCTCTGCTTTACAGGGACAGCAAGAGGCTGATACCAGGACAATATCAGATACCTGGATTCCTTTAATGATGTATTAATAAAAAAAACAGAGCTGCATTATTGTCTTTAATATTTGCCTGGAGTTCAGTTTTAGGGGTTGATTTATAAAGCATTTGCATTGCCATTCACCAAGTTAAAGAGTGTGTATGCCAGGGACGTGCGGTGAGGTCAGTGGACCTTCTGTAGTGCTGCAGCCCCCCCCCCCCCTCCTGTTTTACTTACCTGGACGCTGTCATCCTCCATCCGGGAAGGAGCAAACCATCTGTAGCTGGTGTCTCGTGTCCTGATTGGATAGATTGATAGCAGCGCAGCCATTGGCTCCCGCTGCTGTCAATCAAATCCAATGACGCAGCACCGGGGTGGGGGGCCGGGTCCCAGTCCTGCATTCTGTGTGAATGGACATAGATGCGGGAGTCGGGAGCGCGCCCGCACGGAGAGGAAGGAGAGCACGTGGACACTCGATGCGGGGAGGAGCCACCAGCACCGCTAAGGGACCCCAGAAGAGGAGGATCGGGGCCACTCTGTGCAAAACGAACTGCACAGTGGAGGCAAGTATGACATGCTTGTTATATAAAAAAAAAAAAAAAACCCCTTTTAAGGTAATTTACTATATTTTCAAAAACTGTACTCAAGCAGGTGGCTTAATGGACAAATCACTGAAGTTTGAAGTTATAACTTCCAACCAGTAATTTCACAGTAAATAGATAAATAATAAATTATTGTCTTATAACATATAGCATAATAATATATGATTTAGCTTGATTAAAACAGTACCTTTTCAACAGCAGAAGATTCTCATTCTCCCTCTTAACTATGTGAGAAAAACTTGTGTGAATTGTGTGTAAATCTTATACACATAAACACATGTATTTTCCTTCTAGTTAAGAGGACTGGGGTGGAAGGGAGCATGTGTCTTTTAGACACATGCCCTCTTCTATGACACTGCAGCCAGAGGCGTGCCTCCACTGCAGCATTTTTATTGGACAGCTGGTACTTTTCCATTGGTCCAAGATTCCAAGCTGTCCATTGAGCTCAGTTCCTCTGACAAGAAGTGAGGAGAGGCACTGTGAGCTCATCCTCTCAGTCTGCTGCAAACAGAGTGTACCAGCTTGTATTTAAACTGACCACTCTGGATGTAGCTTCTGACAGGCTGCGCAAGGAGCCATAGGTCATAGGAGTACTATTTTTACCAGTGGTGGGATAGGACTTATACCGCGTACACACGATCGTTTTTATCGGCGGAAAAAGATATGATGGCTTTTCCGACCGGATTCCACTCAAGTTTGCCTTGCATACACACTGTCACGCAAAAGTTCGCTGAAATTACGACCGTCAAGAACGCAGTGACGTACAACACTACGACGAGCCGAGAAAATGACGTTCAATGCTTCTGAGCATGCGTTGAATTGTTTCCGAGCATGCGTTGGGATTTGGCGCGTCGGAATTGCCATAGACAATCGCATTTTCGGATAGGAACTTTTCCCGACCGAAAAATTGAGAGCATACACACGGTCGCATTTTCCGAAAAAAAAAAATCTCATCAGTCTTTTCCTGGACGAAATTCCGACCGTGTGTACGCGGCATTAGGCTACCTACCCTTCAAATTTGGAAAATACCACATTTGGGCTCTAGATGAAGCGAAGCACTAAAAGGAAATTCCTACGGTACTTCGCTCCATCTAGTGCCCATATGTAGTATTTTCAGTTTAAATTAAATTTACATTTCATTTTTCCACTTTTACTGGGTGAATAACTATGCACATTATAAAATCAACCTCCATGGACTACACCAAGCACAGCAGATAGAATGAAACTCCAGAAATAGAGCTGTAAATGATGGCGGTAAAATCCTGCCCAGAAATCTCCGCGAGACTAAGGCTAGGTTTGGCTTGACCCATTTTTGGAGTGTTTTTTTTTTATGTGTGTTTGTACACAAGTTTTTCGGGGCGGTTTCAAGCTTGAGCGTTTCTTGGTTTAACCAATGGAAAGCTAGTTACTAAGAGAAGGAGAGGCATGAAATTGTGCAAAGAATGCAAGGTACACGCGTGCTCCCTTTGAAGTCTAAAGGACAAAGAGGCCCATGTACTTTTTCAAGCTTCAAGCAATATATTGCTGAGGTATGAATGGGTACCATTGATTATAATGGGTGTGAACTTGACCTTGTGCCAACAGGCTTTGGACTTGTGCTGATGGCATTAGTTTAATAAGCTTCTGGGACCATTCAGAATTGATTGATATGGGCAGCTGACCTACTTCAAGTGGGTTTTTCCATTTCCATAGATGTGTACATTGCAAAACTCGTTTTAAGTGCAAAAAAAGCCCATCTACTAAGAGCATTACTCATTCCATTAACGTCAACTCAGAACTAAAAAATATTACTTTTGGCTGGACTGACTCCAAATGAAAATAGGGTTTGGTTATATTCCTGGGAACCTAAAACTATGCAGACAACTTCTGGTAAAACACCAACACGGCAATCAGAGAAAAGTCACAGCAAAACCATGGAGGATTACTCTTTACTCAGTGCGCTTTCTTGCAGAACAAAAGGGACATCCTCAGGACCAACCACAGTGGTCACTGACCTTCATATATGAGTCTATGTATAATATTATCCACTGCTGGAAAGACATATAGAGAGAGGAAACAGTACTGTTACTATCAGTCATCATAGTCGTATTGGTAGAGAAGTGATACTACTATGTTCAAGATTATATTATTCCACAGTGATATAAAGCAGTGATGTATGACTGTGTGTGAACTCAGTCCCTTTGAAGCCCATATTGTGTCAATCTTAATTATCAGGATTGGTGAAGAAAGCACCACCACAGAGTAAGAAAGAAGACTGCATCACTGGTATGATGAAGGTAGGTTGTCAAACAGGTTTTGTACATCTACTACAGACTGATGACATCACCGAGAATGCAGCCTTTCTATTCACTAGAGACCGGTGACATCACTGAGAATGCAGCCTATCCGTTAACTAGAGACTGATGACATCACTGAGAATGCAGCCTATCCATTAACTAGAGACCGATGACATCACTGAGAATGCAGCCTATCCGTTAACTAGAGACCGATGACATCACTGAGAATGCAGCCTATCCGTTAACTAAAGACCAGTGACATCACTGAGAATGCAGCCTATCCATTCACTAGAGACCAATGACATTACTTTAAATGCAGCCTATCCATTCACTGGAGACTAGTGATATCACTGTAAATGTAGCCTATCCGTTCACTAGAGAACGATGACATCACTGAGAATGCAGCCTATCCATTCACTAGAGACCAATGACATCACTGTAAATGTAGCCTATCCGTTAACTAGAGACCGATGACATCACTGAGAATGCAGTCTATCCGTTCACTAGAGAACGATGACATCACTGAGAATGCAGCCTATCCATTCACCAGAGACCAATTACCTCACTGAGAATGCAGCCTATCCATACATTAGAGAACGATGACATCACTGTAAATGCAGCTTATCCATTCACTAAAGATCAGTGACATCACTGAGAATGAAGCCTATCAATTCACTAGAGACAGATGACATCACTGTAAATGCAGCCTATCCATTCAGTAGAGAACGATAACATCACTGAGAATGCATCCTATCCATTCACTAGAGACCGGTGACATCACTGAGAATGCATCCTATCCATTCACTAGAGACCGGTGACATCACTGAGAATGCAGCCTATCCATTCACTAGAGACCGGTGACATCACTGAGAACGCAGCCTATCAATTCACTAGAGACAGATGACATCACTGAGAATGCAACCTATCCATTCACTAGAGACCAGTGACATCACAGACTTTTTTCTAAAGATGAGTGTCTGCACTTTTTGTATCGTCCTTGTATCAGGCCATTTAATATTCATACATCAGATTGCAGTAAACTGCCAGGTAATTTATTCAATTGCACGGAACATTGTGAAAGTGTAATATTTTATAAATATAAAGTGAACCATTTAATACTTGCATTACACGGAACATAAAGCCGCAGGGACTGAATTCATACACAGTTTACACAGTAATTCAACTGGAACCCGTGCAGAGTATGTGGCACTAGATCCCTGTGGTGTCAATGACAAAAATTAAAAAAAAAAGACAAAAAAGGAAAAAAATCCTCCCCACAAAATAAGAAAACACACAGAACATACTCACTTATTCATACATCACAAAGCATTCATATCTTGGTTTTCACTTAAACGCCATTACTTTTGGTTTGAAAAGATTTTTGCTGACTTATGAGCTTTTCAGATTTTGGCTTGAACCTAAAATGAGCACCAATGACTTGTATGCGATGTGTAGCATGCACCACACAAAAGTACACTTTAGGCCTTATTTATCAAAGGCGTCTGTAGATAAAACATTTCTTGTTGCTCATGGCATTGGCACCCGGTTTTCTGTTCTCAATACAGTACTGGAGTTGTCAAAAGGAAGAACCCGACGTTCTTTAGACACCAATAAATGAGGTGGAATATTGTTTCGGTGTCCGCCACGGATTCCCCATAAAGTGCAGAAAACTCACAAGAGGCTTCATAAGTAAAATCGGGGTCCACTGATGAGTAAGTACAATGAGGCAGTTCACTAGGGGGTAGGGACTGAATACTATACTGGAACCGCGATAGGAAGAAAAGCTCTAAAAATACAATTCAAGTGTTACTAAACCCAGGAGCCTGCATTCACTATATCTGGTCTCCCACAGTACACAGAACATGGAAATACAATTACTTTAGTAAATATAAACTGCTAAATATCTTTTCCCATCAACAGTATATAGCAGTCTTGTGACTTCTATCAGTGTCTGGTTAAAGCTTGTAGGAGGAGTTTTCATTCTCCTCTGACTGCCCTATGAAGCTGCAATACCCCTGACCCTCTGTCAGGACAGTGCTGATTGGCCCTGTGCTGATCACATGCACCCTCCCAAGAAAAAGGAAAAAAACTCTCTAGCAATACACACCAAACTGAGCATGTGCAGAGTCACTCCAAAAGGTACCGTCTTATCAGGAGATAGATTGGGGACTGTGGAAGCAGGGGAGGATCAGAGAAGACAGGATCAAACCGCCTTTTTTACACAATGCACAGGATTAACCCCTTAGGTTCCACAGTGAGTATAACAAGCATGCTTTACTGCAAATACAGACTGATTTTACTGTTGTGGGTTTAGTAACACTTTAAGGGTGACAATTCAAGGACGTACAGCTTCTTTTTTTCAGCTTTCATTATAAATTTTAGTTTGTGGCAATAGAGCATCCAAAATGACAAAGTATAAGGAAAATTGTTCCAAACTCTCCAAAATCAGGTGTGTCCTGAAATGTTTTGGGAGAAGGGTTGGCAAAACCTTTGGGAACACAAAATCTTACACCTTTTTTGGTGCTTCTACATATCTTGAAGGTGGCCATAACGAGGTAAGACGACGGGTCTAGTTTATCAAGCTGCCATAGCACATAAGGCATGCTCCTAATATCACATACTGCCTAAAAAGTGAAGTTGACTGAGCCTTAAATGTTTCTTAAATAACAACAGTGCCAAAGTGCATCGACTATAAGTCTTGAAAAGTATCCTCATGACATGTGATGACCTCTTGGACCAGCAGAGGACTGAGAACCATTGTCATCGGTGTGTGTGTGGGGGGGGGGGACACAACCAAGTGGTCCAGAGGGCAATGCCCACTTTCTTGGACTCTAGACAAAGACTGGAGCCTTTGCACCAAAGAAAAGGTGGGCGGTAGAGGCTCTGGCTTTTAATGGTTAAATGAGAGGGGCTGGAAGTTAAACTTGGTTTTCCAGAAGTTGGGGCCCCATGTTCAACCTAAGAAGGGGGGGAGCACTGTTTTCACGTTAAAAAACATTTTAGGCCAGCAGGAGCTAGATCAAAGATATTGCCCAACACAAACCACAGGCCAAGGCTGTTTTAGAGAACTTCTTGCTCTCAACACCTTGTTACCATAGGCCTAATTTTTTTGTTTATATAAAGGGGTTGTTGCCCATTGTAACCAGATGCTCCCTTTCCGTCTCCTATAATGAACTGGAAAAGGAAAAAAAAACAAAAAACGGCCAACTGGTTGCTCACGGCAATAAAAAACAGCTACTTCAACCCCTTTGAGAAACAAAGCATACTCATTCCTTTCCAAAGTAGACCCCATTGTAATGCTCCATCATATGTGAGTAGCCACACTTGTAGGTCCCACAACATTTCAGTAGTAAACATACCAATCCAGAAGGATAATTGCCAATATAGCCCTTACTGTGCCACGCTTGGATGATAAAGCACTGAAATTCAACTATAGTCCTTGTAACCGTTTACCCCCCCCCCCCCCCCCCAACTCCCACCTCTCGACTATCAACTACCAAACTGTAAATATACATGGAGGGAAAAAAACTGATATCCCACCAACCGCCCATCTGAAGCAGTTGGAAAAGCTAGAGAAGCAGCAATGTCCAAAGACCATTCTCAAATGACATTCAATAGGTCATGTTATTCATAAACTGCCATTCCATTTCCCCTGGAAAGAAAACTCCTACTCATATATGGAAGGTGGCTGTTCAGTCATGTCTAGCCCTCAGCTTGTGAAAGCAGAACTAAACCCATCACCTAACGGTTTCAAAAGAAGTTACATTTCCAGAATGCCAGGAAGACTAACTGTCACATTTGTGCTTTCAAACAAACTGTCAAACCATCATATGTGTTTGGTGACTGATCACATGAGCAGCACCATGGCATTTGCAGATCAAACAGTGACTAAGATGGCAGCTTCCTTGGCCGAAAAAGAATAGGAGGGGTTTAGTTCCGCTTTAAAGTAGAACTATAAAGCAAACCTTTTTTTTTTCCCCATTTTGGAATAGAGTTAGCCTCGGTTCACACCAGAGGCGGCACGACTTGCAGGTCGCCTCACCTCACACGACTGCCTGGACGACTTGCAAAACGACTTCTGTATAGAAGTCTATGCAAGTCGCCCCAAGTCGCCCCCGAAGTCGTACAGGAACCTTTTTCTAAGTCGGAGCGACTTGCGTCGCTCCCTTAGAACGGTTCCATTGTACTGAACGGGACGCTACTTGTCAGGCGACCTAGGTCGCCTGACAAGTCGTCCCAGTGTGAACCGAGGCTAAGGGAGGGTTATAACCCTTGCCAGATTAGTTTTTCGCCATCTGTGTCCCATTGCGGAGATTTCCTTTCATTTTCTGTCCTATAGCCCAACAGGAAGTGAGAGGAAATCCCGGCAAATTAGGTCACAGAACTAGTGTTTGGCTAAACTCAATACTAAACCCCAACGGACTAAGTTCATGCCATTAAAGTTCACATGCGTGTAAAGGCAGGCAAACCAATACTTTTGGTGATATAGAGTAGGCATTTTATGGAGTTGAGTTTAGGAGCTTTGAAAAAAAAAAAAGGCCAAAAGCTCCTGTAGTGAACATGAAGCCTAACGGGTTTGAACCCTTCCTTATTCTATCCTAAAAAGTTTTGGCTACAGAACACTATTGAGGTCACGTTAGCCTTGACTAAATTAGTTGTCACCGACCGTGCTAAAAGAAAAAGGGTCTAAAATGAGAGTAGCCCTCAGGAGACCTGCCTGTGTCCTATTGACCCAATTGTCTCCTTGCTGGTTGGTGTGATGACACCACGAAAAGGGCACAGTGGTTGTCAGATCCTAGATCTACAGAAGGGGAATCCTACAACCAGACCTGTTCAAATATAACAAAATAATTCCGTATTTCAAAATAAACTCCTTTGAAGCTAAAGATATAAGTCTGTATACATATATATATATATATTGAATCTGTTCACATACAAAATAAACTAGCATGCAGTACAGTATATGGAAATATAAACTGCAAAACGGTACAAAAATAAAATGTCATCTCTTCACTAGGTTCTGTTTATAATTTTCCCCTGTAGCTAGAGTTACATCTTCACTCGCACCACTAGATTAATATTGATTGGCCACTATGTGAAAAAAAAATAAGGTGCAAGTTCACCTTTGCATCTCAAAAATAAAATGGAGAAATGTGTTGTTCAGAGATGTACATCCTAGAATATCCTACCTTTCTATACGACTTTCTTACCTACGCTTTGATTTATACATTTCTAATTTAAAGAGTAACTCCACTTTTTGTTGAGGAAAAAAAAATATTCCTCTCTGGGTGATCTCTGTACATTGAAGGGATTTTTAACAAACTCGGTTGCAGATTCCTACCTTGTGTTATTCTGGAGAAAAAGCCATTTGTCTGTGTCCATGTGCTCAGTAAATCTGTATGGGAGTGCTTTTATAATTATCAATCAGCTGCTGCACCTGCAGGGCTCTAATGAGGGAGCTTGCAGGGTCTGCATCCCTTTAGACGTGATTTCCCATTGGGAATAGCTCACCAGAAATGATATTTTTGTTGCAGGAGATGCTCAAAATCGAATTTGTATCTTAGTGCAGACTTCTGGGAAGATCAGTGAGCCAATCACATAAGCAGGAAATGACAAACCTGGGGGGGGGGGGGGGCGTTCTGTACACCATCTGTGTGTACAAAACACCTCCAGGTTGCCATATTGCATTTTTTTTTTTTTACAAGAAATGCCATATTGCATTTTACAGAAAATTACAGAGCTGCAGATTGAAAAGGAAAGGTCATTTTTAATAACATTCTATTACAATAGGACTTGCAATTGTATGCGATATATTATTATTATTTTTTTATTTGCAATTTTTTTTCCCACAAAAGTGGAGTTGCCCTTGAAGTTTTTAAACATTTTCTTAAATGGAATTTTAATTTAAATTTTAATAGTAATCAAGGTGGATGACTTCTCTAAATGCTCTCCGGGAGTCATTGTGAGCTGCACCCAAAAGGCGAACTTGCGCTTTAGACCCCCTTCTTAGTGTCATTCAGTTAAACCCTTATACATCTATATTATACGTTTTGTACTGTAAACATTTTTGCCCTAAGAAAATGCATAAAATTTGAGTTTTGGCTTCATGTATGAAAGTGAAAATGGCGCTGCTCAGGGCAACCCAGATGACTTCTCTTTCCTTATCTGATCTGCACTGAGAATGAAATGCTTATTGGTTGCTATAGACAAGACAGTTACTTCACTTTTATACTGAAAAGCCTGCCTGTTGTGCTCCTAGCAACAACCAGATAGTTGCCGTCCAGTTTAGACCAAATATAAAGGAATAAGGGGTTTATATAATGAAGTAAGAGTACAGGTCACTACGGCCTGGAGAGATGTTTCTGCCCTACAGACCTCGCAACTGGCTTTCGGTGCTGGAGACGAAGAGAGGTATAGCTGACCCAGTTGGGTGCAAGAAATGAAGGCCTCAACGCATACACACAATTCTTTGAATAAACACACCGAACATTAAACAGAACACATTTTTTTTCTAAATTAGATAAAATAAAGGGTTCTCAGGAGATACCATAAGGCATGTGTAATTACCTGACCCATGCTCCACCAAGATTACGGTGTACATTTCCATTGATTGGGCAAGTGAAAGCCAACACGAGGCTATGTGCCATCCCACTACATGCCTGGCAATTAGCCAGCCAAGAATACTACACTGAGGGGAGGCAGGTTGGGTGTCAAAGGTTCGCCCCGTATTTGAAAGCACTGGGTATTTCTCAGACATTGGGGTGGCAGAAGAGCATGGGGAAGGTGAAAATGGTAAGGCTGTGTGAATCAGTTGGGATTATTCTTGCTAGGAGCGAATATAAATATAAATATAAAAATGACTGCATATCGAACAATTTGACTGAAAATCACAAGGTCCTCACTATATTTTGAATGCCAACCCCATGGAGAATGGACATTCTTGTTTCATGTGGTTGCAGGCAAGCCGAATTAAATGGTGCCTTCTTATTTTAATCCATGACTCCACCGATGAGATTTCTATATCAGAATTAAGAGTTTTGTCCACCCACAGATACATCCATGTTCACCTACTAAATACACCACAAATTGGAGTCCGGTTGTTCGAGGAGGACATAAGGGTTGATTTACGAAAAGTAGACAGTGCAAAATCTGGTACAAATATGCATGGTAGCCAATCAGCTTCAGCTTGTTCAATTAAGCCTGGAAGCCGATTTGGTTTCTAGTCAGAGCTGCACCAGATTTTGCACTATTCAGATTTGGTAAATCAACTCCCACGGTGGCAGATGCGGAAGCAGATGGAGATACACTGTTTGGCCAAAGGTTCATTGAAGCCCATCACACCTATATCTGCTTGTTAGACATCCTATTCCAAAACCATATTTCACCCACTTTTGCAGCTAGGATCCTTCTCCACTCGAATGGGAAGACTTTCCACAAGATTTTGGTATGTGTGTGTGTGTGTGTGTGGAGATTTGTGCCTATTCAACCAAAAAAAAAATAAAAAATGTTATGGGCAGCAGAATGGCTAATGCCGCGTACACACGATCGGAAATTCGGCCAGCAAAAGACCGATGAGAGCTTTTGGTCGGAAAATGCGACCGTGTGTATGCTCCATTGGACTTTTGCTTGCCGAACTCCAGCCAGCAAAAGATTGAGAGCATGTTCTCAATTTTTCGGTCGGAAAAAGTTCAGAAATTCCGATCGTCTGTAGCAATTCTGACACGCAAAATTCCTTCGCATGCTCGGAAACAATTCGACATATGCTCGGAAGCACTGAACTTCATTTTCTCGGCTCGACGTAGTATTGTACATCACCGTGTTCTTGACGGTCGAAAGGTCAGCGAACTTTTGTGTGACCGTGTGTAGGCAAGCCAAGCTTAAGCGGAATTCCGTTGGAAAAACCATCCAAGATTTTTCTGACGGAAAATCCGCTTGTGTGTACGGGGCATAAGTGGTTATCACTTTGCCTGGCAGCAGTGGGGTCACTGGTTCAAACCCCAACCACAGCACTACCTGCGTGGAGTCTGCATGTTCTCCCTGTGCCTGCATGGGTTTCCTCCCACGCTCCAAAGACATGCTTGTCTCCTGTCGAAATTGGCCCTAGAATGAGTATGAGTTAGGCCAGAGATGATGCAAATTTCTTTCCTGCAACCACAGGTTGCAGGAAAGAAATTTGCACAATTCCCCCATCAACACAGACACTGACAGGGGGATCCCTTCTGCCGAGACATTGTATTCTCCAGACGAGGGAAGCTGTCCTCACCAGAAGACAGTGATTATTGCTAGAGGCTATAGCAGCTGCTAGTGATAATCGCAAGTAAAATCCAGCAGGCTGGTTGTACCCAAGTTGATCTATCGATCAATGTGGTACATTTGGCCTGCCCATATACAGTTCCTGCTGAACCGGCCAAGATTCAAACTGTCAATGGCTGGTCTTAGGGACCTTAGATTTGTAAGCTCCTTGAGGGCAGGGACTAATGGTAATGAATAATAAATATGTAAAGCGCTGTGTAAACTGATGGTGCTATATAAGTACCTGTAATAAATAAATAAATGTTGGATGAAAAGACTTGGCTTGCAATCTGTGCTCTAATTTATCCAAAAGGTGTTCAGTAGGGTTGGTCTGTGAAGGCCACTGGAGTTTCTCCACACCAAACCCATCAATCCATGTCTATGGAGCTGGCTTTGTGCACAGTCATGCTGGAACAGAAAAGGGTCTTCTGAAAACTGTTGTCACAATCTTGGAAGCCCATAATTGTCTAAAATGTCTTTGTATGCTGTAGCATTACCAGTTCCCCTTAATGGAAACACAAGAACTCAATTTGCAGGGGTTTCCTACTTTTGGCCATATAATGTAAAAGCCATGGTGATGAAATACTGCCACTGGAAACATGAGTGATTCAGCCACCGGTGACCACTCTAAAATCGAAATACAGTCTGTACATGAAGTCTTTAAGGATTAGCGCGATCACTGTTGGGCAGATCAGCACCAGTAGAGCTAAACATTGACCACTAAGTGGTGTATGTCTCGATATTTCAGCCCAATAGCACATCGTGCCAAGTTAAAAGACAACATGGAAACTTATCCATCCTGAAAACAGCCCTCTTGAAGGTATCCCTTTCATTTAAATGCATTATCTCATGGGCAGTGATAAACCGCTGTGATCATGATATGTACTGTTAGTTAAGGTTTATCAGTTTAAAACAAAAAAAAAGGTGGCCATCTTGTGCCCGCCATTTGCAGCTGATCCACTAAGAAAAAGGAACATCACTGAATCTTGGAGGCACCTCTTGCTTCAGTGAAGGCACGGGTTGCTTTTAAAATCAAAAGCTGAAACTTGACAAGGCTACAAAACAGCTTCTTTCTGCGTGGACAAGGCAGCACCTTCTGTGGAAAAGAGGACCTGTCTTTTGTAATGTTTTTACTCATTGATCCAGTTCCAGTAATGACATTTTTTAATATTCTTTAATGTTCAAAATGTTTAATGGAGTGCCACTGTTAGATGATCACCCCTTCCATCATTGATGGCAAAAGAGGCTGTGCAGTACAGGTTGTGGATATTGAGGGTTTTTCATGCTGTCTTTGCCCCGGTTGAGATTTGTATAATTTAAAGAAGATTAGTGTTTCAGAGGAGATCTCTCTTCTCTTCGTCTTCTGACACCTGAACAGGAAATGGGGGGAAATCTCCATAAAAAGGGACAAAGACGGCAATAAAACCCCTTGGTAAAAGAGCACCAGGGCTGTGTTGAAAAGTTCTGGTAACTTTGAGGCTGGCCACTTGAGCAAGCCCTAGAATTACGGGCTTACTAATCAAACCACTTTCCCGTATCAAACTCTCACTAGCCCTGATGAGGAACCTTAAACCCAGAAATGTGTTGGACATTTCTCAATCTCTGTGACAAATCTGATTTAAGCTGAACTTTCATCCACAGACAGGCAAAGTCTTCTTTTTATCATATCACTTCTACCCCTGTGGACTCTATTCTAGGCCCATCAGATTCCATCAGAGTTGCCATTGACTAAACCACTGCATCAAACTTCAGTTGGAATGCCTACACAGACCAAGGTCCAGCGCCCCAAGACAACTTGTTTCAGAGTTTCCTAAAGTTTTTGTAAAGGCTGAAGTTTTTTTTTTTTTTTAACTTCATGCATTCTACCTTCGGTGTGCATTTCCCCCCAGCCACTTTCTGATTGCCTTACTCCAGGGATTGGCCAGGGGCATGATAAATATTCAACTGATCATCTGAATCTCCAAGCCCTATGCTCTGGAAACTTCTTTCAGAGGCAGGGAGAAGCAATCAAACTCTCAGTTCGGGAACCCTGGTCAGACCAAACAATCAACAACCACTCCACTTACTACAGTGGAGCCAAAAACTAAACGTACCTAGCTGCCTAACTAGGAGGACTTACCTGAGCCCAAACCAGCGATGTGCATGAGAGCTGAGGCTCTCGCGGGTCTTTCCCTCCTGATTGGCTGAGATGCAGCAGGGGCTATTGGCTCCCACTGCTGTCAATCACAGCCAGTGAGGGGGGCCGAGCTGAGCTCTGTGTTTCTTATGGACACAGAGCCGGCTCTGGAGTGAGCACGCACAGCAACCCGCTTGCTATGGGGGCACGTGGCAAGGGAGAGGGGCCCAGAGCACCGGCGGGGACCCGAGAAGAGGAGGATCTATGTATAAACAATGCAAATTTTAGCTTTTTTTCATATTATTTCAGTAACAGCACAGCGACTTAGTGGATAGCATTTCTGCTTTGCAGCACTGGGGTCACTATCTGCATGGAATTTGCCTGTTCTTGCATAGTTCCTCCAGGTACTATGGTCCCCCCCCCCCCCCCACACTCTCCAAAGTCATACTGGTAGGTTAACTGGGTTATGTCTAAATCGTCTCTAGTATGTGCATGCATGTTTGTGAGATAGGGGCCTTAGATTGTAAGCTCCTTGAGGGCAGTATGTAAAACAGCGCCAACATTTTCGGCGCTATGTAAACGCCAGTGATAAATATTTAGCACAGCTAACACCTCTAAAACGGAGGCTTTATAAATCTGCAAATGTAAAAAGTGCTACTTGTGCTGCCATAGGAGTTTTTGCCAATTAAAGGATATCAGGCATGTCAATAAACTTACAAACCGATCGATAAATAAGACATTTCAAAAAACAAAAAATGGTCCTCCTGGAGGATAACTGCCCACGTTTTGTGTTTTAGTCGCCAAGTCTTTGAAACGGATTTCCTCTGTTCTGCTAGAGATAAGCTTAGAGCATGGGTGCGCAACCCGCGGCCCTTCAGCTGTCTTGGAACTACAATTCCCATCATGCCTCTGCCTTTGGGAGTCGTGCTTCTGTCAGCAGTTTGCAACGCCTCATGGGACTTGTAGTTTCCACAACAGCTGGTGGGCCACCCATGGCTTAGAGGCACCAGAGCACATGCCTGTACTCCCGATCATTCACTGCCAGTTACAGACAAGAGCTGAAGATGCAGCTTAAAACCTAAAAAAACACATGTATATACATAAAAAAATATAAGACGATGCAAAACACTTTTTTTTTTTGGAATATGCTGTAAACAAAATATAATATTGAAAAGTCGCTTTTTTTTTTTTTTTTACATACCTTTTCCTAGGTACACCCCACTTCATTGTGAGCTGCTCCTGATTTACATATAATTCAATGGACTTTCACGGGGTTCTCCCCTCCCCACCCAAGGTCCCTTTAAATCCTCTGTGGTTCTCCAGCATTAATTAACAGTGACCTGGAGCCTAAAGTGTATGTCTGGTCAAAATTAAACATATTCAGTATACAGTGGAACGTTGGTTTATGAGTAACGCGGTTAACGAGCGTTTTGAAAGCCGAGCAACTTTTTGAAAAAAATCCTGACTCGGTTTGCGAGTGTTGTCTCGCAAAACTAGCAGGATTCAAGCCAATGGTGGTGTGCAGTACCGCATTTGACCAGAGGTGCAGGGGCGCCGTTGACACTCGGAACGATTCGGAGCCTTCGGAAATACTCTGAATCATTTGGAAATACTCAGTTCCCAAGTGTTTCTGAGCCTTTCCGAGTTCAGCCGAGCTGTCCCCAAGTATTTCCGAGGCTCTCTGGCGCCCCCCCCACCTCTGGCCATATGCAGGTATTGCATGCAATAGAAGTCAATGCGGAACGAATTGTCTTCCTTTTCATTGACTTCTATGGGGAAACTCGCTTTGATATGCGAGTGTTTTGGATTACAAACATTCTCCTGGAATGGATTATGCTCCTAATCCAAGGTTCCACTGTACCTCTTTGCAATACATGCATATTTTCCATGTCTTGTCTATAAAAACACTGCCAAAGACAGCAAAAATACCTGCCCATCTGCCAAAAATCCAGTGAGCTCCCTACTTCCTGTAGTATGCTAACAACACTGTCTGTGCTTCACTGAGATCTCAAGCAGAGTTGTCAGCGCTAATTAAAGTGTTACTAAACCCAGGAGCCTGCATTCACTGAATCTGGTCTCCCACAGTACACAGAACATGGAAATGCAATTATTTTTGTAAATATAAACGGCTAAATTACCTTTTCGCATCATCAGTATATAGCAGTCTTGTGACTTCTATCAGTGTTTGGTTAAAGCTCGTAGGAGGAGTTTTCACTCTCCTCTGACTGTCCTATGAGGCTGCATGACCTCATTGGCTCTGTGCTGATCACATGCACCCTCCCAGAAAAAAAAAAAAAAAAAAAACTCACTAGCAATACACACCAAACTGAGCATGTGCAGAGTGCCCCCAAGGCTCTGTTCTATCAGCAGATGCATTGGGGACAGTGGAAGTTCACACAATGCAGAGGATTAACCCCTTAGGTTCCACAGTGAGTATAACAAGCATGCTTTACTGCATATATACAGACCGATTTTACTGTTGTGGGTTTAGTAACACTTTCGGTTCTCTCCTGCAGGACAAAACACCTCCCCTAGAGATAACTGGAACACAGTGGGGTTCAGCTCAGCCATGCATGTATTGCAGAGATGTACTGTATAGGTTTTTATTTTACTCAGACATAGCAGAACTATACTCACCATCACTACAGGGATGTGGTGTCCATGTTGGCCACTGACGCCCCTTTGGTCCCTTTTTTTTTTCCAGGTACCAACCTTTGCTTGTTTTCATTGGCCAGGCCAAGATGAGGTCACTTCCGACACATGTGTGGGAGTTCATTCATCTCAGCATTGTCGAAAATTGTAAACTGAGCTGCGCATACATAGTTCCGTGTACAGTGCGGACAGGCAGACAGGTAATGCAGAAGAGGAGACATCGGGGTTGATTTACTAAATGCAAATAGACTGTGCACTTCGCAAGGGCAGTTGTTTCAGAGCTTTGTAAACGAGGTAAGGCTTCACTTTGCAAAGAATACCCAATCACAAGCAAGGAAAATTAAAAAACAAAAACAAAACTGCATTTTTGCTTGCATGTGATTGGATGATGGAAGTCTGTAGAGACTCTGCTCATTTACTAAGCTCTGGAGCAACCTCGCTTACAGAGTGCATAGTCTATTTGCCTTCAAATCAGCCCCATAGGTTTCTTCTTCATTAAAATTTCTGCCTGATCACCGTTTTTGTTTCCTAAAGTTCCACTTTAAGCCACTGCTGGAATTGCCACCTGCTGGAGATGATCCTTCGTTATTGATTGGATGTCAATGTTGCCACTGAATAAAGCCCTATATACTTAAAGTATATGTGAACCTGCACCTTGTAAACCCACGTAAACAGTATAAAATAGAAATGAAAGGCAAAACATCTGTGTATACGCTAGGTATTTAAAAAAAAATATATATATATATATATAATTACCTTTTTTCCCCTTTCTTATAATCACATATCCTTTGTTCTGAGCAGCATAAGGAGCTCAGAGAGCTGAGGCAGAAGAAACAGCAGCACACTGGTCTTCCCAGTGCATGGCTGTGCAGAAGGGGGAGGTTGCTTGTCTAGGCAAGTCTGATCATTGGAGGAGAGCAGGCTGAGTTCCCAGCATAGCTAGAGAACTGACCACGCTGTTGCTCTCCTGCTTTGTGTGGTCAGTTTTTAATAGGAAAGCAGAGGGACTGGCGGGATCACCAGGGATTTCACACCAAGGAGCAATATGAGCATTATGAAGAGAACAGGAGACTTTCTCATACAAGTACATGTTACAGCAGACACATATCAGGAATACAAAGTGTTGGGTTTACATATTCTTTAAAGCTATATTCAGTAGCAACATTGGCTACACATGCACTTTTGTATAATCTGAGTAGAACTATACCAGTGTGTTATTTTTAAAAATGGATATCTCAAACCATCAACCAGAAAATAGCATTTTTGGATTTTTTCTACCTTTTTGTCAATTTTAACCAAAAGAATACAAGCCTGCCCACCACGACAAGGTAGACTCTTTTAGGGCAAAAAAAAAAGAAAATAGTATTTTTTTTCTTTTTACCCATTTTGCTCTATACTGGCTTTTGGGGTGACTTATTGACAAGAGCAAACTGTAGACCAGCACCAGGTTGAATTCCCCGCAAAACACTGAGGCTCTTCTCGGATCCTGCTTAGTTTTCCTAAACCCAGGAACCATATTTGACCTCTGCAGACCTTGTAAGGGCTTGTGGCCAAATTTGGGTGCTGCCTCTCGATAAAATACAAGTCATGTTAGTTGGCAACCTCCCCATCCTGACTACAAAACGCAAAAACTATAGAAGAATAAAATGCCCACCTTACATCCCAGGTTCCAGTAGGCTCAACAAGGTGAGGGTGACTTTTTTTGGGGGGTCTTCTCATGGAATCCTGGGGAAAGTCAAGAATTACAAATCCTACGAGAGTGGGGACAGGGCTGAGCCTTGCACCGTGTGTGAATGGACACACACAGAGCAGCGGCTCAAGAGCGAGCCTGCTCAGTTCCCCCTATAGCAAGCTGCTTGCTATGGGGGCACTCAGTTGAAGGGAGGGACCTGAGGAGTATCGGGGGCTGCTCTGTGGAAAACCACTGAACAGAGCAGGTAAGTATGACGTTTGTTATTTTTTTTTAAATATTTTTTTAAATCTGGCTTTAATATCACTTCAAATTAATGAGATTCATGCTACTATGGTCTCATGGCTGTATTCACCCATTTATCAAGCACTTCTACAATCCTGAACGCTACCGCACTGGTGCTTACTCCTCCAGTGTCCATGTCTTCAATAAACCATTTAGCAAGGCCCTGGAGCTGTCTCTAGAGAATGTTCTCAGATCTCTATACCTCCTTTATGGCAGCAAGCAAAATGGCAGAACTTGGGACAACCAATAGACTATTAGGCCCCATGAGGTCAGCTACAGGAAGCGGACAGAACTTGAGGAGTAATCAGGAGGTGGGGGTCTGCCAACTAAGTGGACCTTGTATTTTAGGTCCTCCTTAAATTAATTACACCCATGCTACTATGGTTCCATGGCTGTATTCACTCATTTACTCCAGCTTGCAGGTGCTTACTCCTTCAAGGTCTATTTCTCCAATAAACCATTTTGCAAGATCCTAGAGCTGTGTCTACCGAATGTTCTTGGAGGATTATAGCTCCTTCATGGCAACACGCAAAATGGCAGCACTTGGGACAACAAATAGACCATTATGACCTAGAAGCTCAGCTATAGGAAGTGGACAGAACTCGAGGAGTAATCAGGGGAGCTACCAGCTAAGTGGACCTTGTGTTTTAGGTCCTCCTTCAGTTAATTACACCCATGCTACTGTGATCTAATGGCTGTATTAACCCAAATACTCCAGCTCGCAGGTGCTTACTTCTTTAGGGTCCATTTCTCCAATAAACCATTTAGCAAGTAAGAGGACCTTGTATTTTATGTCCTTCTTAAAATTAATTACACGTGCTTCTCACCAATTTATCAAACACTTCTACAATCCTGAACTCCTCCTCGCTGGTGCTTACTCCTCCAGGGTCCAATAAACCATTTACCTGGGTCCCGGAGCTGTGTCTACAGGATGTTCTCGGAGTTTTATGGCAATAAGCAAAATGGCAGCACTTTGGACAACCAAAGGACTATTAGAAATACAAGTGAACCAAACAGATAATGACAACATAAACTGATGACCTTTTCTGGCCTTTTCTTACAATATGAAGTTTAGAACAGATGAAATGCAATATCACACATGGAAGGTGAATGACTTGAATGCAGAGTGAGAAACTTCATTTGAATTTATTGAGAACCTGACAGTTCATCAGACAGATGCCCTAGTTTAGGGTGATATGGCGAAAGGCAATGATGCACAGCATCGAAGAATGATCTTAAAAATGTAATAACTGGTAATTGTGTCATAAACCTACGACATCATGGAACTGCTTTACATTTCAAAAGTGAAATATTACGACCAGAGATGAGCCAACCCAATCAGGAATCAGGCGAGTGGCTCCACCGGATCACGATCAGCAATTGCCTGCATTACGGCACGGTTCCCTGCAGATCGGTCAAACCCAAAATCCCCTGATTGTTGAATCGATTGGCTCATCTCTAATTGCGACAGATGAATCGCTGTAGTAGCTGCAACCAATCTGCTACTTTTTAGGATGTTTTCCCATAATCACCAGCAGAAAATGAAAAATAAAAAAATGACATGTTAAATAAAAAGGGAAAATTGGTAGTCATGGAACTGTGTGGGTTTTTGTGATAGGTGGACACTGGTGACAATGGCAATGAAAGGTGGATCCAAATATGGAGATGACCGTTATTTTACAGGACTCCCTAGAACTTCCATTTAAGGCCAAGTAAATCTAAAACTACAAAAGAGAATTGTATAACCCTCAAATGTGTAAAAGCTCCCGCGTCCAATCAGAACACGAGCTATTTGACATATATTGAAACCCAATTTCCCCATAAGGAGAATGTGGCGGAGTGTCCTTCATTGGGATAATTGACAGCTAGTCATCAGTGTGACCTAACCGTCTACCCTCAGGATCAGAACTTCACATCAAATGCGCTCTTTTCTAATGTGCCTATGGAACTTTTACATGCATTTATAGAGAGTTGTGATAAACATTTTTTGGGACTTTATGGTTTCAACACCAGTGTCACCTTGATATCGGTTTAGGACAATTTTTAGTCCTTGTCGAAAGGTTAAACAATGGGGTGTTTATCCCCCAAGCCACAACATGGCAGCGAAAAGCAAGGTTCCGGAACCCCTTCTCTTATTGCCCAAAGGCTGTGACTAGGTGCAGTATGTGCGACCATGTAGTCCATAAATGATCCACTGCCTTACCCTTACAAGCGAAATCATTGACAAAGCTCAGGTCTCCGGCAAAGGGTCAAAGCGTAGCTAAACCCAAAAACAAAAAAATGATTACATTGCAACTTACTGGTCCTTTCCCTTCATCTGCAACCTGGTAGTTCTACCAACAACACATACACTGTCCTAGGGTGACAACACTCACTCCTCCAATGTATCTATGGGGGCAGCCATGGTTGCCTTTCAGGCTGGACTACAAACATGTCTGCCTTTGTTCATCTCCATTACATGGGGAGATTAGTAGTTTGCAAAAGGTAGACAATGTTTTATGCTGCATTTCCAGGCAATATCAACGGGTATTTTATGTACTTGCTGAAAAAATGTCCTTAGCCTGAAAATGCAGCCAGCATAGCTAAGGTGTGGTGAGCTGCAACATATCACGTTTTCATTCTTGGGTTTAGTTATCCTTTAATACTCTCTGATGGGGGGAAATCTGGATGTTACCTAGAGATTGACGCAAAACGCAGTGGCTATACTTTGTTCTGAAAAAAAAAAAAAAAAAAAAATCACAAATATAGCTTTGATACTACTGGACAGATTAAAAAAAATATATATATATATCCCCTTTCTGTCTGCTACCCCCCTGAGCAAAAGTTGTCACAAACTATTCCCAATTCCTGTCCCCGCCGAGCCCCCCACCCACCCCCTTCCTCACCCTACCTCAGAGCAAAACAACTAAAAAAATAAATAAATTAAACCTCACAACTTAAACCTCAGTTAGCACAAGGGTGAAACTACTCTTCAATCATTGACAATTCCAACATGCTCTGTGTAACAAAAAAAAGAGGTCAATCATTGCACAGAATGTCGCGGTCTTGTGCGTCGGAGCCCCTCCCCCGGGGGGGTCCTTGGTTCCTTCTGGTTTCGGTTCCAGCGCCAACAGGTCCACTTCCAAGTCTGGGGACCTCTTGGTGTTTTTTTTGTTTTCGAGACAGATTGTACAAAAACCCCAAGCTGCTCTTTCCTTATAAAAACAGCACCTGGCACTGCCCGCTATCAAGGGTCCGGCAAGTCTGATGTATCGACTATGACTTTAATAAAAATAGTATCGTCTTTTATGTACGTCCCGTTTTCCAGCACGGTCTGAGCGACAAACACAGGGCACCCGGAGGCAATGTTCATTTCCCCCGTGGGTTTTTTGAAGCTGCTGCTGTTGGGGTCTGGCTTGAAGGCGTCGCCAAGATGGCGGCGTGACGGTCCCTGGTCCATTAGCATGAGGCTTACTTTCTGTTTGAACGGCCAAGGAAGCAGAGAATCGTACTCTCCCCTCATGATAACGAAGAACAGCGATAAATGAGTGTTCTTCCCCATGCCGTCCCCGTTCAGGTAGACCCTGGCGCACATCTTGTAGCCAAAGTAGCCGGTGTAGAACGGCTGACTGTACAGCGACAATGTCTTTCCCATGACGGCCTCTTGCTTCCGCCTCTTGTAATCGCGGATTTTCCAGATCAAAACGCCGTTGTAGCTGGCGGTCTCCAGGACCTGGAACCGGAGGTCCATGTCGGCCAGGCGGATGTCGTGAACGCTCAACATCTGGTCGTGTCTATTGATTTGGGTCTCCAGGACACCTAAGGGAATAAGGCAAAAACGTTAGAAAAATATGGACATCTATTGTGCAGGGATATTAAATCTGATCTCTAGGCATGAGAAAAAAATGACTCTTGCAGTGGGGGTTGCCCTACCCCATGCACTGCAACGGATGAATGCTTGTTTAGTCTAGGGGTGCACAGATGAGGTGCAATACTTACCATACTACCCCTGGCTCCAATGCTTCCGCCCCTATAAGGTGCTCTCAAGCTGTGGTCGCATCTCCTCACATACAATGTGCTCTGGCATGGTTTGCACTCACACTGAAGCCAACTGTACTGACCACAAGCGCACCTCTGTTCAAGGCTTGGGGGGCTTAATCAATCCCAAGCACAGTTCAGAGCACTCACACTACACAAACGAACCAGCCCAAGGGGGTGAACTGTGCCCGGGACTGGTTCAAAGTGCCAGTGTGAGTGTACCCTTAAAGAACAAGAAAGAAAGAGGGCACCACCTTCAAAATGTAGTTTATTAGTAAACCCATAAAAACAAATTGATAACTATGCACTCACTGTTTATTATGGGTCTATACAGCGAGTTCGTAATGATCAATTCTATGGATTTGATGGGTTTTTGTACAGAGAGTTCATAGTTATCAATTCTTTGGGTTTTATGGATTTATACAGTGAGTGCATTATTATCAATTTGTTTTTATGGGTTTTCTAATAAACTACACTTAGAAAGTGGTGACCACCTTCCTTCTTGTTACCTTTATACTCTACAGCAGTGGTCTCCAAACTGTGGCCCTTTGCTTGGCTTTATCTGGCCTTTGAGCTCTATTCCACCAACTGACACCAATAATTGGGCACCATTCCTCCTACTGACTCCATCATTGGGGCACTATTCCTCCCACTGATACCAACAATGGGGCACTAGTCCTCCCATTGAAACCAATGATGAAGCACTGATCCCAGGGCATTTTTTACTCCCACTGGCCACCGTCCGGCCCCCCTAAAGCCTGAAGGACAGTAAACTGCCCTTTGCTTAGAAAGTCTGGAGACCCCTGATCTACAGGAAACCTGAGGTCCTATTACCCAGTGTGGGCTCATCATCAATTTACCCATTACCATTTGGGCATTATAAGTCTTACAATCATCTTTGCACCATTGCTTCATCACTGCACCCTTTAAAGGACATTTAACCCTTGCAATGCAGTGTGGGGGGGGGGGGGAGCTCCAAAACGCCTGAAGCTCAAACAAGTTTTGGCACTTTTTTTTTTAGGCAGATTTGGGCGCTTTTCACATCGGTGACCTTTTGACCTGCAAAAATCGCAAAAATCGAGGCGAAAACGCAGTAAAATCACAGTAAAATTGCGTGACTTTCTGCCTTTCTGCCTGAAAACGCTACGCTCAGGTGTGAATGGAGCCTTATAGATTTGCTTTTAAACAGAAATGCACACAACCAAGAAATACTAGTATGTGATTAGTCAGCATAGAAACAAAACTGGCCTTGGATTATCTCAGTTAGGTTATCTTGTGGTGTATCTAAAGCCAAAATGTTTTATTTAAAGTCATGGACTAAGAAGACCATGCTTGGGTTTTACCGCAAACTGTGTCCCATTGGGGGAGGAGATTTCCCTTTACATCCTGTCCCCTAGACACAACAGGTAGTGGGAGTAGTTCTCTACATTGCAAGAGAAATCCCCTCTTAGTTGCCACCAGAACGAGTGTCTTCACTTTAAGGTTTTACCCCATTCCTGTTCTGGGGGCAACTCAAAATTTCAAATGTGATCACTAGGGCAAATAAAGAGTAAATCTCACCAACAGGCCAGAATCTAGGGGGGTGGGGGGGGGGGGGTGGGCTGTGCAGGGGGGGGGCGGGGGGCTGTGCCCACACTCCCCCCATATTTTAGTTGTGTTCTCCAGGTCTCAAAGGGTACATCCAGTGATCCATAGGGCACTCTGATGGGGACAGTTGATGTAAGGGGCTCTCTGATGGGGACAGTTGATGTAAGGGGGCACCTTTGATGGGGACAGTTGATGTAAGGGGGCACTTTGATGGGGACAGTTGATGTAAGGGGGCACTCCGATGGGGACAGTTGATGTAAGAGGCCACTCCGATAGGGACAGTTGATGTAAGGAGCTCTTTGATTGGGACAATTGATGTGAAGGGGCTCTCTGATGGAAACAGTTGATGTAAGGGGCTCTCTGATGGGGTCAGTTGATGTAAGGGGCTCTCTGATGGGGACAGTTGGTGTGAGGGAGCTCTCTGATGGGGACAGTTGGTGTGAGGGAGCTCTCTGATGGGGACAGTTGGTGTGAGGGAGCTCTCTGATGGGGACAGTTGGTGTGAGGGAGCTCTCTGATGGGGACAGTTGGTGTGAGGGAGCTCTCTGATGGGGACAGTTGGTGTGAGGGAGCTCTCTGATGGGGACAGTTGGTGTGAGGGAGCTCTCTGATGGGGACAGTTGGTGTGAGGGAGCTCTCTGATGGGGACAGTTGGTGTGAGGGAGCTCTCTGATGGGGACAGTTGGTGTGAGGGAGCTCTCTGATGGGGACAGTTGGTGTGAGGGAGCTCTCTGATGGGGACAGTTGGTGTGAGGGAGCTCTCTGATGGGGACAGTTGGTGTGAGGGAGCTCTCTGATGGGGACAGTTGGTGTGAGGGAGCTCTCTGATGGGGACAGTTGGTGTGAGGGAGCTCTCTGATGGGGACAGTTGGTGTGAGGGAGCTCTCTGATGGGGACAGTTGGTGTGAGGGAGCTCTCTGATGGGGACAGTTGGTGTGAGGGAGCTCTCTGATGGGGACAGTTGGTGTGAGGGAGCTCTCTGATGGGGACAGTTGGTGTGAGGGAGCTCTCTGATGGGGACAGTTGGTGTGAGGGAGCTCTCTGATGGGGACAGTTGGTGTGAGGGAGCTCTCTGATGGGGACAGTTGGTGTGAGGGAGCTCTCTGATGGGGACAGTTGGTGTGAGGGAGCTCTCTGATGGGGACAGTTGGTGTGAGGGAGCTCTCTGATGGGGACAGTTGGTGTGAGGGAGCTCTCTGATGGGGACAGTTGGTGTGAGGGAGCTCTCTGATGGGGACAGTTGGTGTGAGGGAGCTCTCTGATGGGGACAGTTGGTGTGAGGGAGCTCTCTGATGGGGACAGTTGGTGTGAGGGAGCTCTCTGATGGGGACAGTTGGTGTGAGGGAGCTCTCTGATGGGGACAGTTGGTGTGAGGGAGCTCTCTGATGGGGACAGTTGGTGTGAGGGAGCTCTCTGATGGGGACAGTTGGTGTGAGGGAGCTCTCTGATGGGGACAGTTGGTGTGAGGGAGCTCTCTGATGGGGACAGTTGGTGTGAGGGAGCTCTCTGATGGGGACAGTTGGTGTGAGGGAGCTCTCTGATGGGGACAGTTGGTGTGAGGGAGCTCTCTGATGGGGACAGTTGGTGTGAGGGAGCTCTCTGATGGGGACAGTTGGTGTGAGGGAGCTCTCTGATGGGGACAGTTGGTGTGAGGGGGCACTCTGATGGGGACAGTTGATGTAAGAGGGCTCTCTGATGAGGACAGTTGATGTAAGAGGGCTCTCTGATGAGGACAGTTGATGTAAGAGGGCTCTCTGATGAGGACAGTTGATGTAAGGGGGCTCTGTGATGGGACACTTGATATAAGGGGGCTCTCTGATGGGGACAGTTGATTTAAGGGGACATTCTGATGGGACAGTTGATGTAAGGGGGCTCTCTGATGGGACAGTTGATGTAAGGGGGCTCTCTGATGGGACAGTTGATGTAAGGAGCTCTCTGATGGGGACAGTTGATGTAAGGGGGCTCTCTGATGGGGACAGTTGATGTAAGGGGGCTCTCTGATGGGGACAGTTGATGTAAGGGGGCTCTCTGATGGGGACAGTTGATGTAAGGGGGCTCTCTGATGGGGACAGTTGATGTGAGGGGGCTCTCTGATGGGGACAGTTGATGTGAGGGGGCTCTCTGATGGGGACAGTTGATGTGAGGGGGCTCTCTGATGGGGACAGTTGATGTGAGGGGGCTCTCTGATGGGGACAGTTGATGTAAGGGGACATTCTGATGGGGACTGTTGATGTGAGGGGGCTCTCTGATGGGGACAGTTGATGTAAGGGGGCTCTCTGATGGGGACAGTTGATGTAAGGGGACATTCTGATGGGGACTGTTGATGTAAGGGGCACTCTGATGGGGACAGTTGATGTGAGGGGGCTCTCTGATGGGGACAGTTGATGTAAGGGGGCTCTCTGATGGGGACAGCTGATGTAAGGGGACAATCTGATGGGGACAATTGATGTAAGGAAGTACCCCTTTACAAAATAAAGCTTTGACTTTAAATTTTCCATCCCTGGGGTCAGGCCAAGATCTTCCGGTTGTCCTTACCTGGATTCCATGCAGCAGCAGTCTTACTTATCGTCTCCAACTGAGTCAGACGGGCCTGTAGTGACTCCAGAGTGCTCTTTATATTATCTGCGTCTTCCCCAGTCTGCCGCAAGCTATGGATTTCCTTATCCAAGTCTTTTAGCTTTTCTGCTTGGCCTTCAATTACTCTCTGCACAGGGGGAAAAAAAAATGTCAATAACAAAACGATACACCAACAACTAAACAGGATAACAGCAATCGATCTGGGTGAAATTCTCCTGCAAGCCCAGTTATCTGATGGCAACAAACTGACTTGAATTAAACCCAACCCAGGAAAGGAATTGCACTTGGCCATCATTTAGCAAAGCCAGGACATGGTAAAATCTCCTTCAATTATCACCATCCTGTCAGATGCACACAAAGTTGTCCAAAACGACCAGAATCTCTCAAATTGTGTCCTCGCCTCTATTGCTCCATGATGGGGATTTTATATCAGCATAACCAACTGATAATACACATGATAATAACTGATAATACAGCCCAGGCTGGGCGGACGTACTAGTTAGTTGGTCATGTGATGCCAATTCACTTCCATTCCAGTTATTAGTCTTTCTAAAATCCAATACTTGAGATGCATTAAGAGCAAAAAAAGATTTAAGAAATCCTTTGCAAAAAGGAACAGAACTAAGATTCCCAATAGGGAACGTAGGTCCTTACTCTTTAGCGACAGGCAAAAAAAGGGCAAACCCCCCTAATCTGTCTCCTGAGGGTGGCGCTATAACCCAATGAACAGAGATCAAAATCTCAATTAATGGAAATAAAATGTTCTCTTTTTGGGAGCTCTATGGAAATGTAATTGTGGTGGGTCCAGAGTACAATCTGCATATGAAATGCAAGAAATGTATTGCAAAAGAAAGAAGCAGATGAAACTCATATGAAGCAGACAAATTTAATATGGTCTATAACGGGAATAATACTATAATAAATAATAAAGCTGAACTCCAGGCAGATTTTAAATATACCAATGAATGCATTTATTAAAAAATAAAATTATATTTATTTTAAATAACAAAAATATAAATTGGCTTAATTTTAGACCCCTTTCACACTGAGGCGCTTTTGCGCTAAAAAAAAAAAGCGCCTGAAAAGCTCACGAAAACCTATTTCCATTCAAATCAAATGAATGCTTTCACACTGGGGCAGTGGGCTGGCAGGGCGGTGAAAAAATGCCCCTCTCCGTTGAAATGAATGGAAAGCTCTTCAAAAGCGCCTGAAAAGCTCTTCAAAAGCGCTCAAATGTTTTACTGGCAGTTTAGAAACGTCTCCAAGGAGGAGCATGCTTACAGGAAGAAGGGGTAAGAGCCCTTGCACACTGGGGCGGTTTGCAGGCGCTATTGCGCTAATAATAGCGCCTGCAAACCGCCCCAAAAGTGCCGCTGCTTTTATCTCAGTGTGCAAGCCCCGAGGGCTTGCACACTGGAGCGATGCGCTGGCAGGATGGTAAAAAAAGTCCTGCCAGCAGCATCTTCGGAGCGGTGAAGGAGCGGTGTGTATACCGCTCCTTTACCGCTCCTGCCCATTGAAATCAATGGGACGGCGCGGCTATACCGCCGGCAATGCGCCTCTGCAGAGGCACTTTGCGGTGGTATTTAACCCTTTCGCGGCTGCTAGCGGGGGGTAAAACCGCCCCGCTAGCGGCCGCATACCGACGGTAAAACGCCGCTAATAATAGCGGCGTTTTACCGCCGACGCCGCCCCCCGCCCCAGTGTGCAAGGGCTCTAAGGGTGGGTGATCTAATCAGCTTATTGCTGCTCCTTGACTGTCCAATCACAGACTGAGGAAAGAATGATGACCAGGCTTGTGTTGCCTAAAGCAGAACTTTGGCCTGCGATTAAAAATAATGACGGTGCTGCAGCACTTAAAGCAAGCTCCACCCAAAAGGGGAAGATCCGCTTGATTGCTTACTTATAGGTAAAATTCACGCATGGGAGTTTACTCCTACTTTAATTCATGAGGCTTGTATACATCAAATAGCAAATGGATTTGGAACATGTTCCGACAATCATACCTTAGCCTTTTTTTTTTTTTTTAAAGAAAAAAAAAAAGTCACCACCCCCAGGCAGGCTATGCTGTCTAGCAGGGCTGTGTAAATCTCAAGACTGGATGGACAGAATTCCTTTGGCAGGTAGGACATGTTTCAGCCGTGTATTTAGCTGTGCACCCGGAGTTCAGCTTTAAGAATGAATACACACCTGCCCTGAACTCCCCTTGTGATGCTTATGAAAAGTCACTTATTACAAAAAAGTAAAGTCACTTATGACAACACGCGGAGAGCCCCCCTTTTTTTTCGGGTCTTGTTAAAAAAAAAAGTATGCAAATGTTTTCACAGAAATTGTCCATTTCAAATACTTGTGAAACCGTTATGTCAGAGTGAGAAATTTCAGCAGCTCAGACACAATACGGTCCCCCCCCCCCCCCCGATGTGCACAGGAAACCCTCTGATGACAGGTAGAAGATATCTTTCCTGGCAGGTCTGATAGGCATTAAAGGAGAACTCTGCCAAGAACATTCTCTGGGGAGCTGAGTACATAATACAATGGTTTCTGTGCAAAAAAAAAAAAAAAAAAAAAAAAACAGCAGTGATTATAAGCACATTACTCTATTTAATGATAATTCTATTATAATAAACAGGTTTTCTCCACGCCTTGGAGATAGCATACTGGCTAATCAGGACTGTTAGTCTAACACTGTAAATGTGCTTACATGATGGGAAAACACACAGCTGACCTCATCACTCCTCTGCTGCTCCTGCCCAATCAGCACCAAGCTGTAACTGCACTAGAGGTCAGAGACCTGGCTGTGCTGCCGGACAGGAATGCCTGCATCACAATACTAGCTGAACAGAATGCCAACATTAAAGTGTTTTCAAGTGAACATAAATCCAATTTATGGGGGGGGGGGGGCTTCAAGCGTGGCACTCGACATCACGAATGGGCTGCACAGAAACTAGTAAATATTCAGTGTCAGAGACAGCAAACAAACAACAGGGTATAGTCAGACTATTGGCATGATACAAAAGATGGTCAGACACTGCAGACATGACACAAGAGATGGTCAGAGACTGCAGACATGAAACAAGAGATGGTCAGAGACTGCAGACATGAAACAAGAGATGGTCAGAGACTGCAGACGTGATCCAAGCGATCATTATGGACTGCACACATGATACAAGAGATGGTCAGAGACTATATGAATGATAAAAGAGATGGTTAGAGATTGCAGAAATTATACATGAGATGGACAGACTGCAGACATGATACAGGAGATGGTCAGAGACTCCATACATGATACAAGAGATGGTTAGAGACTGCAGACATGATCCAAGAGATCGTTAGGGACTGCACACATGATATAAGAGATGGTCAGAGACTGTAGACATGATGCAAGCGATGGTCAGAGATTATATGAATGATAAAAGAGATGGTCAGAGACTGCAGAAATTATACAAGAGATGGTCAGAGACTGCAGACATACTACAAGAGATGGTCAGAGACTGCAGACATGATAAAAGAGATGGTCAGAGACTGCAGAAATTATACATCAGATGGTCAGAGACTGCAGACATATTACAGGAGATGATCAGAGACTTCAGACATGATACAAGAGATGGTCAGAGACTTCAGACATACTACAGGAGATGGTCAGAGACTGCAGACATACTACAGGAGATGGTCAGAGACTGCAGACATACTACAGGAGATGGTCAGAGACTGCAGACATACTACAGGAGATGGTCAGAGACTGCAGACATACTACAGGAGATGGTCAGAGACTGCAGACATACTACAGGAGATGGTCAGAGACTGCAGACATACTACAGGAGATGGTCAGAGACTGCAGACATACTACAGGAGATGGTCAGAGACTGCAGACATACTACAGGAGATGGTCAGAGACTGCAGACATACTACAGGAGATGGTCAGAGACTGCAGACATACTACAGGAGATGGTCAGAGACTGCAGACATGATCCAGGAGATGGTCAGAGACTGCAGACATGATACAAGATATGGTCAGAGACTGCAGACATGATACAAGATATGGTCAGAGACTGCAGACACGATACAGAAGATGGCCAGAGACTGCAGACATGCGGCAATAGACTGTCTGAGACTGTGATCATACTATAGGAGTTGTTGCAGTTTGGAGACATGCTTAAGGAGACAGTCATTGACAGGAGACATATTACATAGGACTGCTAGAGATCACTGCTATAACAGAAGTACGGGAGAGGATATCTCTATACGGCGAGGGGAATTCTCCTCTTAGACGTATGTCTCTGGAACAGATATAGTGTTCCTGCTAGAAGATTTCCCCTCACCCTTTGCTGTGCCATCTCTAGAATTGAGACCCCCTTCACACTTGAACATTTTACAGCTTGAAGCTCGAACGCTCAGAAAAGTTCAACAAGCAAAATCCCATCCATTTCAATGGCCCCTGTTCACATTAGGGTTTTTCATCTGTTTCTCCACTGGAGACAATGACTACAAGAGGAGTAGAGGGTGGACCTCCTCAGCTGAGGATGCACAGCAATAAAAACCTGACAAGGGTTCTAAACCTTCCACATTTTATACAAAGCCTAGAAAAAGTTTGGGATTTACATATACTTTGAGCCAACAGAGGATTTTCAGGTATCAAATACCTGAAAACATACAAAAAAAATTAAAAGACAGAACAATGTTCGGATATACAAATCATCAGCAAAATACCACAAAGACAGATATATTGACAAGGCACTAAGGAAGCAAAAGTGCATCCAAGACCATTCACTAACAAAGGCCTTTCATTTTTACAGCTCAGCAAGTCACCGTAAACCCCAAAGGCTTCACATTCCTACAGAGCAACTGAAGAATCACATTTTTAAATACTGACAAGGAAGTCAATGTACAAAAAATGTTTGTTTCTGAAGGAATGTAAGCTGTGGAGTAAGTAATGTACAAAACTGCAATGCCCCTGTCTGAATACTGAGTACAGTATGTTCCTGGTCATGTAGGCAACTTAAGATTACAACAGATAAAGGTGGACACTGTGCCAAAACTATAGGCCACATCTGTGTACAGGGTATAGCAGTTCGGCGGTTGTACACTATCATATAATATATATATAGAAGCATTAAACGACGGAAAAAAAAAAAAAAAAAGACACTGAAATGGCAATAATAATTGTAGTAAGAACTACATTAAAGCATATGTTGTCCTTGCTTTCCAAATAACCGTTAACAAAGGGAAATCAACAGCCAACAGAAGGCAACCAATCACAAACTGTTACCAATAGTCCGCAGAGGGGAACCAATCACCAACCAACCATCAAAAGAAGCTAGCCAACCGCCAAGAGAGGGCAACTGCTCGTCAACCAACAGAGGGCAACTGATCGTCAACCGACAGAGGGCAACTGATCGTCAACCGACAGAGGGCAACTGATCGTCAACCGACAGAGGGCAACTGATCGTCAACCGACAGAGGGCAACTGCTCCTCAACCAACAGAGGGCAACTGCTTGTCAACCAACAGAGGGCAACTGATCGTCAACCAGAGGGCAACTGATCGTCAACCGACAGAGCGCAACTGCTCCTCAACCGACAGAGGGCAACTGCTTGTCAACCAACAGAGGGCAACTGTTCGCCAACCAACAGAGGGCAACTGTTCGTCAACCAACAGAGGGCAACTGTTCGTCAACCAACAGAGGGCAACTGTTCGTCAACCAACAGAGGGCAACTGTTCGTCAACCAACAGAGGGCAACTGTTCGTCAACCAACAGAGGGCAACTGTTCGTCAACCAACAGAGGGCAACTGTTCGTCAACCAACAGAGGGCAACTGTTCGCCAACCAACCATCAACAGAGGGCCAGCAAACTGTCAACAGGGGACAACCATCCACCAACAGTCAGTCAACAGAGCAACCAGTTACCAACCATCAAAAGACGGCAACCAACTACCAAACTAACGGTTAACCAACAGTCAACCAATCACTAACCAACTTTCAACAGAGGCCAGGCAACTGCCAATAGAAGGCAACCAACTAACAGTCAGCAAAGGGTAACCATTCAACAACTAACTACCAACAGAGCGCAACCAACCACAAACCAACAATCAACAGAGCGCAACCAATTACCAACCAACCATTAAAGAGAGGGCAGCCAAACGGGGGCAACCAACTAAGTGTTAACCAACAGTCAGCTGTGGGCAACCAATCACTAACCAACCATCAACAGAGGCCAGCCAGCTACCAACAGACGGAGACCAACCAACCACCAACTAACTGTTAACCAACAGTCAACAGAGGGCAACCAACTAATAGAGGCTTGCCAACCGCCAGCAGAGGGCAACCATCAACAAATCGTTAACCAACTATCAACAGAGAACAATCAATCACCAACCAACCACCAACAAGGATAAAAAAAACTGCCAGCAATGGGAAAACTGCTATCACATGCATCAAATCCTAGGCACAGTAGTACGACCACCTCAAGAAAAACCTTGGGGATAGAAGCCATGTTTGTGTTGCTTACCTGCAGTTGGTGGATTTTGGCTTCATTGTTTCTCAGCATCTCTTTGTGTCTCTCAATCTCCACTTCAAAGTTACACATCTGTTTGTGAAGTATCTGAATACTTTTGTTCTTATCTGAACTTTCATTCTGTAATAAGGACACCTACGGAAAGGAAAACACATGACAAGGCCGGGTGAATATTTTCAACATATATTTGAACATTTTCTCTCCATTAACTTGTAAAGTTACCAGACATTATTTCAAAGGGTGGCTGATATCTGTAATAACAATGGAAACCGGTCATACTGTTAACTTAAAGCAGATATGTATCAAGGAAAAAAATGATGTGAAACTACGGCAGTAAGGCAACTTCCGTGTGGTGCCTCTACTTCCTTTACAAGGCTAGTCCACCTGAAACTGACCTTTCAATGCTTGCTAGATGTCAGCTAAAATTCTGGGTTTACACATTCTGTGCCACTTATTAGGGTCTTCCACAATCCCTACAGGATTGTTTTTTAATTTTATACTATGCAGAATATAGCTGGAACAGCGGGAACACCCAAGAGGAACAGTGCTAAGAATTCTGGTAGGGGGATTCAAGTATTCAAGACATATAAAAACAACAGGCAAAACATTGCTCTTGAATTAAAGAGCTACACCAAATGTCCAAAATTACGTTTATTCCACATATTGAAGTATGGGATACAACGCGTTTCGGAGAGACCACAAATCGTCCCCTTCATCGGGGCTTAAAGTAGAAGTTCACGCTAAAACTACAATACTCTAAATCTACTTGCAAAGCAGCCCACAGAGAATTGCACCCACAATCAGTGCAGCACAGGTACAATGCATAGGCTCTTCCATTGCTGTCCCCCAGGCTCAGGCCGTTAGGGTCCTGCTGATATTAGGCTGGAGGATGTGCGGCTGGACTACAGTGCATTGTGCAATTGGGGCATACAGCCATTGTTCTGCAGACTAGAAGAAGGGCTGTAATTTATCCCCAAAGACGCGAATGGTCGCACACCTAGAAGCCCCACCTCACTCCCCGACTGTGCCTGACATTGGACTGGCATGTCACTTCAAGGCAGGAGAGACGGAAGGTGAGGCTGAGAGGGAGACAGCAAATGCGCACAAGCTCTGTGAACGCGCTGCGGAGGGACCTCTAATATTAGTAAGTCCTCTAGTAGCCTATTTGTTTCATCAGCAGTGTACAGAGCCTGTTGGCTAGTCTCCATGCACCTACCCTTAGGCCCCTTTCACACTGGGGCGGTTTGCAGGCGCTTCTGCGCTAAAAATAGCACCTGCAACCCGACCCGAAACAGCCGCTGCTGTCTCTCCAGTGTGAAAGCCCCGAGGGCTTTCCCACTGGAGCGGTGCGCTAGCAGGACGGGAAAAAAAGTCCTGCCAGCAGCATCTTCGAAGCGGTGAAGGAGCGGAGTGTATACCGCTCCTTTACCACTCCTGCCCATTGAAATCAATGGGACAGCGCAGCTATACCGCCGGCAAAGCGCCTCTGCAGAGGCGCTTTGCCATGGTTTTTAACCCTTTCTCGGCCGCTAGCGGGGGCGGTTATGTGCCGCTAACAATATCGGCGCTTTACCACCGACGCCGCCCCCGCCCCAGTGTGAAAGGGGCCTAAATACAAACTTGCATGAAGGTAAGAAGAACTTGAGCCTTTACAACCCACTTTAAGTCACACTGATCTGAACGTGTGCCATTGAAAACAATGGGCTGCGACTTGTCCTGCGACTTTATGTGTCTAAAGTCGCATGACAAGTTGCACAAGTGTGAATGGGGCCTTATCCTACAATTCTAAGGTGTATATAACGCTTTTCCCATTCCCCCTGCAGTCTGCACCCTGGGCAGCCGCACCTTTTACCATTATATTATTCCACATCTCCAGCCTGCTACACTTCACATGATCGTCCCCCAATGCTACATTGAAAAACATCCCCCCCCATCCTGGCATCATCCTTGTACATGTACAACACTGTTCAACAGCATCTCTCCAAATATAAAAAAAACCCCTAATGCACAACAAAGCAGAGGATGCCTAGTACTTGACTTTAAGCTCTGTGTAGACTTCTAAAAAAAATTTAAAAAAATAAAAATTGAGTGAGCTGACTGCAAGTACAGAGGAAAATGAAATTTAGGAAGCCTATTTTCATGATTGCAAGTCAGTAAAATACGATTTTTCAGCAGCTACCGAAACTTCTAGCTGGTGCAAAGTGAAATGGAATGGCGATATTTAATGACAATCAACCACATAATGGCAGAGATTTCCTTTAACACGTAATATAATGCTAAATTTAGTAATTAAAGTCTTTTGTTGGACCTTGTGGCTGTATAAATCACATAAACGTAGCAGGGCAATCTTCCCAGATCAGTATGGAAAGCCCCAGCGCTGTACTGACTTCCTGGTCAACAAGGGAGGGGGGGGGGGGGATGTCTAACCATAGAGCCTCTAACCAAACATCTATCTGATCAAGACAAATACAATGTTACAGAAATAAAAAAAGAAATAAAAAACAATCAAGCAAGCAGATTCCCCAGCCAGAGGAAGAAGAAAAACAAGCCCCCAGTTCCTTATTGACAGTCATCACATGGCCAGGCTGTGGCTTGCTTGGCAAATCCTGGGATTTCCAGTGATTCATCATTAACGGGTAAAAGGAAGCAAAGAGTTGTAAGAATAAAGGGCGACCATGGGAAATAGTCTTGATAAATAGCTGCCATTTATCATATGTACTATCAGAGGAGTCACTATCGGTATCAGGAGGAAGGAATCCCACACAAATGGAGCCTGATTATATGTATATATATTATGTATACACACACACTATATATATATATATATATATATATATATATATATATATATATATGGGCTGAAACGATTAATCGATAATGAAAATCGCTGTCAACGATTTTCATTATCGATTAATTGGTCCGCACCGTCCTCCCTGTCCGCCCGTTAAATTAATCCTCCCGTGTCCTCCTGTGTAGAAGGCGCCGCCGGATGTGACCAGGCTTGTCTGCGCCTCTCCTCCTCGCTGACGTCAGCTCCCCACTGATCAGCTCAGCCCCGCCCGCTGCTGCCATCGAGGGAACAGAGAGGTGAGAAGCAGCCGTGAGGAGAGCCGAGCTGCACACTGACTGTGAAAGGTAGCGGCTAATGGCTAATATAACAGTAAAAACTCAGTACTTACACAGTACATCCTAACTCCTAAGTATTCCTGGGAGTGCCCCATCATTGGTGTTCCGGGGGGTGGGTGGAATAGTAGTGCCCCATCATTGTTTTTTTCTGGGAGGGGGGGGGATAGTGCCCCATTGGTGTTCCTGGGAGGGGAATAGTGCCCCATTATTGGTGTTCCTGGGAGGGGAATAGTGCCCCATTGGTGTTCCTGGGAGGGGGAGGGGAATAGTGCCCCATTATTGGTGTTCCTGGGAGGGGGAGGAATAGTGCCCCATTGGTGTTCCTGGGAGGGGGAGGGGAATAGTACCCTATCATTGGTGTACCCGGGAGGAATAGTACCCCATCATTGGTGTTCCCAGAAGAAAAAGTACCCATCATTGGTGTTTTATTCTGCAGTTTGTGTGTAACACTCAATTTTTTCATTATTACTTTTAAATAAACGGAAAAATGGCATATTAAATTTTTTTTTAATGATTTTATCCGATTAATCGATTATGAAAATAATCGTTAGTTGCAGCCCTAATATATATGATCCCATTCACCAGAGACCGGTGACATCACTAAGAATGTATCCTATCCATTCACTAGAGACCAGTGACATCACTGAGAATGTATCCTATCCATTCACCAGAGACCAGTGACATCACTGAGAATGTATCCTATCCATTCACCAGAGACCGGTGACATCACTAAGAATGTATCCTATCCATTCACTAGAGACCAGTGACATCACTGAGAATGTATCCTATCCATTCACCAGAGACCGGTGACATCACTGAGAATGTGTCCTATCCATTCACTAGAAGTATCTGCTTACCTTACTCTCCAGAAAACTACTCCATTCTTTCATTAGGTTGACATGCTGAACAGCTGAACTGGCTTCATGTGCTTTAATCTGCTGGTTTGTTCCCTAGGATGATGAAAGGAAAGAAATAAGCAAAGACTACAAGGAGGAAAGGTTGATATATATATATATATATATATATATATATATATATATATATATATATACACATACACACACACACACAGTGGGAGGAAAGTGTATTTGATCCCCTGCTGATTTTGTACATTTGCCCACTGACAAAGAAATGATCAGTTAGTACTTGGTGGCAAAACCCTTGTTGGCAATCACAGAGGTCAGACGTTTCTTGTAGTTGGCCCCCAGGTTTGCACACATCTCAGGATGGATTTTGTCCCACTTCTCTTTGCAGATCTTCTCCAAGCCACTAAGGTTTTGAGGCAGACGTTATTTTCTATGGGATTAAGGTCTGGAGACTGGCTAGGCCACTCCAGGACCTTAATGTGCTTCTTCTTGAGCCACTCCTTTGTTGCCTTGGCTGTGAGTTTTGGGTCATTGTCATGCTGGAACACACATCCACCACCCATTTTCAATGCCCTGGCTGAGGGAAGGAGGTTCTCACCCAAGATTAGATTGTACATGGTCCCGTCCATCGTCCCTTTGGTGCGGTGAAGCTGTCCTGTCCTCTTAGCAGAAAAATACCCCCAAAGCATAATGTTTTCACCACCATATTGGATGGTGTGGATGGTGTTCTTGGGGTCATAGGCAGCATTCCTCCTCCTCCTACAAACAAGGAGAGTTGAGTTGATGCCAAAGACCTAGATTTTGGTCTCATCTGAATGAGGTCTCTGAATCATTGAGATGTTCATTAGCAAACTTCAGACGGACCTGTATATGTGCTTTCTTGAGCAGGGGGACCTTGCGGGTGCTGCAGGATTTCAGTCTTTTCCCGGCGTATGGTGTTACCAATTGTTTTCTTGGTGACTATGGTCCCAGCTGCCTTGAGATCATTGACAAGATTCTCCTGTGTAGTTCTGGGCCGATTCTTCACCGGTCTCATGATCATTGAAACTCCTCGAGGTGAGATCTTGCATGGAGCCCCAGACTGAGGGAGACTGACAGTTATTTTGTGTTTCTTCCATTTGTGAATAATTCGCACCAACTGTGGTCACCCTCTCACCAAGCTGCTTGGTGATGGTCGTGTAGCCCATTCCAGCCTTGTGTAGGTCTACAATCTTGTCCCTGACATCCTTGGACAGCTCTTTGGTCTTGGCCATGGTGGAGAGATTGGAATCTGATTGCTTCTGTGGACAGGTGTCTTTTATACAGGTAACAAGCTGAGATTAGGAGCACTCCCTTTGAGAGAGTGCTCCTAATCTCAGCTCATTTACTGTATAGAAGACACCTGGGAACCAGAAATCTTGCTAAATGATAGGGGATCAAATACTTCTTTCACTCATTAAAATGCAAAATCCATTTATAACTTTTTTAAAATGCGTTTTTCTAGATTTTTGTTGTTATTCTGTCTCTCACTGTAAAAATAAACCGACCATTAATATTATAGACTGATCATTTCTTTTGTCAGTGGGCAAACGTACAAAATCAGCAGGGGGTCAAATACTTTTTTCTCTCACTGTACTGTATATATATATATATATATATATATATATATATATATATATATATATATATATATATATATATATATATATATATATATAGATATATATATATATCTATATATATATATATATATATATATATCTATATATATATATATATATATATATATAGATATATATAGATATATATATATATTATTTATCAAATACACAGCACTAAAGACGAAACTACAAAAAGGAGTGCAATAGCAGCAGCACCCACTAAAATCAGACAATACTAAAATTAATAAGACTGGAAACAATAGCACCCGATTATGCTACAGTGCGAATGAACAAAATCTGTGATCAACCACTTGCCGACCGCCGCACGCCGATATACGTCGGCACAATGGCAGCGGTGGGCAAATGGGCGTACCTGTACGTCCCCTTTAAGAGCTGGGGATAGAAGGCGCACGCGCGCCGGCCGTGTACAGCGTGACCGTGCCTGCGGGACCGACGAACTCAATGTCTACCAGTCTCCCGGCGATCGTGTCACGGAGCCTCAGAACGCGGAAGTGCCTATGTAAACACGGCATTTCCCCTTCTGCCTTGTGTCATGACAGAGATCACCGCTCCCTGTCATCGGGAGCGGTGATCGCTGTCATGTGACTTGAAGCCCCCCCCCCACACACAGTTAGAATCACCCCCTAGGACACACGTTTAACCCCTTCATCGCCCCCTAGTGGTTAACCCCTTCACTGCCAGTGTAATATACACAGTAATCAGTGTAATTTACATAGTAATCAGTGCATTTTTATAGCACTGATCGCTGTATAAATGCCACTGGTCCCAAAATAGTGTCAAAAGTGTCCGATGTGTCCGCCATAATGTCGCAGTCCCGATAAAAATCGCAGATTGCCAATACTTAAAAAAAAAAAAAAAAATGCCTTAAAACTATCCCCTATTTTGTAGACGCTATAACTTTTGCGCAAACCAATCAATATACGCTTATTGCGATTTTTATTTTTTACCAAAAATATGTAGAAGAATACGTATCGGCCTAAACTGAGGAAAAAAATTGTTTTTTTTATATATTTTTGGGGGATATTTATTATAGCAAAAAAGTAAAAAATACTGCGTTTTTTTTTTTTTTCAAAACTGTCGCTCTTTTTTTGTTTATAGCGCAATAAAAATAAAAGCAGCAGAGGCGATCAAAGACCACCAAAAGAACGCTCTATTTGTGGGGAAAAAAGGACGTCAATTTTGTTTGGGTGCAACGTCGCTCGACCGCGCAATTGCCAGTTAAAACGACGCAAAAAAAGTGCTCTGGTCAGGGAGGGGGTAAAATCTTCCAGGGCTGAAGCGGTAAAAAAAAAAAAAAAAGTTTCTCTGCGGTTAATAAATGTAATAAAACATTTTTTAATTTTTTTTTTAAGGATCGCTCAGCGCCGTTTTGTGTAACACATACTGACCTTAAAACTGCAGCCGTAACGTTTAAAACTGCATGTACTGGGGGCGTTCACACATTCCGCTAAGTGAGCGTTCAGCTGCAACAAAAGAGAAAACATAAAATACACATGGAAGATCCAGAACACAATTCATTACACAAAAACAAGAAAAGATAATGCTAACAAAAAAAAAACAAAAAAAGCACACGCCCGCAGTTCATAAAGTCAGACCCACGCAACGTGAACCAAAGCAGCCATATTTGGCAAACTACATGCACTACACAAAGCCATAAAGAAAGTCGAAGTCTTATTGGTTACTATGTGCAGCAGTGCAACTGTTCTTCACTCGAAGTACCTACCTCACTTCTTAATAAGCTTTTTACGCTACATTTATGAGGACAGGAAACAACGACAGACGGGCAATCCATCTCTTCGTGTTTCTAGAATAGACAGAAAGGCACACAGTTTACAATTAGCGGGAGAGACATAAAAGCACATCCTCATACCGTAGTGTACTGTAGTTGTGAAGGGCACATCAAGATTTTTAACAGGAGAGCATAAGAAAAGCTGCACACACACAGGCCTGCATTTTACAGTCCATTCATAAAATGCCTGCTGCAATGTTGAACCTGCAGCTGATTCCCCCCCGTCAACAGATATACACTATATTACCAAAAGTATTGGGACGCCTGCCTTTACACACACATGAACTTTAAAGGCATCCCAGTCTTAGTCCGTAGGGTTCAATATTGAGTCGGCCCACCCTTTGCAGCTATAACAGCTTCAACTCTTCTGGGAAGGCCGTCCACAAGGTTTAGGAGTGTGTCTATGGCAGGGGCCTCAAACTGGCGGCCCTCCAGCTGTTGCGGAACTACAAGTCCCATCATGTCTCTGCCTGAGGGAGTCATGCTTGTAACTGTAATGCCCTGTACACACGGTCGGACATTGATCGGACATTCCGACAACAAAATCCTAGGATTTTTTCCGACGGATGTTGGCTCAAACTTGTCTTGCATACACACGGTCACACAAAGTTGTCGGAAAATCCGATCGTTCTGAACGCGGTGACATAAAACACGTACGTCGGGACTATAAACGGGGCAGTAGCCAATAGCTTTCGTCTCTTTATTTATTCTGAGCATGCGTGGCACTTTGTGCGTCGGATTTGTGTACACACGATCGGAAATTCCGACAACGGATTTTGTTGTCGGAAAATTTTATATCCTGCTCTCAAATTTTGTGTGTCGAAAAATCCGATGGAAAATGTGTGATGGAGCCTACACACGGTCGGAATTTCCGACAACAAGGTCCTATCACACATTTTCCGTCGGAAAATAAGACCGTGTGTACGGGGCATTAGCCTTGCAATGCCTCATGGGACTTGTAGTTTCACAACAGCTGGAGGGCCGCCAGTTTGAGAACCCTGGTCTATCGGAATGTTTGACCATTCTTCCAGAAGAGCATTTTTGAGGTGAGGCACTGATGTTGAACAAGAAGGTCTGGCTCCCAGTCTCCACTCTTATTCATCCCAGGTGTTCTATCGGGTTGAGGTCAGGACTCTGTGCAGGCCAGTCAAAGTCCTCCACTCCAAACTCACTCATCCATGTCTTTATGGACCTTGCTTTGTGCACTCAGTCATATTGGAACAGGAAGGGGCCATCCCCAAACTGTTCCCACAAAGATGGGATTATGAAATCGCGGGCACAAAAAGCCAAACAGGGACGTGTGTGAGTTCTAATAGTTAGGAACCACGATCTGTCATTTCCTCTAGGTGAGTCCCCTCCCTCTACAGTTAGAAACACAGACTAGGGAACACAGTTAACCCCTTGATCGCCCCCCTAGTGTTAACCCCTTCCCTGCCAGTGACATTTTTACAGTAATCAGTGCATTTTTTTAGCACTGATCGCTGTATAAATGCCAATGGTCCCAAAAATGTGTCAAAAGTGTCCGATGTGTCCGCCATAATGTCGCAGTCCCGATAAAAATCGCAGATCGCCGCCATTACTAGTAAAAAAAATAATAATAAATAAATAAATAAAACTGAGAAAAAAATTGCTTTTTTAAAAAAAAGAATGGGGATATTTATTATAGCAAAAAGTACAAAATATTGTGTTTTTTTCTAAATTGTCGCTCTTTTTTTGTTTATAGCGCAAAAAATAAAAACCGCAGAGATGATCAAATACCACCAAAAGTAAGCTCTATTTGTGGGAAAAAAAGGACGTCAATTTTGTTTGGGTACAACGCCGCACGACCGCGCAATTGTCAGTTAAAGCGACGCAGTGCCGAATCGCAAAAAGTGCTCTGGTCAGGAAGGGGGTAAAATCTTTGAAAGGTTTATGTCAATGACATCAGAGAAGAGCAGTTCATCAAAGTGGGAGTACCTGCATTTCTGCCAGCGGGACCTGGTTTTTACAGTACTGGCACGGCATCTCGCGGTACTTGCATTTCTTCTCTATGTGTTCGCTCAGGTCCTTGCGAAATACCTTGTCTTTGCAGTCCGCTCGGGGGCAGGGAAGTTCTTCAAACTGGCAGTCGCTTTTTAAGTGGATCTGAAAACAGAAAAGGGGAGAGAATTTTTTTTTTCCGGAGCCTCCAATCAAACTACTGTAGGCATTGCACATAGGGAAGTCCATTCATTTCATTGGGTTGTCCTACATGAAACAAACAGGGCAGCAGCCCCCCCTCTTATACTTACCTGAGCCCCATTGCGATCCAGCAATGTGCAGGGCAGCAGCCCCCCTCTTATACTTACCTGAGCCCCATTGCGATCCAGCAATGTGCAGGGCAGCAGCCCCCCTCTTATACTTACCTGAGCCCCATCGCGATCCAGCAATGTGCTCTCTCCCTCCTCACTGGCTCAGACCGAGTAGCGGGAGCCATTGGCTCAAGCTGCTGTCAATCACAGCCAGTGGAGAGAGAGATCAGGGGGGCAGGGCTGAGCTGCATTGTGTGTGAGTGTCAAAGGACACACAGCATGCGGCTCAGGAGTAAGCCTGCTTTGAGTGCCCCCATAGCTTGCTATGAAGGCACTCAGCAGGGTGGGAGGACCCGGGAGCTCCGGTGGTGGACCCAAGGAGAAGAGGATCAGGGCTGCTCTGTGCAAAACCACAGCAGGTAAGTGTAACATGTCCGTTATTTGTGGGGGGAAAAAAATACTTTTACAAACACCAACACATTGTAGAATCCCAGTCCTTAGATGCTTTCTTTTGCCCTTAATTTTCATCTTCTGATCCTGGATGGGACAGCATTGTCCTCCTAGGTTGCTCTTCTAATCTTAGACTACAAACACCCCCCAGTCCCCTCCATCATCATAAGTATACCAGAGGGGAAGGGTTCTGTAGTCCTCAGGGATGGCTGGGAACAATGTAACTAAAAAGAGTGCAGCACAAGAAGGGAGCACAAAAGCCTACAGAATTTCTGGCAGGATCTACTACCCTGTTTCCCTGAAAATAAGACCTACCGTGATTGTCGGTGATGGCTGCAATATAAGCCCTACCCCCCCAAATAAGCCCTACCCTGTTTCTCTGAAAATAAGCCCTACCCTGAAAATAAGACCTACAAGGTCTTTAACTAGGGCTTTTTTGGGGGGGTAGGGCTTATATTGCAGCCATCACCGACAATCACGCTAGGTCTTATTTACGGGGAAACAGGGTAGTATTTTTTTTGCATGTATTGAACAGATATAACAAAACTCTTCTGTTAATTTATTAATCAGACCAAAAGGGGCCAAAATAAATTCAGTGTTGGGGTAGACATCCCCCTCCCCCACGACCTGAAAGTTATAGACCTGAAAGTTACTTCATGGGTTCCTCCGTGTTAAAAAGGCGGGTCTAAAGCCTCGTACACACGATCGGATTTTCGGCAGGGGATTGTGTGATGACAGACTGTTGGCCTAAAATCCGACCGTTAGTACGCGCCATCAGACAATCGTTGTCCAACTTTCCTCCAACAAATGTTGGATGGCAGGTAGGGGTGCAACGGATCGTTGCCGATCCGTGATCCGTACGGATCACCCTCCGCGGATCGGCACACCCGCGATCCGCGGAGCACTCTGCGGCCCCAGCCATAGGAAAGGCCACGGCCTCGGCCTAGCTCCGGAGCGGCGGCCATCTTGGTACACCCGGAAGCGGCCGCTGTCTCGACAGGAAGTGACGTTTCGTCGCCGCCATCTTGCTACACCCCACACTCCTGCACAGTACAATAATGATAGAGTGAGAAGGGGGCAAGCGGCGGCGCTCAAGAGCTGAAATTCCACGTAGTTCGTGTTTGTTAGCCAACAATTGTGTGCCGTTAGTATGCAAGACAAGTTCCCCGGCACACGCCCTTCGGACAAAAGTCTGGCGCTTTGCCGAAAATCCGATCGTGTGTACGAGGCTTAAATCTGGGAAGGAAATACATTTTTCATTGCAATTATTTTCTTCAAACCAGAAGTTGTTTGCTTTTTTGACCAAAGTTAGAAAAGCGTAGCTGACCATTTCACCTAGTCAAGATTCGCAGCGGTCTACGGTTCCCGCACATTGGCAGGGCGGCGGCGTACACAACAATGCCTCTTGGCTGCCTTCGCTGCCCCTCTAACTAAACAGCCCCCCCAGTATCAGCCAAGATGAATAAGTGAGATATTTTATTTTTATCCCTCAGATGCCAAACGTTACTTCTACTGAACCGTGAAATACTTTCTGACAATCAATTCCTTTTGATGATTTCCCTACAGTCACAATGCTGTTGGCGTTTCTCATGATCTCCGATGAAGGATTCCGGTGCAGAGACGGGCGTCGGTAAAAACTTCCATGTACTGCGTGCACTGAGAACTACCCTCCTCTGCGGCTTTAAAGGGCCAGTCCACCCAACACTGGCTTTTCATAGATGCCCAAGTACCCTGTTTCCCCGAAAATAAGACCTAGCGTGAGTGTCAGTGATGGCTGCAATATAAGCCCTACCCCCCAAATAAGCCCTACCCTGTTTCCCCGAAAATGAGCCCTACCCTGAAAAATAAGACCTACAAGGACTTTTACTAGGGCTTATTTGGGGGGGTAGGGCTTATATTGCAGCCATCACCGACAATCACGCTAGGTCTTATTTTCGGGGGAAACGGGGTAGTAAATCCATAGCTCCCAACTCCCTGAGTTGGAGGGACTGTCCCTGATTTGGAGCAATGTCCCTCTGTCCCTCTTTCCCCCTCATTTTGGTCTGATCTATATAGTTGTATATAAAATGCACTTTTTATCTTTCAAAAAGTGTTTCCCAGTGCTAAACCTTTCATTCAAATTCTAAATAGCTGCATTTGTAAATTCTAAAAGCCAAAATAAAGGAATAGTAGTGGTAAAAAAAAGCCCTTGTGGATTTAATTAACTTTATTTTTGGGTTACTTCTCCTTTAAGGGGGTGTGGCAGGAGGCGTGCCCTATGCCTAAATACGTTTGCTAGTAGGTGTCTCTCATTCCCATCTCAAAATGTTGGGAGGTATGTGTAAACCAAATGGATTCTTCTGCATCTCAAGTAGGGATGAGCTTGGATTTGGCTTCAGGTCTGGTGCCAAACCACGTTCAGCAGAACACGGGAGTCAGCCGTCCGCGCCGGGCCAATGAGCTGCGGATGGGGAGGGGGATTCCCAACCCTACAGCTGCATGTGCACAAATAGGGGGGGGGTGGGAGATGCTCATGACATCATATGACCATTTGAGGTCAATGTCATTGACCTAATATGACCAAACTAGGTCAATGATGTCACAAGCATCTCCGCCCCATTTGTCTATTTGCAGCAGTGGGGTTGGGGAGTGTCCAGGCTAAAGCCTGATTGGCCCAGGAATCACAGCTGCCTTCCATGTTCAGCCAAACCCAACCAGGCCCATCTCTAATCTCATGCAATCTATCTCTTCTCTTCCCCTACACAGTCCCCTCCCCCCTTCAGTTAGAAACACAAACAGGGAACACAATTAACCCCTTGATCGCCCCCTAGTGTTAACCCCTTCCCCGCCAGTGACTTTTTTTACAGTAATCAATGCATTTTTATAGCACCGATCACTGTATTAATGCCAATGGTCCCAAAAATGTGTCAAAATTGTCCGATGTGTCCGCCATAATGTCGCACTCCAGATAAAAAACGCAGATTGCCGCCATTACTGGTAAAAAAAAAAAAAATAATAATAATAAAAATGCCATAAAACTATCCCCTATTTTGTAGACGCTATAACTTTTGCGCAAACCAATCAATATACGCTTATTGCGATTTTTTTTTTTACCAAAAATATGTAGAAGAATACGTATCGACCTAAACTGAGGAAAAAAAATTGTTTTTTAATATATTTTTAGGGGATATTTATTATAGCAAAAAGTAAAAAATATTGTGTTTTTTTCAAAATGGTCACTCTTTTTTTTTTGTTTATAGCGCAAAAAATTAAAACCGCAGAGATGATCAAATACCACCAAAAGAAAGCTCTATTTGTGGGGGAAAAAAAAAGGACATCAATTTTGTTTGGGTGCAACGTCGCACGACCACGCAATTGTCCGTTAAAGCGACGCAGTGCCGAATCGCAAGAAGTGCTCTGGTCAGGAAGGGGGTAAAATCTTCCGGGGCTGAAGCGGTTAAAATTGCACAGAATGCATACAGGTAAAAAAATCTTGTGCATTTTCAACCACTTTAACGAAGCATGTGCTGTACTTAGAATGCAGCAGGAGTATGAAATGTAAAACGGTGAAGGGGAATTTACCAAAACTGGTGCAGTCAGAATCTGGAACAGCTGCGCATGACAACCAATCAGATTCAATCTTCAGCTTATTCATCTTTAAAAATGAAAGCTATGAGCTGATTGGTTGCCATGCACAGCTACTCCAGGTTCTGTCTGCTCTAGTTTTGATAAATTCCCCTAAGGGCTCGTATAGACAGGCACTGAGACAGGTCCTGTATGCCGAGTCACTTTTTGCTGCATCTGCATCCACCAGAGAGCTTCCCCTATAGAAGTGGGTGCACAGATCCCAATGCAGACACTGTGTGTTCAGATACATGCATCCCTTCCTGTCTGCGTGTCAAATTTTGATGGTTCGACTATGTCCTTGCAGCTGCTGTGTCCCAATTGACTTCAACTGGACTGCCTGCACAGTGATGCACAGAACAGCAAGAATGCCCACGCGGTACACGGCCATCACAAGGGGCATGGACACATATGTGAATGAGGCCTAATTGTCATGTGTGATAGTAGGTATGTGAATTTTTTTTTTTTAATCCTACTTGGATGCTGCATCTGTCCCCCCCCCGCCGGCTCTAAGTCTGAGAACCGAGTAATCAAACTGATCACTCAGTGCTCCCTGAGCAGAGAGCTGGTGGCTGTCAGTCTCTGGCTCTCTGCTCTACCCTCCATGCTCACTGAAAACACTGGGCTGTGGAGGGGACGGGAGCGGCTAGCCCAGCGGGCTGTCGGCTGACCTCACAGAGCCGGCCCAGGCCGGGGAAAGATCGCAAGCATGGCTGGCCAGGAATCGATCACATACCTGAACCGGCTCTGTGACATCAGCCGACAGCCTGCTGTCAGCTGAAAAACGGGTCACAGGCCGCCACCCCCCCCCCCAGCTCACCCCTTGTTTCAGGGAGCTCCAGCACACAGCCTGTGATTGACAGCCTCAGCTCTGTTCCTTTTGGGCCGTGTCCTTTCCCTCTCTCGTTGAGCTCTGCAGAATGAAACTTCAGCTCCCTGCCCCCTGCTTTCTGAAGGCTCAGAGAAGCTGTACTTCTGCACTTTGAACAGAGTGCTTTAGGCCCCTTTCGTCTCCGTGCTGCAGGTTCTGCTTGCTCAGCGGTGGAACAATTTGCTGAGTAGGCAGTGATCAGTCCGTCTTCGTTCGCTGTGCAGAGCGGACACGGTCCTGCTCTCTTCTATGGGGAAATCCGATGGAAACGGACAAGCCTGTTCGTTTTCATCCGATCCGGCAAACGGATGGAAAAATAGGACCACCATCCATCTGGATTTTGCGGGCAGGATCGGATCGGATAGGGTAGACTACAAGGTCCGATTAGGTCCGCCTGAAAAAAACGGACATCCGGACCTGATCGGACAATCCCATGTGAAAGGGCCCTTAGGCTGCACAACTGGGTCCCTGTCCTGTCCCAAACCTATGACAGGGCAGTGAAGAAGCAACAGCCGACTGATGAAGTCATCACTCCCCTCCTTGATGCACGTGTGATTGATCTCAGTGCTGCCCCTCCCCAGGATAAGTTCTGCTGCTCTGGGGATTAAAAAAAAGGGCTGAAATCAAGTCCAATTCAGTTAATTACTGTTTGCATTAAAATATAAATTTCATGTTTTTTTAAATAAATATGTGAATTGCATGAAGTGATTTTTATTTATTTTTTTTACATCTGCCCGGAATCTCGCTTTTACTTGCTGAAGCATTGGGACCCTCGAGATGACTGCGATTTCATTCTGCAAAACCAAAACTAGCTATGACGGAAGGGCGTCTCTGGGAAATCACACCGTGGAGTACAAATCAGGAAGAACGGCCTATTCTTCTCAGAACTGTCACTTTTGTTTTTAAACATGAACAGAGAACAAAGATTTACTGTAAAAATAAAGCAAAGTTTTACTAAGGTGACCATCACTTCGAGGGATATCTTCAGGAGCGCCCATCCACCTGCCAGTCTCTAAACACGCTTTTTGCAGGCCACTCAAGTTCCTCCACCCCAATCTCGCTCATCCATGTCTTTATGGACCTTGCTTTGTGCGCAGTCATGTTGGAACAGGAAGGGGCCATCCCCAAACTGTTCCCACAAAGTTGGGAGCATGAAATTGTCCAAAATGTCTTGGTATGCTGACGCCTTAAGACTTCCCTTCTCTGGAACTAAGGGGCCAAGCCCAATCCCTGAAACACAACCCCACACCATAATCCCCCCCTCCACCAAATGGTTTGGACCAGTGCACAAAGCAAGGTCCATAAAGACATGGATGAGTTTGGGATGGAGGAACTTGGCTGGCTTGCACAGAATCCTGACCTCAACCCGATAGACCATCTTTGGGATGAATTAGAATCTCGTCCGATATCAGCGCCTGACCTCACAAATGCTCTTCTGGAAGAATGGTCAAACATTCCCATAGACACACTCCTAAACCTTGTGGACGGCCTTCCCAGAAGAGTTGAAGCTGTTATAGCTGCAAAGGGTGGGCCAACTCAATATTCAACCCTTTGGACTAAGACTGGGATGCCATTAAAGCTCATGTGCATGTAAAGGCAGGTGTCCCAATACTTTTGGTAAAATAGTGTATGTTGCACACCCAACAAAGATTAGGGAATTTTCTGTGCCTTAGAACATGAGCACAGGTGTGTAAGGTATATCACCCTACAGAGATCAACAGATAAGCCAAGCTGCACTGTCCTCAGTGTGTGAATCCACCGTCTGTCTTGATTATTTAATAATTAGGTTAATGCAATTGGTGGCGTCTCATTAGGGGCCGTCGGTGGGATCTGATTCTGTGTCACAATTGTAAATCTAGAAGCAGCAATTCCTAGTATTGGATCTGATTCCGCAGACACAGGTTACGTTTCGACAAGGTTTAGGGTGTCTCTTTCACTCTTTGTCTTGCTGTCATATACTCTCTTCTAAGCTTCCATTGACCAAGTTCTGTCATTCTACGAGACCACCAAAGCCGAAAAACAAGACCCTTCATTGCAGCTGGCATGCCCCCCCCCACCCGCTAGGCCAGTGATGGTCAACTCATGAGCTAAAGGGGGCCTCAAATCCGGCCCCTGACATCACCCCCGGTGTCCGGTTGGCTTTTTTGGTGCTTGATGTTGGCTGCTATCTTATCGGTATCTCGCCACAAGACGCTTTCAGCCAGCAGTCACTTCAGCACACGTTTGCCCATACCAGCTCAGCCCTTGGTCATCCGCACTGATATTCCATCAAGCTAATTTTTTATTGGCGTTTTCCTGACCATTGGATTCCATCCTTAGATAGCCCCTTCCAGCCGGTCCAGTTGGGTCCACCACGCCCTTTATAGTGTTTACCAAGAGACAGCTTTGCATCTCAACTTTGTTTTTATCTTTTTGCGGCTAAATGCATCATCGGACAGTTTGAAAATCCTTGTGCCTACAGAAGAACATCTGAAGAAGACCTCATAAGTCTCTAAAGCTCGTGTATATAATCAAGGTCATGTTCCTCCATGATTTCTGTACCCAATGTATACTGTTCTAGCCACGATTGTGCTTATTTTTACGGATTGTAATACATTGTAATAAAGATTTGTATATTTTTATAATCCTTTTGGAGCTTATTTGTCTGTGGTGCCTCTATATAGTCCTTTGTTTGCCTGGGAGGGTATTCTGTTTTCTGTTGGATTTTTGGGATGAAGGCACTCCCACCATTCCACCATAACTCCATATCTAACCACATAAAAAATGAATCCGGATGGCTTCCAGATGCATTTTTGATTACAATTCACACCACAGAAACTTTCTGGATGCATTTCTGCATGCGCATTTTTTATGCGTTTTTAATGTGTTCCAGTGCGGTTCCCAAGGTTTCCTTTTTTTTTTTTTTTTTTTTTTGCTGTAATGCGTTCCAGTGAATTTTGCCGCATTCCAGTACAATTCAATAAATTCAATTACCGTATATACTCGAGTATAAGTCGTTCCGAGTATAAGTCGAGGCCCTAATTTACCACGAAAAAATGGGAAAAACTTATTGACCCGAGTATAAGACGAGGGTGAGAAATGCACAGCTACTGTAAGTGGAAAAGAGGGTCAACAATGCCCATTTGCAGCCTCACTGTGCCCATTTGCAGCCATAGGTCCCCCGAACTTCACACTTGGTAGTTAAGGGTTCCTAGATGCCCCCTAGCTGCAGCCAAAATTTGGGGTCTCTGAACCCAAAGTGTCCCGAAATGACATTGCTACAGATGGACACAGTTGACCGACTTTGGGGACTCTCGGGGCCACTTAGTGCTAGGAACCCCAAATTTGGTGTGCAAACCCAGTGGAACTAGTACAATAAAATATCCAAAGCTGGGATTTCTAGAACCAAGTGGCCCCGAGATACAGGACCCCAAAAATCGGTTCAGAAAATATCAAGCACTTTTCTGCAGCAGAGAATGACATTTTCCGAACCGATTTTGGGGCCCCGTATCTCAGGGCCACTTAGTGCTAGGAACTCCAGCTTTGGATATGTTGTGGAACCAGGTCCACTGGGTTTGCACACCGAATTTGGGGTTTCTAGCATCAAGTGGCCCTGAGATACGGGGCCCCAAAGTCGGTTCGGAAAATGAAATTTTTTGCTGCAGAAAAGTGCTTGACTCGAGTATAAGTCGAGGGGGGCACTTTCAGCACAAAAAAAGGTGCTGAAAAATTCGACTTATACTCGAGTATATACGGTACTGAATTCAAAAATATGGATGTTCTAATTTTTTTTTTTGACTGAACTGAAACCCATATAACCTACTGTCCATGTGTTTTTGATGCAGGAAAAAGCGCATAGTAGCGCAGTAGATCAGTGGTTCTCAACTCCTGTCCTCAGGGCCCACTAACAGGCCAGGTTTGCAAGATAACCGAAATACATCACAAGTGATATCATTTGCTGCTCAGTGATTGCAGTATTCTAGTCTGCATCTCCCCCAAGGTAATACATAAAACCTGGCCTGTTAGTGGGCCCTGAGGACAGGGTTGATGACCACTGAAGTAGAGGAAATGAGGGTCAGAGAGTGAGGACAGGATATACATTGTTGGCTGGATATATGCTGCAAAAGAGAGACATGTGGACTGACGAAAAATTTGTTTGATTTTGTTTCATTCGTTCTTTTGGGTTTTTTTTTTTTTTCCCCTTTTTCGGGTCATTCGTTATGATCGCAATTCGTAAATTCGAAATATCGAAAATCCGAAAATAAAGAAAGAAAATCCGAAAATTCAAAATAACTAACTAATAATAACCAACTATTAAATTATAGGTATTGGAATTTCCTTTCAAATTTCCTTGGCTGTTAGTGGACGTAACGAATACAAATTTATCCGAAGTTACGAATTATCTGAGAAAACGAATGTAAATGGAACGGAACTAATTAATAATAATAAAAAGTTTTCATTATTGTTATTTATTATTAACCGCTTGCCGACCGCCACACACAGACGTAGGTCGGCAGAATGGCACAGGCAGGCAAATGGGCGTACAGGTACGTACCTTTAAATTTGCCACCTTTCGTGTGAGCGCGCCCGCCGCGGGTGTGAGCCCGCGGGTCCCGGGAACTCGATGTTCTCCGGCATCCCGCGATTGCGGTGCGGAAAGGCAGAACGGGGGAGTGCCTATGTAAACAAGGCATTTCCCCGTTTTGCCTTGTTTCATGACAAATATCACCGCTCCCTGTGATCGGGAGCAGTGATCGCTGTCATGTCCTAGGTAGCCCCTCCCCCCCACAGTTAGAATCACTCCCTAAGACACACCTAAACCCTTCATCGCCCCCTAGTGTTTAACCCCTTCACTGCCTGTGTCATTTACACAGTAATCAGTGCATTTTTATAGCACTGATCTCTGTATAAATGACAGTGGTCCCAAAATAGTGTCAAAGGTGTCCAATGTATCCGCCATAATGTCGCAGTCACGATAAAAATCGCAGATCGCCGCCATTACTAATAAAAAAAAAAAAAATAATAATAAAAATGCCATAAAACTATCCCCTATTTTGTAGCCGCTATATTTTTTGCGCAAACCAATCAAATATACGCTTATTGCGATTTTTTTTTACCAAAAATATGTAGAAGAATACGTATCGGCCTAAACTGAGGAAAAAATGTGGTTTTTTTATATATTTTTGGGGATATTATAGCAAAAAAGTAAAAAATAATGCGTTTTTTTCAAAATTGTCGCTCTGTTTTTGTTTATAGCGCAAAAAATAAAAACCGCAGAGGTGATCAAATACCACCAAAAGAAAGCTCTATTTGTGGGGAAAAAAAGGAAATCTATTTTGTTTGGGTGCAACGTCGCACGACCGCGCAATTGTCAGTTAAAGCGACGCAGTGCCGAATCGCAAAAAGTGCTCTGGTCAGGAAGGGGGTAAAATCTTCCGGGGCTGAAGCGGTTAATTCGTTACGTTCCATTCGTTTAGCTATGGCATTCGTCTTTTCGGTTGATTTGTAACTTCGCATAAATTCGTTACGTTCACTAACAGCCAAATTTGACAGGAAATTCCAATAACTAATATTTACTATTAAATTATAGGCAAGTTATTATTAGTTTGTTATTTTCAGATTTTCGAAATTTCTGTTTTTTTTGATTTTTCGAATATTCTGGAAAATTCGTTAAACGGGTTTTCGTTAATTCGGATATTTCCGAATTAACAAATTTGTCTAAATTAGTTAAAAAACGAATTCGGAAATGTAACGAATTGCCCATGTCTAGAAGAGAGTACGAATCTGTGAACATGTTATATGGAGGGTAGTAAAGATCAATGCTATTACCCCAATCGATGTTCCCACTACAGACTGCTGAGGTCCAAGGGCCACACATCACATACCAAAGGGCTGCAGGTTGGGCTCCAGGTGTAAGGTGCTGCAAGAGGCCCGATGGTACTTTGTTTTGTAAGCTGTATGAACTTTCTGCCACCCTCCCTAGAGAGGTGGGGGCAGGGTGCCTAGGCTCTCAGTGCTGCCACCTAGTGGAGGTGTAACTATTCTCCTTACACATACTTACAGATCTAGATTTTTTTCCCCTATGGATTGGTTTACATATATGCGAATTGGATGCGTTTTGAACGATTACATGTGAACCAGACTATCAATGGAGAGTGTTCACGTATATGCGGGTCAGTTACGGTGCAAATCAAAAAATGGTCCCTGTGCGTTTTCAGGTGCAATTTCAGTGTCAAATTCACACCTGAACCCCTGAATGGAAACCGCACCAGAGTCTGCACCAAAACCAGACCTCCGTTAATGTGAACCCAGCCTAAGAATGTCGCAGAGCTCTGAAGAAAGTGGGGGGGGGGGGGGCAACTACAAAAAAAGTACTATCTGGCACCTTATAGTCTAGATATTAAGCTTTTAGTATAAGTTTGCACCATTATGCACTTAATGCTGTGTTGAATTTAAAAAAAAGGAAATGCACAGGGGTATACTGATAAAAAAAAATTTAAAAAAATTAAAAGATGGCAGCTAGGGATAAAACTGAATGTTATTAGGCTACTTTCTCTCCTGGTTGAATATTATAGATTCATAAAGAATGGAGCAAATCATGAAAATACCACATTACAGCCACTAGATGGAGCTCACAATCATAGAAAAGTATTTCCTCATCTGCTCCATCTAGTGGCTATAATGCAGTATTTTTCCTCCTTTCTCCCTCTGAATAACATTTGACCTGGGCAGAAAATAGCCTAATAACATTGATTTTTTCCCCTATTCACACAGAATGATTGTACATACAGAAGAACAGCTCTGTGATTTTTTTTTTTTTTTTAATACACCAAAAGTGTGTTTAACCAGTGATAGAAGACTGTTTGCAACTTTAAGGCTTTAGCAGCTATACATCAGCAGAAACCCAATAGTCTCAATGATGTGGCCAATAAATGATTAATTGGTCAGGCGGCACTGGCTGGGTTTATACGAGGCAAGGTAAAGTCAGGATATGGTAATGACATGCCGAGGTAAATCAATAATTCCAAACCAAAATTTTATGGCTCATTCGTATCACAACACGCATTACCGCAACATATTATAACGTGCAGGAGATGTGCGTTGCAGTGTATTGCCTTAGAAAGTAAACTTTACAATGCGCATCTACACTGTGGGAAATGATACCTGTAGTACGCACAGACCAGAATTTTGGCCCTGAGCAAGGGGGGAGGCAATTATTATTATTATTATTATTAATATTCAGAATTTAGGCCAATTTTCAACTTTCAGCGCTGTCACTTTTTAAATGACAATTGCGCGGTCTGTACCCAAACTAAATTTTTTATTATTTTGTTCCCGCAAATAGAGCTTTCTTTTGTTGGCATTTGATCACCTCTGCGGTTTTTATTTTTTGCTAAACGAATTTAAAAAAATGAACATTTTGAAAAAAACAAAACTTTTCCTTGTTTTTTTTATAAAATTTTGTAAATAAGTAAGTTTTCTTCTTCACTGATGGGCACTGATAAGTTGCACTAATGGGCACTGATAAGGCGGCACCAATGAGATGGCACTGAAGGGCACTGATGATGGGCACCGATAGGTGGCACCGATGAGGTGGCACTAATGAGATGGCACTGAAGGGCACTGATGATGGGCACCAATAGGTGGCACTGGTATGCGGCACTGATGGGCATTGATAGGCGGCACTGATGGGCACTCATAGGTGGTACTGGTGGGCACTGAAAGGCAGCACTGATGGCTGGCACTGGATTTCACTGATAGGCATCACTGACAGGCATTTTTATATGGCACTGATTGGCATTTCCCTGGTGGTCTAGGGTGACATAGCTGGTGGTCCTTGGCGGCATCCTGGTGGTCCTAGGCGGGCAGCGCTTATAATCGATCAGCACAGACCCCCCCCCCATCAGGAGAGCAGCCGATCGGCTCTCCTCTACTCGTGTCTGTCAGACACGAGTGAGAAAAAGCCCATCAAACAGCTCTTCCCGTTTACATCGTGATCAGCCGTGATTGGACTTATTGTGGATTTGGCCTTTAATTGACTTGTCCCCCTGTTGCACTTTTTTGCTATGGTCAACAGCCATGCAAGAGGAGGGTGCAGATGGGTGCAAGCCAGGAATCCAATGGCTCCTTTTTTTATGGGCGCCATCCAGCAGCTCTGCGCATTCAGCAACTGCGACTTACAAAAAAAAAAAAAGAAGAGTAATAAAGAGAGAATTCATATCTTACCAGTAGATTTCCTAGTGTGATCTGCTCCTTGCAGCCTCGAGTATCATTCCTGCAGTACATCTGAAGAGCCAACACTTCCCGCCGACAACAGTTATCCTTAAACACCTGCAATTCAGAAGATCCGTTTATTGCAAACTGATTTACATTTTATAAGCTGGGAACATAAATCCTTATCCCCGGCTGTGATGCGCTTAGCGCTCGGGGAGGGAGCCCCGCTCCAGTCTCTGCCCAGAACTAATTCACTTAAGGGAAATTGAGGATTAATTTAGGAAGCGTGTCCCCGCATTCAGACCTGTTTATAGGAGTACTTTATGGAAGGAACAGGCTTTTAAGTACATTTTTTTATTCGGGTTATTAAAGACTTAAAGTCCAACTCCGGGCACAAGAAAGTAAACTCCCCACCCCCCACCGCAATTTTTCCAAGAATTAAAATGCTCATTTTTTTTGCCTAGAGCTAGCAGAATTAGAGGTAATAATTATCCTATTCCTTGATCCACCAGGGTGTCTCAAGTGATGTGACTGGTCCCGAAAAGCGTAAGGCTGGCCATACATTAAACAGTGTCTTGTGCAATTTTCCTTTTAGGGCCAGTTCACACCACATGCAGTCCAGTGCGGTTTTTTTCTGCATCAAAAAAGCATGGAAAGTAGGTTATATGGTTTCCAATGGCATAGTTCACACCAGGGTGGTCAATGCCAATGCGTTCCAGTTCCAGATAAAGAAAAAAGAAAAAAAAAAAGTAGAACATGCTGCATTTTTCCTGCACTGGACTGTACCGGTACGCGGTAAAACGCATCAAAAATGCACCGGGATGCACTAGAACGCATCAAAAATGGACCCCAAGTGCAGTAAAAAAAGAAAAAGAAAAAAAAACAGGAAAAAAAGAGAACATCTGGAAACGCATCTAAAACGCACCAAAAACGTGCATGCAGAAACGCTCCTGGAACAGATCTGGAGTGCCTTTTGCCATGTGAACCAGCCCTTACATTTACCAAAAACATAGAATATGAGGTCAAACCTAAACACTTTTAGGGCCAGTTCACACCATAGAAACTCAGTCACGATGCGTTCCCACTGCTTTCCTGCATGCGCGTTTTTGACGCGTTTTTTGGTGGGTTCCAGTGCGTTTTTGGTGCACTTTTTTCTTAACCTCAAATAAGGACACGTGTTTTTGGTGTGTTTAGGTGCGTTCCAGTGCGTTTTTGATGCGCTTTACAGCGTTCCAGTACAGTCCAGTGCAGGAAAAATGCAGCATGTTCTTTTTTTTCTGGAATTGCAAGCACTGGTGTGAACTATGCCATTGGAAACCATATAACCTACTTTCCCTGGTTTAAATGTGTCATTGACCCCCAAACAAGTACGAAGGTCAGGAGCTGCAGCTTCACTTCCTCTAATCTTTGACTCTGAAGCCAAAGCCTCTGCTATAATAGCCAGGCAGCTGGTAGTTTTTGGAAGCAGGTCAACACTGGCAGCCAACCAATTTCCCACACTGAAAGTTTTCTTTCACCCTTGCAAGGCCAAGGGTTTCCTAACATATTGCACCTCGGGTGGCAAAGTTATTCATTTTTGTTGTTGTCACCTCTAATCAGATGCCATCATTCATTCAAATGAATTGTATGTGAGAACATTGAGGGTCCACCAACATTCCAGAGCATCAGACAGTGGAGAAGGAGTGTGCCTATCTTTATTGTTTACGCTAGTTGCTTAAATATAGCCCAAGTTTTGAAGAAGATCTATTTGGTGCCCAAAGAAACCGACTAGGATTTGCCCTTCACTTCCAAACCTGCTGCCGGAAAATGAAAGGGAAATCCGACTGGTTGTTACGAATAGCTTAGACCGTTCTAAATAAGTCCCCAAAACTTCTGCATTTGAAATATCTGGCTCCAGTCTCTTCTGAGGTGAAGGCGCCTACAGGCACGCACAACCCCATCCAAGGAGCTGAGATCAGATTTCGACAGAAATATCCTGTAAACATGCATCCTGTTTCATGCTTGGGACTTTCCAAACCTTGTCAACCCTGCTCATTTCAAAGAAACAATGCTGAAGATGTGACCTCTGGATTGCAAGGCTGTCGCCACTCCCCGGGTGTTCACGAGCTTTCTCGCTTATCAAATTCCCACCATATTGAACTGTACTTCACCCAACTTCCATTCTTGCATCACAGTTGTATTTGTCATTTTATAATTTCCCCAAATTCCAGTCTTCCTGTACCTCCCACTGATCAATTGCAATGTTTGTTCATAGTTGCTGGGAAACACCTGAATATTAGGTCTTTCATAGTGGTCGACGTGGTGGTTTGTCAAAAGTCAAGCAGGCCACTGGATTTTAGATTTTACACCCCGACTCCAAGATTTTCGTGAGACCCTTTTAAAACTGAATTCATCTTATACTTTCCTAACACTTTGATTCCAGCTCTAGCTAAAGGTTTATATATATCTTAGTTTCTCCTCATCAATTTCATCCACAACAGCTTTGACTTTCTTCTTTCTAGACTATCAGTCCTGGTATCTTCCGGTTGCAAGACCACTCCGCTCCATGACAGACCCAACACAAGTCATTTCCATTTATGGTACTTGACAATAGTATCTCCTGGCTCCTTAACCACAGCATGGTTTTGTTGAAGAAGGCAGGCCGCAACAGCACCCTCCCATCTATGCTGGACCCAGAACTAGCCTCTCTCAGCTTAGCACAGGCCTTTTCCAAATCCCACACCCAAGAATGAATATCCTTTAAAGTCTTGAGTCCAAAACAAGCCTCTTAAAGACCCTAAAGCCAAGCACTGGCTTTTCCTAAATCCTATAATCTAGCATGATCCCTCAGTTCCTGTTTCACAATCGTCCACCTTTCTATGTCGCACATATGTTAGCACTTAAATTTCAATGTCCCTAGAAGCCAGTACCGATTTCTCACATTCAATAGACACCAGCACCAATCTCTCACAGCCCACAGATGCCAGCACCAACTTCTCCTGGTCCCCGGACCCCCATCAACAACATCTCTTGGTCTGTGAACCCCCCAAACAAAACCTCTTGGTCCCTGGACCCCCATCAACAACATTTCTTGGATCCTAGACCCTCATCAACAGCATCTCTTGGACCCTAGCCTACCATCATCATCTCTTGGTCCCTAGACCCCCATCAACATCTCTTGGGCCCTGGACCCCCATCAACATCTCTTGGTCCCTGGACCCCCATCAACAACATTTCTTGGACCTTAGACCCTCATCAACAACATCTCTTGGACCCTAGACTACCATAATCATCTCTTGGTCCCTAGACCCCCATCAACAACATCTCTTGGTCCTCAGACCCCATCAACAACCACTGTCCCTGGATTCAACAGTCTCTAGATTCAACTGACTTTCTTCTAGACCAGTGGTGGCCAAATGTGGCCCTTTGCATGCCTGTATGTGGCCCTTGGGGCACTGTTCCTCACACTGACACCAATGATGGGGAATGTTCCCTTCTAGTGAAAGAAATGATAGGGCACTACTACTTCCACTGCCACAACAATGGGGCACTAATCCTCCCACTAACACCAACGATGGGGCACCATTCTTCCCACTAACACCAATGGTGGGGCACCATTCCTCCCACTGACACCAATGATGAGGCACTAATACCAATGATGAGGCACTGATCCTCCCACTAATACCAATGATGGGGCACTATTCCTCCCCATACTGACCAGGGTTATATCATTTTTTTTACTCCACCCAGCCACCACTGCCACCGGGGCATTTTCTTCTCCAACTGGCCACAGTCCGGCCCTCCTAAAGTCTGATGGACAGTAAACTGGCTCTTTGTTTAGAGCCAGTTTGGAGACTCCTGTTCTAGACCATAGCGCCATCTCCTTCTAGTTACTGGATCCCCAGGCACCATCCTATCCCCAGAATTAGCCTTTGCAGATTCCTTAATGCCACTTTGTACTACTTCTAGTCCAAAGTTGTCCTTAATCCCTGCACCCAAGCTATTGTTTCTCTCAATTCAATTTGCCCTTTTCTTGTTCTCATTTCCTCCCCTTCTCTTTGATCTTCTCAGCTCTCCTCTATCTATATTGCTTCTTGTAATGTACTTTTTTGTTCTTTCCATTTATATCTCCAGGCTACTTTTATTAGCATTTCTCATTCCACTTCCATCCCCATACCCAAACTTTCTCTTTTCTCCATCGCTCTTCTAGCCATGTTTATCGTCATGTAGCTTCCAATGCCTGTTCTACGCCAGAACTTTGATATTAATAATGAAGAGCTGCAGTGATGGAAGAGTTAACACTTGCCATGTAATTATACTTCTCCGCTTAGAGATTGAATGAGCAGTATTTTCCATCCAGAGCCTCCCACATTGGCGCCAGCCACTACTAAATTCTACTAGAGAGAGGAAGAAATGACACGCGGTACACCGTTCAGAGATACACAAATTACAACTGGAAACCGAGAAAGCTTCATAGAGGTACAGCCTATACATTCCATTATGAAACAATCATCTCTTATTGCTCCTCCTCCATTTCGTGACATATCATCACTGCTATGTAAATACAAGTGATGTCATCATAACAGGCTATGACATCACTACTCACTACTTGTAAGCTGTATTCTGCAGGTGAGACATCTCACATCTAAGAGATAAGCAAGATGGATACAAGACAGACAAATAACGTTGGGAGGAATATCCAGAGACAAACAACTTCCAAAGGGACAGATGGCTCCCACAAAGATAGTGACAGGCGATTTCATCTCTATCAATTGGATCATTGATCGATTGATCTATCAGGGTTGACCAATTATTATGGCATTCAGGATCCAGTCTGTCCAGTTCCTAATTTTAGGCCTCCTTCAATTACACACACTATAATACCAAAAGTACAGTATTGGGACGCCTGCCTTTACACACACATTAACTTTAATGGCATTCCAGTCTTAGTCTGTAGGGTTCAATATTGAATTGGCCCACCCTTTGCAGCTACAACAGCTTCAACTCTTCTGGGAAGGCTGTCCACAAGGTTTAGGAGTGTGTCTATGGGAGTCTTTGACCATTCCTCCAGAAGTGAATTTGTGAGGTCAGGCACTGATGTTGGAAAGAAGGCTTGGCTTGCAATTTCCACTCTAGTTCATCCCAAAGGATTTCTATGGGGTTGAGGTCAGGAACCACCAACCGGGGACACCACCAAATGTTAAGTTCTCAATTCGCACTTCCATAGACGTTACACCCAAGAGAAAAAAGAAAAGGAAACCCATGCTCCACATAGTGTAAATCCGATAAAGCCCTTTATTATACCACATCAATTGCACTCACATGTACAAAAAGTATAGCTGTGCCAAATTAAGCATCTAAGCTGACCAAATTCAGAATCTGGGGACACTTCCAGTACGTGATGACTTTGCGTAGCTCCATCCAATGTGTTTCGTCAGAGATTACATCTTCCAGGGCAACCACTGGCTGTGCAGATACAGGCGAACAGCGATGGCTCCTCTTAGCCTGCCATTACTTCATACAGGATGAGCCACCACCGCTGCTGTTTGCATACAACTGTCATCCCCAGTCGCACTAATCTGGTGGTTCTTACCACTGGAATCTGGTATATGAATGTCACCACCCTTGTGAAGGGGGTTTTAAGGAACTTTGGCCAGCTGGCTCCTGGGATTTGTCCACTCCTGACTGGATAGATGGCATCCTATTGCCCTACTTGTAGGCTGAGGGTCCTTCAGAACCTGTTGTATGGCCATTGGAGCAACAGCATGGGTGAGAACACTGGATTGTATAGGGGTTCTAATAGCATAGTGATCTCATGTAACACGTCCTTAGTCTTGGAACGTCTCCTATAGCATGTCCCCAGGCTCTAACAACTATGGGTTGCAGGAAAAAAAATTGGATTTTCACATCAACACAGTTAGCATTGATGGAGGTGTTCCCCGCTGGCAGAACTCAACGATTACTGCTAGCGGCTATAGCTACCGGTAGTAATCGCATTTTAAAAAATCCGACAGGCTGGCTGTACCCAGTCCATCAATGGATCGACTTGGGTACAACCAGCCTGCCCTTACATGAATAGAATCTCGGCCGGTCCCTGCTGAACCAGATCCATCTATGGCCAACTTTAGTGATCTACTACGTCTCACCTACTTGAGCAGTGAAGACATGTAAGTAAATCACAAGACTGGATGAACATAGTTAGTAAGGTTAAATAAAGACACCAGTCCATCCAGTTCAACCTGAGTGAGCATGGGTGCATGTCTACAATTATCCCTATTTATTTAAGGTACCCATATAGCACCCTCAATTTACACAGTGCTCCTCACATACATCGCACACTCACATTGGTCCCTACCCTCAAGGAGCCCACAATCCAAGGTCCCCAACTCACATCCATATACTAGGGGCAATTTTGGAAAGAAGCCAATTAACCTACCAGCATGTCTTTGGAGTGTGGGAGGAAACCGGAGTACCCGGAGGAAACCCACGGAGGCACAGGGAGAACATGCAAACTCCAGGCAGGTAGTGTCGTGGTTGGGATTCGAACCAGCGACCCTTTTTACTTCTAGGCAGGAGTGCTAGCCACTACACCACTGTGCCGCCGTTACAGTTACAAAGTACTTTGGCAGATGAAACAAGTAATTCAAACTTTCCACAGGTTTGCTACCTGCCTGGTGTTTCCCCTTTAATAAAAAAAAAAAAAAAAAAAAAAAAGATTACAGGCTCGCTGAATTCTTACGGGTGTCCAGTCGCCTACAAGACAGCCAGGTCGATCGATTCACTTTTAAAATTGCTCGACAACAGAAAACACAAGTAGGACAAGTCAATTAGGGACAGGCTATTAAGGCTGAGCTGATCAGCATGACAACCAAACAACCACGCGCCTCGCAATCGTACTAATTGCTGCGCAGATCACAAACGCCAACGCTCCAGCTGCACTTCCAGGTCAAATGGCGACCTCAAGGAAAACGGTTATGCCGCTCTCTATTTTACAGGGTCGCATGAGGTCAAAAAAACATCAGAGACGCTAAACCTACACAGTGTTTGGCCAATTAAAGTCACAGCTTAAAATCTTCCTACGGAAAAGCTAAGCAACGTGTGGCCAAATGCACAACAATCCGATCGATGTGGCGCTTCCATGATAGAATCCCGTCTATCACAAATTAGCTGCGCTAAATGGGGCATCCAACTGTTTTCGTCAATAAAGAAAACAATTGGTCCGAGCGGAAAAATGCAATCAAACGCAACCAATTTGATCGCTTTCTTTGTGTTGAATGAGCTCTTGGTAAGTGAAGGAATCAAATCTGTCACTGGTTGTTTACTGCCACCTGTATAGACTAAATAAAGGGCCCTTTCACACTGGGGCAGGGAGCGGCGTCGGCGGTAAAGCGCCGCTATTGTAAGCGGCGCTTTACTGTCGGTATTCGGCCGCTAGCGGGGCAGTTTTACCCCCCCGCTAGCGTCCGAGAAAGGGTTAAAAACCACCGTAAAGCGCCTCTGCAGAAGCGCTTTGCCGGCGGTATAGCCGCGCCGTCCCACTGATTTCAATGGGCAGGAGCGGTGAAGGAGCGGTATACACTCTGCTCCTTCACCGCTCCTAAGATGCTGCTAGCAGGACTTTTTTTCCCGTCCTGCTAGCGCACCGCTCCAGTGTGAAAGCCCTCGGGGCTTTCACACTGGAATCAAAGCAGTGGCACTTTCGGGTCGGTTTGCAGGTGCTATTATTAGCGCAATAGCGCCTGCAAACCGCCCCAGTGTTAAAGGACCCTAGGGCTACTTAGGCTAACGGAAGCTGCTTCATGGACCACTACATCTATTCAAAAAGAAAAAAAAATCGGACTATAGAGGCCAAACAAGGAGTACATCAACATATCTAAAAGCATAAAGTTTTATTATACAAAAAGTTAAAAAGCCATATACCATATATGCATAGACTCAACCCTAAGCCCAATATGTAATTGTTTTTAGCTATAACTATGCATATATGGTGTATTATTGTTTTTTAACCTTTTGTATAATAAAACTTTATGCTTTTAGATATGTTGATGTGTTTTGCTTGCGTCTATCTAGCATCTTACTCTGTGGTATAAGCAAGGAAGCTAAGACTTCTGCAGTGTGTAAATGTGCTTTTACTATACAAAGATGCTGTACATACACAACTATTACAATCTTAGGAATACAATACAAGACTGACAGATATCTATAACAAGCAAAATGCCTAGCAAATGAACAGCCTATGGTCTATATCAGTACAAATACACTTAAAGGTTACTTATCTTCTGTTACTGTATGTTCGTGATCTCCATTGGCAACGATTCTTCTGGAAATCAGGCACTGTATCATGAGTGGCATTTGATCGTCAAAGCATGATGATGTGTGTCCGTCAGTCTCATCCCTTTTATGTACAAGTTTGTTACCAAAAGTCAATGGTTACAAACTTGTTTCCATAACATACGACTAACAGTCATTATTTAAGTTTGAGAGCTGAAAGAATATCAAACAAGTAAATCTCTTACTTGTTTACTGTAACTATAGACAATAGCCTATTTAAACTTTAATACGACATTGGTATCTATGTACCTATTGTCTACTCAAGCCAAAACCTGACAGTATCTCTATGACCAACCACTATTGTGTAATGTTATGTTCCATGCAGGGGCCAGTGTTGCCAACCGCCAGTATTTTTACTGGCAGCCAGTAAAAAAATGGGCACTTTTCTCCTGCCAGTAAATGCCAGTGAAAGGAAAAGGTTGCCAGTAAAAAATATGACTGTGACGCTTGGCCGAGACCATCCGAGTGCCTGCTACAGTGTGTTCGGACTGTGCCGGCAGTGTGTTACGTGAAATCATGGTGCAAGGGAACGGAGCAGCTGGAGCCTCATGTGCAGGTCTGTAGGATGGGAGGAAGGCAAGCCAGGAGTGGACTGAAGGAACCACCTGGCATAGAGAGAGAGGGTCACTGTGACTCAGGAGGGGACGTGTCATGCCGGTGAGGTGTCATCATCATCTGTGCTGCTGCACACTGCTATCAGTGTCACTGTGAGAGTCAATTTCATGTGTGTGCCGCCCATTGTAATTTCTTGCCCTCTCGATTCCTGTGCCTGAGTTACTTAATTACTATATTGAAAATAAAATAAGAAATATGTTTTTGCCTTAATATCTACCTTAAATCACTTTGCTAATTTCATATTGTAATTGTTTGTAGCCTAAATACTGAAATTTGCACTTAAAACTGTCATTTTGTAACTTTTGGAACACGCCAGTAAAAACTTGACCATGGCAGTAAATTTTGGGTGTCGTGTCAGTAAATTTCAATCTGTTAGGTTGGCAACACTGGCAGGGGCGTTGCTAGGTCTACAAAAGATCTGGGGCTAGAGCCCATAGTAGTGAAGTAAAGAAAGTCATACACATGTATATAATATACGTGTGGGTGTACAGTAAATATATCTCTGAGTGTGGATTCCCGCTTACATCAGGGTCCCCAGAGAGCCCCCCCACTTACATCAGGGTTCTCAGAGAGCCCACCCCCCTTACATCAGTGTCCCCAGAGCCCCCCTTACATCAGGGTCTCTAGAGAGCCTCCCTACTTACATCAGGGTCCCCAGAGCCCCCCTCATTACATCAGGGTCCCCAGAGCCAGCCTCATTGCATCAGGGTCCCCAGAGAGCCCACCCCCTCTTACATCGGGGTACTCAGAACCCCCCTTACATCAGGGTCCCTAGAGAGCCTCCCTACTTACATCAGAGCCTCCAGAGCCCTCCTCATTACATCAGGGTCCCCAGAGCCCCCCTCATTACATCAGGGTCCACAGAGATCCCACCCCCTTACATCAGGGTCCTCAGAGAGCCCACCCCCCTTACATCAGGGTCCCTAGAGAGCCTTCCTACTTACATCAGGGTCCCCAGAGATCCAACCCCCCTTACATCAGGGTCCCCAGAGATCCAACCCCCCTTACATCAGGGTAACCAGAGCCCCCCTTACATCAGGGTCCCCAGAGAGCCCCAGGGCTCAGGAGTTGGCTACATAAACAATGCAGGGCTCAGCTGTGCCCATCTATGCAGCCTCACCAGTGCCCAGCAATGCAGCCTCACCAGTGCCGAGCGGTGCATCCCCCCACTGCAGTGCCCTCTGTCCCCTGCACCCCACCACACACACTGTGTAAGTAGAACTCTTACCTTACACAGGTGTGCAGCAAGCAGAGCATCTGAGATCGGCATCACAGAGCTGGATGGGGGCGGGAACTACAGAAGTTAACTTTTCACATTAACAGGCTGGTGATTGGTTGCTAGGATTGTCCAGCAACCAATCACCTGCTGTTTAATGAAAAAGTTAACTCCTGCGGTTCCCGCCCCCATCCAGCCCTGTGATACTGGGCGCTCGCCACTGTCCAATGAAGGGGACAGCAGCAAAAATTTCCACGGGCCAGGTGCCCGCATTCAGCGGTGGTGGGCCGGGTGCCAACCCCTACCCTAGAGACTCGGGGCTATGGGCCCCAGATTCGGGGCTATAGCCTCAATAGCCACCCGCTAGCAACGCCTCTGGTTCCATGTATCTAATGTCTGATTAATATTAAAAAAATCATATTGTAACAAACGCAACACATGATGTACTCCTTGTTTGGCCTATATAGTCCGATTGCCCTCTTTTTTCTTAATCTATACATTACAGGTGTCGGCCAAGAGTGCCACCCCTATTTTTCTACATCTGTTCAAGCTGAACTCCAGGAAGATATAAAAGACACAAATAAATGCAGTTCTGTTTAACACCACATACCAAAATCTTTTTTTTTTTTTAATGAAAGGAGTATAAGTAATTGAATTTGACACGATATCAATCTTTTGCAGTCCTTGTACAGCAGAGCTCAAAATGGGGGGAGGGAGAAGCAACACAAGGAATCAGTAGTTCTGCAGTGCACTGTGCATGTGGATAGAAGGAAAGAGCAGAGTGACCGAGAGATGAGCTCTTCAGTCTGCTCCTTTCACGGACCAATCATAGATGGACAAATACAAATTCCAGTCCCCATCTTACATCAGGGTCCCCATCAGACCCCCTTACATCAGAGTTCCCATCAAAGTAATATCCCTTAGTATCTATCAAAGAACCCCCCCACCCTTACATAAGAGTCAGTCCCCATCAAAATCCCCTCTAACATCAAAGTCCCCCCCTTTACATGAGTCAGCCCCCATCAAAGAAACCCCGCCTTACGTGACAGTTAGTCCCCACCAAAATCCCGCTTTACATCAGAGTCCCCCCTTTATAAGAGTTAATCCCCATCAGAGTCCCCATCAGACCCCTCTTACATCACAGTCCCCAAAGTAATCCCCCTTTATAGGAGAGTCAGTCTCTTTCAAACCCCCCCCATGACATGAGTCAGTCCCCATCAGAGTCCCCTGACATCAAAGTCCTCCTCCTACCATCTGAGTCCCCTACATAAGAGATGATTTACCTTGTCTTTAATGATTATTTCTTCACATGCCGTGCATTGTGGACTTGGAGAGCTGAAAACAGACAAGAGATAAAGAATACATAAGAGCAGGGGTCTCCAAACTTTATAAACAAAAGGGTCAGACAGAGCTGATCAGCGGGTCCCAGCGATCAATCATTGGCCGGCACCCGCTGATCAACTTGTGCTGTAACAAATCACAGCACAGTCGCGGCGGCGGACGCGCGTCCCCTACCTGGAAGCGTGGCTTGCGAATCAGATATGTCATCCAGCGCAGAGAGGCCGCCCTGCCGCAGTATATCTGCGCGGGGCAGTCGGAAAATGGTTAAAGTGGATCTAGCATCAGGTGTGTATGCATGATATGCAGTGTGTCATTGGCTCAGGGATGACACAATCATGTACATACTGGTGTCTTCTGTGATTTGCTACAAAGATACACTATATTTTCAAAAGTATTGGGACACCTGCCTACTTTGTGGCCTACTGCCTACCTACTTGAAGGCTGTCCACAAGGTTTAGGAGTGTGTCTATGGAAATGTTTGATCATTCTTCCAGAAGCACATTTGTGAGGTCAGGCACTGATGATGGATGAGAAAGGCTGGCTCGCAGTCTCCTCTCTAATTCATCCCAAAGGTGTTCTATCGGGTTGAGGTCAGGACTCTGTGCAGGCCAGTCAAGTTCCTCCACCCCAAACTCGCTCATCCATGTCTTTATGGACCTTGCTTCGTGCACTGGTCCAAATCATTTAGTGGAGGGGGGATTATGGTGTGGGGTTGTCTTTGAGGGGTTGGGCTTGGCCCCTTAGTTCCAGTGAAGGGAACTCTTAAGGCGTCAGTATACCAAGACATTTTGGACCAAACCATGCTCCCAACTTTGTGGGGATGGCCCATTCCTGTTCCAACCTGACTGCACACCAGATCCATAAAGACATGGATGAGCGAGTTTGGGGTGGAGAAACTTGACTGACCTGCATCTCAACCCAACAGAACACCTTTGGGATGAATGGTCAAACATTCCCAAGTCATTTTGGACAATTTAATGCTCCCAACTTTGTGGGAACAGTTTGGGGATGGTCCCTTCCTGTTCCAACATGACTGCGCACCAGTGCACAAAGCAAGGTCCATAAAGACACGGATGAGCCAGTTTGGGGTGGAGGAACTTGACTGGCCTTGAGTCCTGACTTCAACCTGATAGAACACCTTTGGGATGAACATCAGTGCCTGACCTCACAAATGCTCTTCTGGAAGAATGGTCAAACATTCCCATAGACACACTCCTAAACCTTGTGGACGGCCTTCCCAGAAGAGTTGAAGCTGTTATAGCTGCAAAGGGTGGGCCGACTCAATATTGAACCCTACGGACTAAGGCTGGGAAGCCATTAAAGTTCATGTGCGTGTAAAGGCAGGCGTCTCAATACTTTTGACAATATAGTGTATAATGTTGCAGTCTAATGACTGCGGGTGAGGAGACAGAGTAAATGCTTTCTCCTGCTTGCAAATGACTGATGACATCATCTCTTTTGAGGCAAAGCCACCCGACTGGAGCTCAATGATGGCTTTTTAATAAAAAGGAGGAGCTTTTTGAAAAATAACACTGTTGCTGTATACTGTGAGATGTGAGGAATTCATTTATGCAGACTTGTAAAATTACTAAATGGTCCACTTTAAGTGGCTCTTTAACACTCTGTTGAGTAGAATTCGATTTAAAGCTGTCTCATATTTCAGGCAGACCTTACCTTAGCAGCGAATTCATACAGGTCTCACAGAAGCGGTGCCCACATTCTGTCTGCCGGGGGTTGCAGAGGACTAGCCGACACTTTTCACACTTGTACTTCTCTTCCACATGCTTCAGGAACTTCTCTTGGTAACCCCCTTGCTCAGGTACATAGATGGTAGTGGCGAGGCTGCGATCTGGGTTGGCTCGCTGCTGTAGTGTTTGTGAAGACACGGCTGGCTCAACTCTTTTGCTTGCATCCATGATATAACAGCTAAATTCTGGAAGGAGAAATGGGATCGATCAGCAAAGGATCACGAACAAATGAAGCTTATACCATCACTCCCTGAACTGCCTGCTGAAAACAGGTTTTCATCCCATCACTCACTAAGGAGGACCAATTTCACCTTTTATTTAAAGTGTATGTGAAGGCAAACATTTTTGGGGGGTTCTGGATAGAGTAGGGGCAGCCTACCCCTTAGCAAAAATAAGGGGCAGGCTGCTTCCAAGCCCTAAATTGGGTCACCCATATGGAGGGTGGATGCTAAATGCTAGTAGGGACTTGTTCCTTTTGACAAGTCTCCAAACTTTCTAAGCGAGGGGCCGGTTAATTGTCCTTCAGGATTGTTGGCCTGTGGGAGTAGAAAATGCCCGATCATTGGTTTTAATGGGATAAATAGTGCCCTATTGATGGTGTCAGTAGGGGGAATGGCGCCCTATCATTGGTGTCAGTTGGTGGCACAATGCACCGAAGGCCAAATAAAGGCAAACACAGGGCCACAGTTTGGAGACCACCGCTTTAGACCAGTGGTCTCCAAACTGCGGCACTTTGCTTACTTTTATGTGGCCCTTGGGGCCATAAGTCCCCCCACTGACACCAATAAAAGGAGCACAATTCTTCCCACTAATACCAATGATGGGGCACAATTTCTCTCAATGACACCAACAATGTGACAATATTTCTCCCAATGAGACCAAAAATAGGACCCAATGACATGAACAATTGGGCCCAATGACATGAACAATTGGGTCCAATGACACCAACGATGGGGCACAATTATTCCCAGTGACACTAATGATGAAGAAGCACAATCACTCTCACTAAAGCAAATGACGGGGGAATAATTTTTTCCCCACTGATGTTGGGGCCTTTTCTTCTCCCAATGGCCACAGTCTGCCCCCCCCCCCCCCCCCCCAAGTCTGAAGGACAGTAAACTGACCCTTTGTTTAAAAAAGTTTTGGAGACCCCTGCTTTAGACTACACAGATCTAAGGGAAAATACCAGCTGGACCAAGAAGACAATGCAAACATTGTTAACTTTATTCATTCAGGCACAATGCACAGAGAATCCTTGCCTAACCTCCACCCCAAACTCGCTCATCCATGTCTTTATAGACCTTGCTTTGTACACTGGTGCGCAGTCATGTTGGAACAGGAAGGGGCCATCCTCAAACTGTTGCCACAAAGTTGGGAGCATGAAATAGTCCAAAATGTCTTGGTATGCTGATGCCTTAAGAGTTCCCTTCACTGGAACTAAGGGGCCAAGCCCAACCCCTGAAAAGACAACCCCCACATCATAATCCCCCCTCCACCAAATTGATTTGGACCAGTGCACAAAGCAAGGTCCATAAACACATGGATGAGCGAGTTTGGGGTGGAGGAACTTGACTGGCCTACACATTCCTGACCTCAACCTGATAGAACATCTTTGGGATGAATTAGAGAGGAGACCGCGAGCCAGGTCTTCTCGTCCAACATCCGTGCCTGACCTCACAAATGCGCTTCTGGAAGAATGGTCAAACATTCCCATAGACACACTCCTAAACCTTGTGGACGGCCTTCCCAGAAGAGTTGAAGCTGTTATAGCCGCAAAGGGTGGAGCCAACTCAATATTGAACCCTACGGACTAACACTGGGATGCCATTACAGTTCATGTGCCCCAATATATTTGACAATATAGTGCATGTTGAAATAGACACTAATCTCCAATGAAAGCCTATGTGATAAAGGTGAAAACACAGGAGCACAACCGGGGGATGAGGACAGGGTACAGAGCGTTGTCACCCTATAACAGGAAGCGCTTGGATAAAGGACATTCGTAGCAGGATGACCAGGTATTTTTTAAATGAAATCTGCAGATTTCCAAATACTGGAAATATGAATAAAAAAAAACAAAAACTGAAATGACCTCTTATGCAAAAATTCAGTATAGAATAAAAAAAAAAAAAAAATTATAAGTAACGTGTTAAAGTAAATATGAGATTTTAGGAATTTTTGATACATCTTCTTTAACAGTTAATTTTGAACATTCCATTCTGGCTTCCTACACAATCGCCCCGTATGCTGCCTTCCTACACCGTGTCTCGTTCACAATTCGAGTGAACAGTATATTTCCAAGGAGACCTTGTGACCTTACTCCCATTACGCAGCTCTTCATCACGGTGAAAATGAGGCAAGAGAACCAAAAAGTTTTAATGAATGAAAGGCGGCATCAATCAGTTTCTTTATAAGCCTACACCTCGTTCTCGGAAGTGGCCCCACTAAAACATTCTGAAAATGTCAAACAGCATCTTCCCGCCCTAGGCTCCGTACCGCGCGCTCGTGTTTACAATTTCCACTAACCAGGTCAAAAATTAAAGAGTTGTAAGAGTCATGCAAGACACCACAAGATACTCAACTAACAAAACCTTCACACCACGCCCCGCACAATTTGTTTTTTTCTTTTTTACAATTATTTTCCAGAATAACTGAGACAGCAAAAAAAAAAAGAAAAGAAAAAAAGGGTTAAAACACTCTGACTCAGACATACAGTACAAAAAAGTTAAAAATACAATTTTAAGAGTCTGTAAAAGAAAAGTGCGTGGGTGGCGAAAGAAAATGACAGCCAAGGCAGATTTTGCTCTAATTAGAGAGAAAAAAAAAAAAAAAAGGAGATTCATGGTTTATTGGGAAACTGGATTATGCAAGCTGACCGAATGGTGGGCCTTAAAGGTCAACTCCTACTAAAACCAGTATTTCAAGTTTTTAGTTGGTACCTGTGGGCTGAGCCAACCCAATATTTGCCAATATCTGATTTATGGGTGAGTGTGCCTGAAAGTGGAATTTGAGTTCTAGATAAAACCTAATAAGCTGAGTTTACTCCCCGGGTTTTTCTATATGTCTTGGCCAGTCTAAATCTGTCCATACACCAGTCGTTCAACAACTTCTACCAAAATTCAGAAAAATTGCCAGAGCATCCAACAGTACCGATTATGGTACATGCTTTGTATGAAACCCTCAAATATGTGGTCGATTGCCATGCCAAGGTTTCAAATTCAAGGTTTAATTTTGGAATAGGGATGCAGTAGGACGAGTACAAGTACCGATACTTTTTTTTTTTGGACTTGCCGATACCAATTACCAATATATGTGTAAAAAAAATTCACTAACAGAGCAAAATAAAAAAAAAGTTTTAATTGTTTATTGTTAATAAAAAAAACAAAAAACAGGTAAATAATAATTAAATGGAGGAGAATAGGGAGTTAATTAAGACTGATTCATGTAAATTAAGGGTTAATAAGGGGTTAAACAGAGGATTATTTGCTCATCTCTTTGATCTGCAGATGAAGAAACAGAAAGATACAAAAAGAAACAATGTTTCTTTTTATGTTAGTGTTTCAGCTCCTGACAGCTCCAATTACCGGACTTCTTTAACACTTTAGCTGTCAACAGAGGAGACCCACTGACCGCTCAAAGAACCGAGCTTGAAAGTATCGGTTTTAGGTATCTGTGCATTTGCACGAGTACCGATACTTGTGAAAATACTCGGTATCGGCACCGATACCGACACAGGTATCGTTGCACCCCAATTTTGGAATCACGTTTATTACAATAAGTACATTTTTTCCCAAATGAAAATAATATTCACAATTAAAATTTTAATAAAGAAATATTTTCCTTCTTTCTTTAATATTCCTCTACACCAGTGGTCATGAACCCTGTCCTCAGGGTCCACTAACAGGCCAGGTTTGCAAGATAACTGAAATACATCACAGGTGATATCATTTGCTGCTCAGTGATTGCAGTATTCTAGTCTGCATCTCCCCAAGGTAATACATAAAACCTGAGATTGTCAAGCTGACCCCACTGGCTATTAAAAAAATTGAATGAACGTTAAGAAAACGCATTTCAAAAGGAAATTCTACTGGTGAGTGGGCAGAACAGTGAGATCTCCCGGCCTTAACTCCCAATTTTGTTCCTTCCCAACTAGAAGTTTTCTTTGTTCCCACCCTTCTTTGTGTATTCCAGCTTCTCCCATTATATTCTCCATAATATTAAATAAATACAAATTGAACAGGTATGCGGGGGTGCCTAAAGCTGGCCATACAGGGGGTTAATTTTGTAAAAAAAAATCAACTAGAGGGTTTAATGTAAAAAAACGAACCCAATTTCCCCATCCATACACAATGTGGTGGAGGGAACCTTCTCTGCTGTGTCATTGTATAATAAGCAGGGAGACTCCTCCACTGCCAGAGTACACAGAATCAGTGCTGCAGTTTATAGCCTGCAGTGCTAACTGGGCAATAATATACCAACAGGGAGGTTGAACAAAAAAAACGATCAGTGGTAGATTGACTTCTGTTCAACTACCGGGGCCACATATGGATCAAAATCTGGCCAGTTCAGCAAGGTATTGCAAGCTTGAGGTTCTATCCTACTGACTCAGAAACAAAAAGCTATTTACTAATCAAGATACTGGCTCGGTGTGTTACAGGACATGGCCTCTTTGACTGCCACCCTACGGGACAAGGCTGCCACCCTACGGGACAAGGCTCCAACCCTACGGGACAAGGCTGCCACCCTACGAGACAAGGCTGCCACCCTACAAGACAAGGCTGCCACCCCACGTGACAAGACTGCCACCCCACGTGACAAGACTGGCACCCCACGTGACAAGACTGCCACCCCACGTGACAAGACTGCCACCCCACGTGACAAGACTGCCACCCCACATGACAAGACTGCCATCCCACGTGACAAGACTGCCATCCCACGTGACAAGGCTGCCACCCTACGAGACAAGACTGCTACCCTATGAGACAAGACTGCCATCCTATGTGACAAGACTTGCTTCCTTTGTGACAAGACTTCTTTCCAAAAAGTGACAATATTGCAGTCGGATTACTAAGGCAGAGGAGACAGAGAAAATGCTCCCTTCTGCCCGCAGCAGTCTAATGACATCTCAGCCTAGCCAAATTCACTGAACTGGAGCTTAAGAATGGAGACTCTGTCACTAAAATAAAACTGGCAAAAAAGGTCCTCCTGAAATCTGACACATCAAGTACTGATGATTTCTTGGTCCTCCACCGCTAAGTGGTTCAGTCCACAGGTCCCCTGGAAGTAGGGAGTGCGCAAGAGGGAAAAGGAAGGAGCGCAAGAGAGGCAGAAGGAGCGAGCCAGAGATAAGGAGGAGGAGGAGCGAGCCAGAGTTGGGGAGGAGGAGGGAGCCAGAGTTGGGGAGGAGGAGGAGCGAGCCAGAGATGGGTAGGAGGAGGAGCGAGCCAGAGATGGGGAGGAGGAGGAGCGAGCCAGAGATAGGGAGGAGGAGGAGCAAGCCAGAGATAGGGAGGAGAAGGAGCGAGCCAGAGATAGGGAGGAGAAGGAGCGAGCCAGAGATAGGGAGGAGAAGGAGCGAGCCAGAGATAGGGAGGAGAAGGAGCGAGCCAGAGATAGGGAGGAGAAAGAGCGAGCCAGAGATAGGGAGGAGGAGCGAGCCAGAGATAGGGAGGAGGAGGAGCGAGCCAGAGATAGGGAGGAGGAGGAGCGAGCCAGAGATAGGAAGGAGGAGTGAGCCAGAGGGAGGGAGGAGGAGTGTGTGCACGCGTGAGAGGGAGAAGGAGCGAGCGTGTGCATGAGAGGGAGAAGAAGCAAGCAAGAAAAAGGGAGAAAGAGGGAGAAGGAATGAGCGAGAAAAAGGGAGGAGGAGAGAACGCGAGAGAGAGAGAGAAGGAGAGGGCCAGAGAGCCACATAGAGTCAGCCAGAGTGAGAGGAAGAAAGGAGCGAGAACGGGAAAGGAAGGAGCAAGCATGCAAGAGAGAGGAGGGACCGAGAAAGAGGAAGGAGGAGTGAACGAGAGAGAGAAGGAGCGAGCCAGAGAGAGAGGGAGGAGGAGCGAGCCAGAGAGAGGGAGGAGGAGCGAGCTAGAGCGAGAGAGGGAGGAGGAGCGAGCTAGAGAGAGAGGGAGGAGGAGGGAGCTAGAGAGCGAGGAGGAGGAGGGAGCTAGAGAGCGAGGGAGGAGGAGCGAGCTAGAGAGCGAGGGAGGACGAGCGAGCTAGAGAGCGAGGGAGGAGGAGCGAGCTAGAGAGAAAACTCGAGAGGGAAGAGAGCCACAGGGAGACAGCCAGGGAGAGTGAGCAAATAGAATGATTGGAAGGGCAAAAGAGAGCGAGAAAAAAGTGTGAAAGAAACGGAGAGGACGGAGGTCACACATGGGCCACGAGGTTCCCATCGAGTTTAAGCACCTTATTCCTAGAGGGCGCCCAGATACTCCTATAGTTAGCACAGTCTACACTTCCTTTCATTACCCTAAGTTCCCTATTGTGGTGGCACAGATAACTAAAACCTCATACATTGTACATCTTCCCCACTTTACACAGCAGCATATTAATTCTTGTCTGTGAGCCCACTACAGGGGATTCCCCCATATCCTGTGCCAAGGATGCCAGGAAGTGAGGAGTAAAAACTTAAGCTGGGGGTGGGCATGGGTGCTGAGAGCGTACATTCTGCACATAAAAAGCCCTAGCATGAAGGTAACGAGACATGCAAAGTGAACCTGTGCCCAGATCATGCACAAAATCCGGGAACAAGCAGTAAAAGTGATTTGAAACAAACCATTATTCATCTATGCATCTATAAGCATTCTAGAGAAATTACATTTTCAAAGTTCACAACACAAACACTGAAATCTTGTGTTTTCAGCCGATGGGACGCATCAAGAAATTCTAAATTAGATCAAATCCTGATGCCAACATACATCAAGGCTGAGGCCTGATTCACACCTACAGGTGTGACTGAGCGCGCGTGCGCATTTCCAGGGTGTTCCTGTGCGTAACATACAGAGGCACCCAATTTCAATAGGCTGCTCTACATGTAAAAGAAGTCCCTGCCTCTATTCCAAAAAACGTGTAGCATGGGTGCCATTAACAATTTATTGCACCGTCACGTCTGCTAAAGGGCGGCGCGGTTCCGCGTGTATTGGGAAAGTGCGGGATTTTGCGCATGTTCATGACATGCAAGGACATAACGCTCAAAGCATTTACAAACAAGTGCAACCTCCCGCTTCTTTCTCGCCGACTGCATTTCCTGAATATAATTGCAGATGTTAAAACAAAATGTACTGTTAGCACCAGGACGGTTGGTCTACAGAACTCCAAGACCATCGTTCGCATGGGGGGCCAAAGGGCGGTAAAAACAGGCGATAACACATGCCGCAGCTGTAATGCTTTGCGTTGAGCCATGGCAGCACCGGGTAACCCACCTGTTCAAGTCCTAGGGTGACAGCTTCGTTCCTTTATACCAGGGGGTCTCCAAACTTTCTAAACAAAGAGCCAGTTTACTGTCCTTCAGACTTTAGGGAGGCTGGACTGTGGCCATTGGGAGTACAAAATGTCCTAGGATCAGTGGGAGTAAACAATCCCCCATCATAGGTGTCAGGGGTGTACAGAATGGAAATTTTGGTATCAAAACCAAAAATGCAGGATTCACTTGGCCGAAAACCGTAACTAAAAATTAGTTTTTTAAAAATATATCCCCTTTGATCACTACTCCAGTGTGTACAGCTTACCCCTCCGTGTGTTGGTAAGCTGTACACACTGGAGTAGTGTTCAAGCAGATATATATTTTCCTTCACTTACGGTGCACTATCTGCCTGAGTCTCACCAATAGGCCTTCCCATTTGGGATAAGTGTAATACCTGTACACTCAGATATGCCATCGATTTTTATAACCGAGGGGATCTATCGAGCCCTAATATTCATAATTGACATGCTTGTTATATATCAGTGGTATCTACTATAGACCACATGATATGAGTGTACTTTGTCACTGCATACATATATATGAAATTTGAAACTTCGTCTTTCTGGATGTCTGTCTAGTTTTGTGAGGTGTCCTCATACCCCGAGTCACAGGTTTACCAGCACCTACCCAGCATTTGTCCTGAAGAAGCTAGAATTCTAGTGAAACGTGTCGACAAGCAAGTTCTCGGAAGCACCACTGGATCAATTCTTTGTACTTTGATATATTACTAAGCTAATCCTTATACTTTTGATCCAGCCCTCTGTAACTGCACTATTGGGTAACTGGTAACTGTGTCCATACAGGGTGTTGTTTGTATGTTGTTTATATGTTTTTTTTAACTATGCTGTAATAAAATGTTAACTTTTTTTAATGATCCTTCCTCTCATGTGCCCATAATGTCCACCAATTTTTTGAGCTTCTCAATCCTTACTTTGTATTATATTTGACTTTTTAATTAATATCATAAATTTAAATTAATTTATTGTCTGCCATTATTGGCACCTTTAGCGCAAGAAAAGTAAAAAAAAAAATTTAAAAAATACATCCCTTTAAATTCTATGTATATCTTCACAAGGGTCCACTGCACTTCCATTGTGGTGTTAAAAGCATTAAAAGTCCTGCTTGCTGCATTCTTGGTCAGTAAAAAAACCCCAAAAAAACGCAACTCTCTATTGAAATGCATTGAGAATGCATCAGGCTCCATTCACACCTGATCCGCCCGCGATTTCAAATCGCTGCAAAACACGGGACACGTTTGCAATGCCATTACTTCTTAATACCACCCCAATCGTTTGTCACTCAAAAAAGGAACAAGAGCTTCTTTTGGGTGACAGCGTTGCGATTTGTCACGTTTGCCACGCAATTTTTTTTTTAACACAGCTTTGCCGCGCGATTTACCACGCGACAATCACAGTAAAATCTCAGCGCGATTGGAGTGGTTAGAAGTAATGGCATCGCAAACCCGTCCTGTGTTTTGCAGCGAAATCAAGATATCAGGTGTGAATGGAGCCTCAATAACACACCCGTGTTATGTTTTTGAGTCACATGATCTACGATAAACACACCATAGGCATAGTAAAATCGCAACCACATCGCAGTAAAATGCACACATTTTCTGTGCCATTTTCGCTTAATCAGCAAAATGCTGATAACAACATTTTTGGCTGATATGTTTCGTCTGTCAAAATTTTAGTGCATCTCTAGTGTCAGTGGGAGGAATGGTGCCCCATCATTGGGAGGAATTGTGCCCCATCATTGGTGTCATTGGGTACCCTTGTTGGTGTCTTTGGGAGGCCACTGCTTTATACAGTATCTCACCAAAGTGAGTAGACCCCTCACATTTTTGTAAATATTTTATTATATATTTTCATGTGACAACACTGAAGAAATGACACTTTTCTACAATGTAAAGTAGTGAGTGTACAGCTTGTATAACAGTTTAAATTTGCTGTCCCCTCAAAATAACTCAACACACAGCTATTAATGTCTAAACCGCTGGCAACAAAAGTGAGTACACCCCTAAGTGAAAATTGGGCCCAAAGAGTGACTATTTTGTGTGGCCACCATTATTTTCCAGCACTGCCTTAACCCTCTTGGGCATGGAGTTCACCAGAGCTTCACAGGTTACCACTGGAGTCCTCTTCTACTCCTCCATGACGACATCACGGAGCTGGTGGATGTTAGAGACCTTGCGCTCCTCCACCTTCCATTTGAGGATGTCCCACAGATGCTCAATAGGGTTTAGGTCTGGAGACATGCTTGGCCAGTCCATCACCTTTACCCTCAGCTTCTTTAGCAAGGCAGTGGTCATCTTGGAGGTGTGTTTGGGATCGTTGTCATGTTGGAATACTGCCCTGAGGCCCAGTCTCTGAAGGGAGGGGATCATGCTCTGCTTCAGTATGTCACAGTACATGTTGGCATTCATGGTTCCCTCAATGAACTGTAGCTCCCCAGTGCCGGCAGCACTCATGCAGCCCCAGACCATGACACTCCCACCACCATGCTTGACTGTAGGCAAGACACACTTGTCTTTGTACTCCTCACCTGGTTGCAGCCACACACGCTTGACACCATCTGAACCAAATAAGTTTATCTTGGTCTCAGCAGACCACAGGACATGGTTCCAGTAATCCATGTCCTTAGTCTGCTTGTCTTCAGCAAACTGTTTGAGGGCTTTCTTGTGCATCATCTTTAGAAGAGGCTTCCTTCTGGGACGAAAGCCATGCAGACCAATTTGATGCAGTGTGCGGCGTATGGTCTGAGCACTGACAGGATGACCCCCCACCCCCTTCAACCTCTGCAGCAATGCTGGCAGCACTCATACATCTATTTCCCAAAGACAACCTCTGGATCTGACGCTGAGCACGTGCACTCAACTTCTTTGATCGTCCATGACGAGGCCTGTTCTGAGTGGAATCTGTCCTGTTAAACCGCTGTATGGTCTTGGCCACTGTGCTGCAGCTCAGTTTCAGGGTCTTGGCAATCTTCTTATAGCCTAGGCCATCTTTATGTAGAGCAACAATTCTTTTTTTCAGATCCTCAGAGAGTTCTTTGCCATGAGGTGCCATGTTGAACTTCTAGTGACCAATATGAGAAAGTGAGAGCGACAACATTAAATTTAACACACCTGCTCCCCATTCACACCTGAGACCTTGTAACACTAACCAATCACATGACCCCGGGGAGGGAAAATGGCTAATTGGGCCCAATTTGGACATTTTCACTTAGGGGTGTACTCACTTTTGTTGCCAACAGGTTAGACATTAATGGCTGTGTGTTGAGTTATTTTGAGGGGACAGCAAATTTACACTGTTATACAAGCTGTACACTCACTACTTTACATTGTAGCAAAGTGTCATTTCTTCAGTGTTGTCACATGAAAGGATATAATAAAATATTTTCAAAAATGTGAGGGGTGTACTCACTTTGGTGAGATACTGTACAATGATCAGGGTCATCCCGGGACAGGAGTATGCTACTGGCAGGATCACCAGAAGAAAAAGGAATAAAGCCCTAAAAAAGAAAACTAATGCAGCCACCACATCTAAGGACTGGTAAGCCGCAATATTTTACTATTTTGTTCTCAGGTATAATTCCACTTATTTTTGGTAGTCGCCCCCCCACACACCCTTTAAGGTTTTTTCTTGGTCCTCTAAAATTTGGTCCCTCTTGAAGATCAGCACACGTGGAGTTTATTGCTTTTCTACTTCTGACTACGACGAGTGGCAGATGGGAATAACGAGTCAAACTTTTAGATAGTATGCAAAAAGAAAGTGAATGGTGTGCAAGGGGGATCACCACAGGGAATAACGCAGGGGGGTGGAATGCGGTAAATCCCGCCCCCCCCCAGGCTCATAACACACCGAGGCCCAGAACGATTCCTGGAAGATCGATAAAATGTACACAAATATAGAGCGATGACATAAATTCAGGGGGGTACACACAAAACAGACCCGAAACCGAGGATTACTCAGAGGGGGCTGAGGCGGAATTCACAGCTCGTAGAATTAGTTGGCTTCATGTGTTTCACTATTAAATGGTTCCCAAAATGTAAATACAAACCCTTGTCAGCACGTGAGAAGAAGAAGAGGGGGGATTGTATGAGGGTTCTCCAAAAAGTTTCCGCACTGTTTTTTTTTTAATAAGTTTCGCAGTCATCTTCACCACGGCGTGACAACTCATACTAAACTGCAAGGACAGCCGGCTTGCCAGACAGACTAGTCACATGACACTCTGACACGACCAATTTCTACTTCTCCGGCCCTCACCGTTTCCATTAAAAATATAAAAAGTGCAGAAACTTTTTGAAGACCCCTTTTGAGACCAAGTGTCAGCTCACTGGACAAGCAATCTAGAACTTGCCGGTTTGAGAACTAGAGGTTCATTCAGTTGCACATTATATAGTTCTCGGGTGATAGGTCTATTAATGTTCTCACAGGATGCAATCTACCCCAAGACACCCCTAAGAATGTATCCTATCCATTCACTAGAGACCAGTGACATCACTGAGAATGCAGCCTATCCATTCACTAGAGACCAGTGACATCACTGAGAATGCAGCCTATCCATTCACTAGAGACCAGTGACATCACTGAGAATGCAGCCTATCCATTCACTAGAGACCAGTGACATCACTGAGAATGCAGCCTATCCATTCACATGAGACCAGTGACATCACAGAGAATGCAACCTATCCATTCACTAGAGACCAGTGACATCACCGAGAATGCAGCCTATCCATTCACTAGGGACCAGTGACATCACTGAGAATGCAGCCTATACAATCACCAGTGACTAATGACAACACTGAGAATGCAACCTATCCATTCACTAGAGACCAGTGACATCACTGAGAATGCAACCTATCCATTCACTAGGGACCAGTGACATCACTGAGAATGCAACCTATCCATTCACTAGAGACCAGTGACATCACTGAGAATGCAACCTATCCATTCACTAGAGACCAGTGAAATCACTGAGAATGCAGCCTATCCATTCACTAGAGACCAGTGACATCACTGAGAATGCAGCCTATCCATTCACTAGGGACCAGTGAAATCACTGAGAATGCAGCCTATCCATTCACTAGGGACCGGTGACATCACTGAGAATGCAGCCTATACAATCACCAGTGACTAATAACAACACTGAGAATGCAGCCTATCCAATCACTAGAGACCAGTGACATCACAGAGAATGCTACCTATCTGTTCACTAGAGACCAGTGACATCACTGAGAATGCAGCCTATCGATTCACTAGAGACCAGTGACATCACAGAGAACGCTACCTATCCGTTCACTAGAGACCAGTGACATCACTGAGAATGCAGCTATCCAATGACTAGAGACCAGTGACATCACAGAGAATGCAGCCTATCCAATGACTAGAGACCAGTGACATCACTGAGAATGCAGCCTATCCATTCACTAGAGACCAGTGACATCACTAAGAATGTATCCCATCCATTCACTAGAAATCAGTGACATCAGAGAATGCCGCCTATCCATTCACTGTCGTATGTACACTATGCAGAAGGGCAGCTGCTCGGCACAGGATCCAGAAGAATGTGGCGATCACTGTAGAAGTGATGACTACCCCACTGGGGTTAATTTACAAAAATTGGAGTGCAAAATTTGGTGCAGCTGTGCACAGAAACCAATCGGCTTCCAGCTTTTATGATCAAAGCTCAATTGAACAAGCAGAAGTTAAAAGCTGATTGGCTCCCATGCACAGCTGCACCAGATTTTGCACTCTTCTTCTTTTGCTTTTATTCGAAAAGAGTGTTATTAACACCTTAGGGATGCCCATCTTTCCCATATTCCATGGGGAGGGTCTGGATGACGTATTAGTTGCTCATCACAAAGACAGAGAGATTTAAAAGGGCAAGTTCACCTTTTGTAACATGTTGCACCCATATTCAGGGTGTAACATGTTACAAATCCATCGGCCCCCAAATCTCCCCCAGTGTGTCAGGCGGCGGACGATCTTCTTCCCCTGGCTCGCTGTGATTCTATGCAAAGAACGTGGCTGTGCGGGGCTCTGCACGTGAATAGAAAAGTACGCGGTCCGGCAGCCTTTGTAGTTTTTATTGAACTGTTATGGCGCTATGGTAGTTCATTGATGTGTCCTGTTAGCGTGTAAATGCTTGGCTATATGATGAACATCCAAACAGCTTACACACAGCACCCGTTAGAGCCCTGCATATCACCCACGATCTGCCGATCACGAGTACAATGCTTTCCAAGCTCCCAACAAAAGAAATAAATGCACATTTTTTTTTACCTGCAGAAAGATGTGCATTTATTATATTTTTTTTAAAAAGGTGAACTTATCCTTAAAAGTAGACCTTAAGAAGCACAACATGCAGTACTTTGTCCCATCTTTCTAGGTGCTGTCTATGGCTAGCTGTGAGGACGGACAGCTAGCAAGGAGACCGCTAATTTGATTGACAGCCATTTTCTCCATGTCCAAGTTCTATGTTCTGTTCCTCACTGGTGTGAGAGGTGGAACAGGGCGCCTACCTCCACTGCCATCCAACCACACAGCTAGCTTGGAGAAGGCTGCTTTGATTCATGGAAGGGTTGGGGCGTGTCAGCTAAAATGTTCCAGGCAAGTGCTTGGGAGATGGAGAAAACTGCTGTCAATCAAATTAGCTGTCTCCTTGCTAGCTGTGTGGTTGGACGGCGGTGGAGGTAGGAGGGGCCGCCCTGTCAGTCCTCACAGCTAGCCTTAAAGGGGTTGTAAGCCAAGAGACGCGCTGTCTCTTTGCCCGGGGTTCTTGGCTCTTGATTGGATAGACTGATAGCAGCGCAGCCATTGGCTCCCGCTGCTGTCAATCAAATCCAATGATGCGGGTGCTGGGGGGGGCGAGGCCGAGACCCGCATTCAGCCTCTATGGAAGCCGAATGCTGGACTCGGGAGCGTGCCCGCAAGGTAACCCCCCCCCCCCGGGAGAGCGCTTCTCCCAGGGGGTTATCTGATGTGGGGAGGAGCCGCCGAGGGCCCCCAGAAGAGCTGGTTCGGGGCCACTCTGTGCAAAACAAGCTGCACAGTGGAGGTAAGTATAATATGTTTGTTATTTTTATTTTATTTTTAAAAGGAACCCTTAATTACTTTAAAGCGTTTGTTAACCCAAAAAAAAATAAAAATAAAATATTGATCCTGTTTCTTTAAAGCATGTTATACAGTGCAGTGCTTGTGATGTGTAATTTGGCCCCCCGTATCGCCTGAATTACCTGGCTGATCCTGCCTGGCTATACCCTCCCCCCTCTAAACTGACCACGATAATCCTGACACCGTGGTCCGTTTGCGTGCCTCCGTCATCTGCAGCCTGCTTGCCTGTGTCCTCCTCTGTCCTCCTCCCTCCCCTCTCTGCCTGTCAGCTCCCCAATCCGCCTAACCAGCTCTAAATATTAACAGCGTTTATCTTCTATAGTTCACACTGATATATAAAACTAAGCTCCCTAGTGGACGTCAATTATAAAAATATGCTGTATAATAGCTTACTTCAGAGCGCCGTTGGCTGCTCTCGTGACTGGCCACCGGTCTCCTCCCATCCCCTCCATGCTTTGGCTGACGTCAGCGGGAGTTTCCCAGCACCTACCCCTGCAGCTATCGCATTGGGAGCGAACGGCGCTGTAAAATAAGTAATTATACCGCATATTTTTATGAATGACATGCACTGGGGAGCTTATTGTTATATACCAGCATGAACTATTTTTTTTTAAAAATAAATAAAACTATAAAATAATGTGCCTTAACACTTTAAGGCCTTTACACACAATACGAAAATCGTTAGTACGGTGCTTTTGACAGACGATTCTGTTTTTTCAGACGACAAAAACTGGATGTGCAGACTATAAAATTTTAATCGTACGTGAACACAACGTCCGATTTTCCTTTAATTAATACGGTTTCGTCCAAAAAAAATCGTAAGCGCAAGACTACGCATGCTCAGAAACGAAAGAATACATACAAAACTATTTAACACATTATGTCACTTCTGAAGTTAAATTGTCGTACGAGAATTTTCACATGGTGAGTAACCTCTTAAAGCGAAGTTCCACCCAGGAATGGAACTTACGCTCATCGGATCCCCCTCCCCTCCCCCCCCTCCAGTGTCACATTTGGGACCTTTCAGGGGGAGGGGAGCAGGTACCTATCAAATCCAGGTATTTGCTCCCACTTCTGGGCATAGATCGCCGCACTTTCTGTGGCAAACTACGCCATGTCCGGCCCCTCCTCCTTCCCCCCGCTGTCTTCTGGGAGACACACAGGTCCCAGAAGACAGCAGGGACCACTCAGAACGCGCAGCATCCGAAGATTGGCTTAGGGTGCCGACATCGCAGGCTTCCTGGGCAGGTAAGTGTCCATATATTAAAAGACAGCAGCTACAGTATTTGTAGCTGCTGACTTTTAATTTTTTTTTCCAGGCGGAACTCCGCTTTAACTATTAACTAGCAAGCAACAAAAAATTGGACAAACGTTCCTCCAAGAAATCTGATCGTGTGTACGAGGCTTTAGACAATGGGACAAAGTTCTATGTATACTTTATCCATTGGGGAACAGAGCATGTTATTTAAATGTTATTTAATCAGCAAGTCCACTTTCTAAAAAATGTCCCTAATTAAATTTCAGACTGGAAACATCTCCAAACCAGAACAATCAAACAAACCAAACAACATCCTGAATATACTGTAAGAAACCAAAAGCAAGACAAAGAAAACAATGCAAAATTTCCCAATGATCGCTTTCACTGGAATTCTTCAGAATAATACGCTGGTAAGCCTGGTATTCCCCCAATTCTGAAGATTCTGTATGTAGTTCTTGAGAACGTTCCAATCCACATACTTATCCTGCTGCTTACACAAAGAGGCGGAATGGTTCATACAGATCACGAACCTCGAGCAGCAGAGCAGAAATGATCCTTCAGGCTACGGAACTTTCCATTCCAGTCCTATACAGCCAAGCCCAGCAGTATTGGAGGACATCTTTGGTCAACAACTGAAAGCACGCAATGTATACAGTCACTTTCCTATAAAGCCTGGAGTGGACATTCCCAACCAGGGTTTTGTGGAACCGTAGAGTTCCTCCAGAGGTTGCTAGGGGTTCCTTGAGCTGTGGATGATTGATTTACCATCTGATGGTGCCTGCATAGTTCCAGGGCCAACACCAATTGGCAGATCCAGGGTTTTCTGCCAATTTTTCCACTGAGGAAACTGTACTTCCTCAATGCAAGAGGCACTACACAAGATGAGATTGCAAAGGCACTATCCCCCCGAACTCAAGAAGACCAGAAGGGCTCATTTCATAGTTGGTAAGGTCGAATAAAGTCACATTCCCTCTGTTCTTAGCTGCACAAGAGCTGGAAGGAGGAGGAGAAGTAGTAGCACACTGATCTTCTCAGTGAATGGCTGTCCAGTGAGGGCGTGTCAGGACGAGTCTCATCATTGGAGGAGAGCATCCTGACTTCCCAGCACAGCTAGAGAACTGACTGCGCTTATGCTCTCCTGCCTAGTGTGGTCAGATTTTAATAGGAAAGCAGAAGGACTGGCGGGAACACCAGGGATTTCACACAAAGGAAGCAATACAAAGAGAACAGGAGAATTTCTTTTAAGAGTACGTGGTACAGCAGGCACATATCAGGAATATGAAATGTTGGGTTTACAAATGCTTTAAGTACTGGGACAAGGCACCCAGGCACAAATCCTCCCTCCAAACCAATATCAGCATCTTCAATTGCTCCAGGAAATATCACAGGACATACCAAAAACTAAGCTCAAAGTGTAGTATACTAATCAAACCAATTTATTAGGGCTGTTACTGATTAAAATTTTCCTGTTCGATTAAACGTTTTTTTTTAAAAAATCGATTAATCGACTAATTTCGATGAATTATAACGTACATACAGATCCAGCTACTTTTAGCTGATCTCCTTGCATTGCAGCTCTGCATTAGTCAGTGGTAAATGTGAGATATAGATATATATACACACACACACACACACACACACATACTACTACACATATAAACTACTCACATAAAGATGATAAAAACACAGCATGTAAAGCCGACAATCGTGTTAGTTCAGTAGGGAAGCAGCGGGTGACGTCATGCATAGCTCCTCCCCCATACGTGTTACGTTCAATCAAAACTTCCTCAGCGGGACGGGGCTACAGCGTCACCCTACAGTCTATTTAAATAGCACCATTGTTATGGCAACAGCCGAAGCCGGACATAGCGGGCATGGCTAGGAAGTCACACGTCAATCAAAAGCAAGCGCCGCCTTCATGGCAACAGCAGAAGCCGATCCACACGCAAAAATATCACAGCTTATCAGCCTCTAACGACAACAATGTTAAAAACGGAGGTTATCAATATTGCCTACACTTAGCTCACTGAATGATCCCAGTTAACCACATCCATATTTTACCATCCCTGTCCGGTGAAGTCACGGACATCGACGTCACCGGACTCCTCCCCCCATCCCTTCGCTAGCGGACGGAGGCACTTGGGGAAGGGGGGAGGAGTCCGGTGACGTCGATGTCCGTGATGTCACCGGATCTCCGACGGAACTCCCTTAGGACCCGGAAGCCGGCGGAGAGGCGAGTACCGATCAAAAGAATTTTGATTGATCAAAAAAATGAACGATTAATCGAGGAACTAATCGTTAATTTCCGCAGCCCTACAATTTATTCATTAAAATATGCTTACAGAAGTTAAAAATTGTGGCAGTCTTATTGATATATAAAATTGGTAACATCAAATATGGCAGAACTCAACTTCCTGTTCTGGTCAGCGCCTGACATCACTTGAAATCCCTATAGAGAGTTGGTATCTTTTTATTCAGCTTTGGAAGCTAACCTGGTCAGCTTTGTCTAATAGTAAGATTTTCTAGAGTTCTAAAAATTGACTGTCATTGACTATATTCTGTGGTCGGAGTTCTAGAAGAACAATTTCAAGATGCAAAGTTCGATAATGCATCGGTTTGAGAACATAGATGTCTCCTGGGTCGGAAAATGCCCAACCTGAAATGGTCTATGAAGGTTCTCATTTATCCAGGTCTTGGTACAGCTAGTAGTAGCTGGTTGCATTCAACTGAACTGCATGTTGAAGACGTTTCATAACTCTCTAAGCCACTTCTTTAGCTCCAATGAGTGTCAGGAACATACCCCGCCATTTATATTCACACAGGGAGACCAGGTACCTTAATCCAATCACCATGGAATGTATCATGGCAGCCGTTGAGTATCGAAGAACAGGAAGAAGATGCGAAAGTTATAAAACCACCCTGTTCTAATCATAGAATCCCTTCTTTTGTGTCAGGAAGTCTCTACAGGTGTTACTCCTTCAAATAACATCGCTGAAGGTGTGAAGTGTTGTTGTTGAAGGTGTGAAGTGTTGTTAAAGGTGTGAATTATTGTCAACCAATAGCAATTCACAGCTTCAGCCATGTGAAAGTAAGATGATGTATCTAGAACAGGGAGGAGGGGCGGTGTTCCACAACTTTCACTCCTCCCGTCCTGCAATCAGCATTTGCCTTAACATACCTTTATCCATGCCGATAGGATAAAGGTGTCTGCGTTACCAGTTTTGATAAAAATGCTGCGATATGTTAAGTATGTTCCTGACCCTCATTAGAACTGAAGAAGTGGCTTGGATAAGCAGCAAAACACCTTAAACATTACTGAAAAAGTCCAACTGATAGTGACCTAACTTGACTTGCTTCTTCTAGAACTCATGAGGTGCAGTAAGTGGTCAATGTGAGGTACTATTGAGATTCTAGAAAAAGTGACAGAAATTTCACACCTTCAGCCATGTGAATTCAGGTGTTAAACACCTACGCAGACTTCCTGACGCCAAGGATGGGATTTATGTAACTAAAACCGGGTGGATCCACAACTTTCAGATCCTCTCATTCTGTTTTTAGGCCATCACCATCTACCTTGACTCATTCCATGCTGATCGGACAAAAGGTGTCTGTTATTTGTGTGGATATACATGCGGGGGTATGTCAAGTGTTGGAAGTGTAACTAGAACGGGGTGCTTCCAAAATTTCAAACCTCCCATCCTGGTCTTGGACAATCAACATCCACACATTCCATGGTATCTGTGCTATTTGTGTGGATATAAATGGTGGGGTATCTTCTTGACACTCAATGAAACTGTAGAAGTGGCTTGGAGAGGCTGTGAAACGTCTTCAACATTACAGAACAAGTCCAATTGATAGTGACCTAACTTGACTTGCTTCTTCTAGAACTCATGAGGTGCAGTAAGTGGTCAATGTGAAGTACTATTGAGATTCTAGAAAAAGTGACAGAAATTTCACACCTTCAGCCATGTGAATTGAGGTGTTAAACACCTACGCAGACTTCCTGACGCCAAGGATGGGATTTATGTAACTAAAACCGGGTGGATCCACAACTTTCAGATCCTCTCATTCTGTTCCTAGGCCATTACCATCTACCTTGACTCATTCCATGCTGATCAGACAAAAGGTGTCTGTGTTATTTGTGTGGATATACATGCTGGGGTATGTCAAGTGTTGGAAGTGTAACTAGAACGGGGTGCTTCTAAAACTTTCACACCTCCCATCCTGGTCTTGGACAATCAACATCCACACATTCCATGGTATCTGTGCTATTTGTGTGGATATAAATGGTGGGGTATCTTCCCGACACTCAAACTGTAGAAGTGGTTTGGAGAGGCTATGAAAGGTCTCCAACATTACAGAACAATTCCATTCGAAGGTCAATAACTACTACTAACTATACAATGACCTGGATAAATGGGAACCTTCCCAGGAATTTCAGGTTAGTTGTACGAATGACCATTACAGAACAAAACATTTAAGAGAAAGATGGCACATCCTTCCTTAGGGCTGGTTTTGTTCTAACTGAAGCCTGTCCTAGCCTAGTATTCGATCTGAGACGGCCTCAAACAGAAAGTAAAACCAGGCATGAGATAACTGATGCCAGAGAACTGTGCAGAGTTTCTGTTTCCAAGAACTGACACCTCTGTATGGACCCAGATGATAAATAGCAACACAGAAGATTATATATTTTAAGGGGCAATTCCCAGTAATACGTAAACCTTCTCTGTGAACTGCCAAGGACCTTCTGGACCCCATTCATTGCCCTGATAAAATGTGTAAAGAGAATAATCTTACAGAATAAAGTCCAACTACAGGCAGTTTATAAAAACAGAAACTCACACTGCAAGCTTCTGTTTCTGTGCCTAGAGTCCTACTCCTGAAGGTGGCGCTATACACTCACCGGCCACTTTACTAGGTACACCTGTTCACCCAATTTGCTAATCAGCCAATTAGATGGCAGCAACTCAATGCATTTAGGCATCTAGAGGTTGCTGAAGTTCAAACTGAGCATCAAAATGGGGAAGAAAGGGGGATTTAAAGTGTTGCTAAACCCACAAGAGTACAATCAGTGTGTATATGCAGGAAAGCATGCTTGTCATACTCACTGTGGAACCCAAGGGGTTAATGCTCCACATTGTGTAAAAAGGCTGTTTGATCCTGTATGCACAGAGCCTCTCCTCCCTGCACAAGTCCGGATAAGATAGAGCCTTTGGAGTCAAGCTGCACATGCTCAGTTTTGCTGTGTTATGCTAGAGAGGATTTAATTTTCTTGGGAGAGTGCATGTGATTAGCACATGGCCAATCAGCACTGTCCTGACAGAGGGTCAGGAGCCCTGCAGCCTGATATGACAGCTCAGTGAAGTATGAAAAATCCTCCTACAAGCTTCACCAGGAACTGATAGAAATCATAAGACTGCTATATACTGCTGATTAGAAAAAGGTATTTAGCAGTTTATATTTTCTAAAATAATTGCACTTCCATGTTGTGTGTACTGTGGGAGAGCAGATATAGTGACTGCATGATCCTGGGTTTAGTAACACTTTAATATACAAGACGGGCTGGTCTGAGTATTTCAAAAACTGCTGATCTACTGGGATTTTCACACACAACCATCTCTTACCATCTCATTTACATAAAATGGACTGAATAAAAGAGAAAATATCCAGTGAGCAGCAGTTGGGTGCCTTGTTGAGATCAGAGGAGAATGGGCAGACTGGTTGGAGATGATAGAAAGGCAACAGTAACTCAAATAACCACTCGTTACAACCAAGGTATGCAGAATACCATCTCTGAACACACAACACATCGAACCTTGAAGCAGATGGGCTACAGCACTCCTGTCAGCTAAGAATAGGAAACTGAGGCTACAATTTGCACAGGATCACCAAAACTGGACAATAGAAGATTGGAAAAAAACGTTGCCTGGACTGATGAGTCTCGATTTCAGCTGTGACATTCAGATGGTGGGGTCAGAATTTGCCTTAAACAACAAGAAAGCATGGATCTATCCTGCCTTGTATCACCGGTTCAGGCTGGTGGTGGTGGTGTAATGGTGGGAGGAATATTTTCTTGGCACACTTTGGACCCCTTAGTACCAATTGAGCATCATTTAAACACCACGGCCTACCTGAGTATTGTTGCTGACCATGTCCATCCCTTTATGACTACAGTGTCCCCATCTTCTGATGGCTCCTTCCAGCAGGATAATGCACCATGTCACAAACCTCCAATCATCTCACCACTGGACAATGAGGTCCCTGTACTCCAATGGCCTCCACACTCACCACATCTCATCCAATAGAGCAGTAGTTCTCAACCTCAGTCCTCAAGTACCCCCCAAACGGGCCATGTTTTGGGAACTTCCCTTAGATAAAATAGCTCTTGTCAATACCATGTCATCTTAAGCAGCTGTGCAAAGTAAAGGAAAACCTGAAAACACGGCCCGTTGGGGGGGGGACTTGAGGACTGAGGGTTGAGAACCACTGCAATAGAGCACCTTTGGAATGTGGTGGAATGGGAGATGGCAGTCACGGATGTGCAGCCGACAAATCTGCAGCAACTGTGTGATTTTATCATGTCACTATGGAGCAAAATCTTGAAGGGAACGTTTCCAACACCTTGGTGAATCTCCGCCACCAAGAATGAAGACAAAAGGGGGTCCAACCCGACAGTCGCAGCAGCTGTCCTCCGTTTGCATGAATTCGCATACGAAGCCATTACTTGCGGTTAGGGACAGGTCACCTCTGGACACAAGCTGAGCGCAATTCAGGTCTCCTGAACGCCAGCTTATTGAAAGCCTGATGTTTTACTCCTGCCTGTTGGCTCTGTGAAGAATTAAACGGTCGATAGGCTGTGCCTTGTATGTATTTTCATGCTGCATAATGGAGTCTGGAGCGCACCTACAATCATGAAGCCACAAGTTCAGTCCTGACCCAGAGCGATTGCAAAGACAACCTTTGTGCAGAGCTGCAATGTCACGAGGTGAAGGAACAAAAAAGAAGAAAAAAAAAAAAAGGTGCTTTTTGCACGCGACCAGTATATAATAGCTTTGTTTTGTTGGTGAAGGGAAATCCCAGACTGCGTTCTCTGGTTTGAATTATACAAGTCCTTCCAGGTTCAGCAGATGTGACTCCAACAAGTTACTTTAGTTCAAAAAGGAAAAAAAATTTTAGTGTTATTTATTTAAATTTTTTATTTTTTTTTGAGAGATTGAAATAAAGGCGATTTGTATAAAGTCAGTCATCTGATCGGCGTGTGATAAGTAAGCCCAGTGCAAACCTGGAGAACGCTAATCGAGGAAAAAACGCCATCAGTAAAGGTTACGCCTGCCCGTACTTTTTTCCATCCAGTGCTCAGATAAGACTTCATGCACATGGGTAGTTTGGCTCGTATAGTGTAAAACACGGGTGTTTTGGGGTGCCTGGCGGGGGGGGGGGATTGTACTAGCAGCCCGGTAAGATCTACGACAAGCTGAAATGCGCAGATGCTGGACATGGCACGGTACTCGCATACTGAGCTATGTCCATGGAACGACTTGTACCCCGAATGCAAAAAGTCCACGTTCTGGTCGTATGTCCTCCTACTCATGTGGTCCCGTGTGTGTAAAAACCACAAAGAACAGCAACCAGCCACTGTCTTTTTTACATGGTTATTGACTTTGACCAACTGCTGGCCGCAATTGTAAGTTGCACCCGTGCTTCCCAGGAACCCATGACACACGTTTTTTATGTGGTACTGGCCAAACTGCTTGAGTGCATGAGCCCTAAACTAACCAAAGCCAGAAGTCAACGTACGCACCTACAGTGGTAATGTATAGTTTGAAGCATGCATTGGGGCTGATCTGACATCTGAAGTGCATGCATTGGGGTTGATCTGACATATGAAGTAAATGCATTGGGGCTGATCTGAGGTTTGAAGTGCATGCACTGAAGCTAATCTAAGGTCTAACGTGGATGCATTGGAGCTATTCTGAAGTGTGAAGTTTATCCACTGGAGCTGATCGGACATCTTATGTGCATGCATTGGACCTTATCTGAGGTCTGAACTGCATGCACTGGAGCTATTCTGAGGTGTGAAGTGTATGCACTGGAGCTGATCTGAGGTCTGAAGTGCATGCATTGGGGATGATCTGAGGTGTGAAGTCCATGCAAGTTTATGCACTGGAGCTGATCTGACATCTTATGTGCATGCAGGGGCTGATCCGAGGTCTGAAGTCCATGCATTAAAGCTGATCTGAGGTGTGAAGTGCATGCACTGGAACTGATCTGATATTGAAGTGCATGCATTGGGGCCAATCTGAGGTCTGACGTGCATGCATTGTACCTTATCTGAGGTTGGAACTGCATGCACTGGAGCCAATCTGAGGTCTGAAGTAGATGCATTGGGGATGATCTGAGGTCTGACCTGCATGCATCGGGGACCATCTGAGGTGTGAAGTGCATGCATTGAAGCTGATCTGAAATCTTATGTGCATGCACTGGGGCTGATCTGAGATGTAAAGTGCATGCATTGGAGCTTATCTGAGTTGTGAAGTGCATGCATTTGAGCTAATCTGAGGTGTGAAGTGCATGCATTGGAGCTGTTCGGAGGTGTGAAATGTATGCATTGGAGCTGATCTGACATGTTACATGCATGCATTGGAGCTGATCTGAGGTGTGAAGTGTATGCATTGGAGCTGATCTGACATCTTGCATGCATTTGAGCTGATCTGAGGTGTGAAGTGCATGCATTGGAGCTGATCGGAGGTGTGAAATGTATGCATTGGTGCTGATCTGACATGTTACATGCATGCATTGGGGCTGCTCTGAGGTCTAAAGTGCATGCATTGGAGCTGATCTGAGGTGTGAAGTGTATGCATTGGAGCTGATCTGACATCTTGCATGCATTTGAGCTGATCTGAGGTCTGAAGTGCATGCATTGGGGCTGATCTGAGGTCTGAAGTGCATGCATTGGGGCTAAACTGGGTTGTGAAGTGCATGCATTGGGGCTGATCTGAGGTTTGAAGTGCATGCATTGGAGCTGATTGGAGGTGTGAAGTGCATGAATTGGGGCTGATCTGAGGTCTGAAGTGCATGCATTGGGGCTGATCTGAGGTCTGAAGTGCATGCATTGGGGCTAAACTGGGTTGTGAAGTGCATGCATTGGGGCTGATCTGAGGTTTGAAGTGCATGCATTGGAGCTGATTGGAGGTGTGAAGTGCATGAATTGGGGCTGATCTGAGGTCTGAAGTGCATGCATTGGGGCTGATCTGAGGTCTGAAGTGCATGCATTGGGGCTGATCTGAGGTGTGAAGTGCATGCATTGGAGCTGATTGGAGGTGTGAAGTGCATGAATTGGGGCTGATCTGAGGTCTGAAGTGCATGCATTGGGGCTGATCTGAGGTCTGAAGTGCATGCATTGGGGCTGATCTGAGGTGTGAAGTGCATGCATTGGAGCTGATTGGAGGTGTGAAGTGCATGAATTGGGGCTGATCGGAGGTGTAAAGTGCATGCATTGGATCTGATTTGACATCTTACATGCATTTGAGCTGATCGGAGGTCTGAAGTGCATGCATTGGGGCTGATCTGAGGTGTGAAGTGCATGCATTGGGGCAAATCTGAGGTGTGAAGTGCATGCATTGGAGCTGATTATCTTGCAATGACAAGTTAAACGAATTAATGGCCAAATATTAATATCCAAGTGTAATTTGCCATTAGCAGTAGCGCGATCAATACAGAATTTGATGAATTGGCGCATGCACAGAAATTGAAAGCAAACTGAAGACTCTGCTGCGCACTGGCCTGCCGGTCGTGGAATTCTTGTAGAAATGACCTTTAATGTGCAGAGGGTCGCTGACCTCTGCCTGGACTCGTGAATGCCTGAGCAGCCTTGTTTATACCTCTTCTTGTTTTTTTCTCTTTAAGTGTCATGTTTTGTTACCAGCTTAAAAAAGGCCAGAAATGCTCAGCGGAGGTCTCTTCAAAAAAAGGGGATTTCCAGCTTGAAAACGAGTTGTTTTCAAACACAAACATACCAACGCCACCGCCACTGCGTAATCAGAGGTTGTTAAGCAAACATAGTAACGCTAAATAGACAAGGGAGGAATTTGAAGATCGGGGACTGATTGCTTCAAGTAGAACTCCAACCAAAATCCTTTAGTTCTTGGATGGAGCAGGTAAGGGTTAGAACCTCTGCCAGGTTTCTACTTATTTGTGTTTCTGCTGAGATTTCCCACCAATTCCTGCCCCATAGCCAAGAAGACAGCCAGTAGATGAGCGTATTACACCCAAGTGAGACAATTCAACCCTTAAGAGTTGCCATCAGAACGGGTGTCCCCATTGGAAGATTATCCTCCTGATCTTGTTCAAAAAATTATAACATTTTGGATTCCCCCCCCCCTTCTGACAAAGGAGTGTGTCTCCCCAAAAGGGAACGGACAGCAATAAATACCAAGGAACATTGAAACTCTGTCCATAATTAGAGAAGAACAGGTTGGAGTTCTCCTTTAAGTTGTACACTTGGTGTGAGCTTCTCTAGAGATACACTTGGAAAGAAACGGGAAATGCTGATTTACTGCTGATGTGTGAGAGACCACATCACGAGCTGTGGATGTGATTGGTTATTAAAGCAGAATCGGCAGGGCTCTGCCTGAGCTGCCCACCTACTCTCATGCAGGACGAATCAAAACTTTTGGAGGGGCTTCGGATACAGCGAGGAAAGCCGTGGCCACAAGACAGCTGTGAGATGGCTCTGTAGAAATAATGCGGTATAAAAATGCATAATCACGTCAATGCATGAACAGAAAACCTCTCCCTTACTTGGGGGACAATAGAAATCATCCGAAATATTGCAAGTTTAACTTTGATGACCAGGGGTGACAAGGAGGAAGGGCTACTATTTTTATGTTTTTACAACTACTACGCATTAGCCAAATTTATTCCCAAAACATTGTGATGTGGTATCATCACCAGGAGTGTAAAAAGCTTGCATGGGCAGCTACTGGAATTGGCACACCCCAGAACTACATCTCCCAAGAGCCCTTTCCCTTCACGCACATACACCCCAGAACTACATTTCCCAAGAGCCCTTTCCCTTCACACACATACACCCCAGAACTGCATTTCCCAAGAGCCCTTTCCCTTCACACACATACACCCCAGAACTACATCTCCCAAGAGCCCTTTCCCTTTACACCCCCCCCCCCCCCCAGAACTACATCTCCCAAGACTTCTTTCCCTTCACACACATACACCCCAGAACTACATCTCCCAAGAGTCCTTTCCCTATGGACACACCCCAGAACCCTTTCCCTACACACACACCCCAGAACTACATCTCCCAAGAGTGCTTTCCCTATACACACCCCAGAACTACATCTCCCAAGAGTCCTTTCCCTACACACACCCCAGAACTACATCTCCCAAGAGTCCTTTCCTTATGGACACACCCCAGAACTACATCTCCCAAGAGTCCTTTCCCTATGCACACACACACACCCAGAACTACATCTCCCAAGAGTGCTTTCCCTACACACACCCCAGAACTACATCTCCCAAGAGTCCTTTCCTTATGGACATACCCCAGAACTACATCTCCCAAGAGTCCTTTCCCTATGCAGACACACACACCCAGAACTACATCTCCCGAAAGTCCTTTCCCTATGCACACACACACACCCAGAACTACATCTCCCAAGAGTCCTTTCCCTTCACACACACCCCAGAACTACATCTCCCAAGAGTGCTTTCCCTATACACACCCCAGAACTACATCTCCCAAGAGTCCTTTCCTTATGGACACACCCCAGAACTACATCTCCCAAGAGTCCTTTCCCTATGCAGACACACACACACCCAGAACTACATCTCCCAAGAGTCCTTTCCCTATGCACACACACACACCAAGAACTACATCTCCCAAGAGTCCTTTCCCTTCACACACACCCCAGAACTACATCTCCCAAGAGTGCTTTCCCTATACACACCCCAGAACTACATCTCCCAAGAGTCCTTTCCCTACACACACCCCAGAACTACATCTCCCAAGAGTCCTTTCCTTATGGACACACCCCAGAACTACATCTCCAAAGAGTCCTTTACCTATGCACACACACACACACACACACACACCCAGAACTACATCTCCCAAGAGTGCTTTCCCTACACACACCCCAGAACTACATCTCCCAAGAGTCCTTTTCTTATGCACACACCCCAGAACTACATCTCCCAAGAGTCCTTTCCCTATGCACACACACACACCCAGAACTACATCTTCCAAGAGTGCTTTGCCTACATGTACACATACACCCCAGAACTACATCTCCCAAGACTTCTTTACTTAGACACACACCAGAAATACATCTTCCAATAGCATTTCCCCACACACACACACACACACACCCCAGAACTACATTTCCCAAGAGCTATTTTTCTACACACACACACACACACACACACACACCAGAACTACATCTCCCAGTAGCCCTTTTCCCTACACAGTGTGCAGGTAGGCTCTTAGGGCTCATTCACACATGCTTTGGTCTCTGAAAAGCAATCTGAATGCGGATTGCTCCACAGAGAGCACTTGATAGGCGGTGAGGAGTTGTATCGCCTCTTCACCACCTGCTTTAACCCCTCGATTGCCACACTGCCACACCAAAACCACGTGCATTGAATGCAGTTGCAGGGTGCTTACAGAGCAGCCCCATTAACTTGAAGTCAGGGGTAACACTGGATTTTTGACAGGTCAGCAGGTATGTTTCTGTACTTGCAGCATTTTGAAATGAATAAGGCACGGTGTAAATGTGCATGCATCTTAGACATGTATCGTTAATGGATTATTTCTTATCTTCCTCTGACATACGCAGTACACCTATCCTGTGAATCTCACTTTTTATAAGGTGGACTTGTAGAATACGAAGACCCAGCCTATCAAAATTGTCTCAACAGAGCGGTCTGTTCCCGCTGGTCGGTGAAATAGAGAAGGGTATAAATAGGTTAAGCACTGCGGTGCGCCTGGCTGTGATTTCACGCCTGCCTCTAATTGAGTGCATTGCTCCAGGGTGTCCTTGTTTCATTTCGTCTCACTCCGCGCTCATTACTCTATTAAAATCGCCGTTCGGGTTTTCTAGTAGCGAGCGAACGAGAGAGGACTCTCCGCAGCTCCTGACTGTCACAGACCAGTCCTATTTTGGGGCGAATTCTTTCCTTGATTGTTTTTTTTTTTTTTTTACATTAATGTATTCAATTGATGATGGTAATAAAATAATATTAAACCCTCAGCACTTTTTATGTTAACACATTGAGCACAATTAAATAAAAGATTCACAACTTGCAATGCTGCTGGCTCCCTCTCTGTCAGTGCTGCTTCCCTGAACATCTGGTTTTCACAGGAAAGCCTTAACAGTGGACAGTGCAGTCTAAGGCCAGTTTGTTAGCTTAGAGAAGGAAGGGGGAGGAGGAGGAAAGAGCAGGGGAGGAGCCCTGCCATCTTAAGATATGGGGCTGTGTGTTTCTATTGATGCACACAGTGTAGGGAGACACAACACTAGTCCCTGCATGCAAGGGTGACTCCAAAGGATGTGGCAAAAGAAAGAAGATACCCTGAAACAGGAAACCTGGGACACCGGTCACAGCACCAGCTGAGGCATGTTGGTTTTCTGTTTCCTGGACCTCCCCCAGGCACCGCAATGTTGTTTTTTGATCACTTCTACACATGATGGAAGTTTCAAAATAATTGAAATGAGTTTGTGATATATTCATATACACTTGGTAACATTTATGTTTGATGTGAAACTGATACTTCTAATCTTAACAGCAACTGTACTCCTAATGAAGCTAGAAACGAAACGCGTAGAGTCTATGATCCCCCTTATTATCCAGAGCAACTTTGTAGACATTCCAGGGCAGGATCCATCTGTTCCTGCTTTGATAGCAGTGTAGGAATGTACTAATATTCATTTAGATGTTGTTACATTTTTAGGTTGGTCATTAGAGGCTGTGACAGACCCAACCGGATCGGGGGCTTTTGGAGGGGACTGCAGGCTACCATCTTGCCTACGATGGGCCCTGGCTTTTGAGAGGGTTCTACAGCCGCGGCCAAAAGTTTTGAGAATGACACATTCATTTTCACAAAGTCTGCTGCTTCAGTGTTTTTAGATCTTTTGTTCAGATGTTACTATGGTATACTGAAGAAGAATTACAAGCATTTCATAATTGTCAAAGGCTTTTATTGACAATTTCATGAAGTTTATGCAAAGAGTCCATATTTTGCAGTGTTGACCTTTCTTCAAGACCTCTGCCATTCCCCCCAGGCATGGTGTCAATCAACTTCTGAGTCACATCCTGACTGATGGCCGCCCATTCTTGCATAATCAATGCTTGGAGTTTGTCAGAATTTGTGGGGCTTTTTGTTTTGTTTTGTTTGTTTACCCGCCTCTTGAGGATTGAGCACTCAGTTCTCAATAGGATTAAGGTCCGGGGAGTTTCCTGGGTATGGACCTAAAGTTTCGATGTTTTGTTTCCCAAGTCACTTGGTTATCACTTTGGCCTTATAGCAAGGAGCTCCGGAAAAGGCATTGTTCCTCACCAAACTGTTCTTGGATGGTTGGGAGAAGTTGCTCTCGGAGGATGTTTTTGTACCATTCTTTATTCATGGAGGTGTTCTTAGGCAAAATTGTGAGTGAGCCCCACTACCTACCTTGGCTGAAAGGCAACCCCACACATGAATGGTCTCAGGATGCTTTACTGTTGGCATAACACAGGACTGATGTAACGCTCACCTTTTCTTCTCCAGACAAGGTTTTTTCCGGATGCCCCAAACATTTGAAAAGGGGATTCGTGCTTGAAAATGACTTCCCCCCCAGTCCTCGGCAGTCCAATCCCTGTACCTTCTGCAGAAGATCAGTCTGTCCCTGATGTTTCTCCTGGAGAGAAGAGGCTTCTTTGCTGCCCTTCTTGACACCAGACCATCCTCCAAAGGTCTTCTCCTCACTGTGTGTGTAGATGTCCTCACACCTGCCTTCTGCCCTTCCTGACACCAGACCATCCTCCAAAGGTCTTCTCCTCACTGTGCGTCTAGATGTACTCCTGCTGCCATTCCTGAGCAAGCTCTGCAGTGGTGGTGCCCCCCGTTCCCGAAGCTGAATCAACTCTAGAAGACGGTCCCGGCACTTGCTGGTCCTTCTTGGGTGCCCTGAAGCCTTAACCCCATAAAAAAACATTTCCACCGCATTTGTGAAGAAGTTCATTTTCATGGCAAAGAGGGACTTTGCAATTAAAGTGCTTGTAAAGTCAGAAGATTTTTTTTTATCTAAATGCAGGGGGGAAGGAGGCACCCAGTCGGGGTGCTAGGTGATCTGTTTCTGGTTAACCAATATCCTCAGTAGTAAGATGGTCACTTTTATCTCCGTTTTGTAAACATTTTTTGTCCAAAATAGTTTTCGGTGTATGAATACACACCTCACCGGCCACGTTATTAGGTACACCTGTTCAAATGCTTGGTAACACAATTTGCTAATCAGCCAATCACATAGGAAGCAACTCAATGCATTTTAGGCATCTAGACGTGGTGAAGACGACTTGCTGAAGTTCAAACCGAGCATCAGAATGGAGAAGATGGGGGATTTAAGTTACTTTGAATGTGGCATGGTTGTTGGTGCCAGACGGGTTGGTCTGAGTATTTCAAAAACTGCTGATCTACTGGGATTTTCACACACAGCCATCTCTCAGGTTTACAGAGAATTGTCCGAAAAAGAGAAAATATCCAGTGAGCGGCGGTTGTGTGGAGGAAAATGTCTTGTTGATGTCAGAGGAGAATGGGCAGACTGGTTGCAGATGATAGAAAGACAACAGTAACTCAACCACTCGTTACATCCAAGGTATGCAGAATACCATCTCTGAATGCACAACACATCGAACCTTGAAGTAGATGGGCTACAGTAGCAGAAGACCACTCCGGGTGCCACTCCTGTCAGCTAAGAACAGGAAACTGAGGCTACAATTGGCACAGGATCACCAAAATTGGACAATAGAAGATTGGTAAAACGTTTCCTGGTCTGATGAGTCTGGATTTCAGCTGCGACATTCAGATGGTCGGGTCAGAATTTGGTGTACACAACATGAAAGCATGGATCCATCCTGCCTTGTATCACCGGTTCAGGCTGGTGGGGGGTGTAATGATGGGGGGGGGATATTTTCTTGGCACACTTTGGGCCCCTTAGTACCAATTGAGCATCATTTAAACACCACAGCCTACCTGAGTATTGTTGCTGACCATCTCCATCCCTTTATGACTACAGTGTCCCCATCTTCTGATGGCTCCTTCCAGCAGGATAATGCACCGTCACAAAACTCCAATCATCTCACCACTGGACAATGAGGTCCCTGTACTCCAATGGCCTCCACACTCACCACATCTCATCCAATAGAGGACCTTTGGGATGTGGTGGATTCCCATCATGGATGTGTACAGACAAATCTGCAACTGTGTGATGTTATCATGTCACTATGGACCAAAATCTCTGAGGAACGTTTCCAACACCTTGTTGTATCTCCACCACGAAGAATGAAGGCAAAAGGGGGTCCAACCCGGGACTAACAAGGTGGACCTAATAAAGTGTCTGGTGAGTGTATACTTTTAGTAGTAAATATTTTCAGTGTGGTAGATGGACTAGCAGATCATTAATGTTTTTCTGTACTGCTCTATTCATTGTAAATGTTTATGGCTTGTAATGTCGCCTACCAAAAATAAACAGGATTTATAAAAGATGGACTAGCAGATTTAGACCCTGCCAGCGTGTGTTGGAGGAACTAGGAGTACCCGGAGGAAACTCACACCGGCACAGGCAGAATAGGCAAACTCCAGGCAGGTGGTGTCGTGGTTGGGATTTGAACCGACGACCCTAGTGCTGCTCGGTGGAAGGGCTAACCACTTAGCCACTAAATAATACACTAAGAAATTGAAGCCAAACTCCAGGTAATACTTTATAATCAGTTACAGCAAACTGTTTTTCTTCCTTTTGGGGTAAAAGGTTTTACATATATAAAAGCGGATCGCTGTGAGCATCCCTGTCCGTGATAAATGGTTTGTCTCATCCCTGTCTCTGCTACATCTGCAGGATAGCTCGTCCCTTTGAAAAACAACAAGATTACCGGCCAGCTCACCAGGTGAAAATAAAAGGAATGAAAGCCTAAAAAAGGAAACTAATGCAGCCACTACATCTAAGAATTGGTAAGCAGTAGTATGATAAGCAGATAGTAGATTTGCTTTTGGGTTTAATACTAGTTTAACCCACAACATTTCAAACTATGACAACAAAAAAAAGTGGAGTGAATGGAAAGCACGCAGGATGATCAATAAAAAAAAAAAAAAAAAAAAAAAAAAAATCAACACTCACCTTATGAAGCCAGCGTCCCCATCATTGAACACACTACTAACTCCTTCCCAGCCCTGAGCCTCTCTCACCCTCTGCAGATCCATGTAGTAAGACTGATACCTCCCAGCGATGTGCAATGTGTGAGATGAGAAGGGGAATACCTCTATGGAAGATTGCACACATTCATTTTACAGTCCACTTCAGCTGCACTTCCTCTGTGGAAAGTTTCTAAGAGTCTGAGCTGCATCACAAAAGTTTTTATTTTTATTTTTTTTATTTCAATCAAATTGAAAGTAAAATCCCCTTTTTTTTTTTTTTTTTTTTTTTTTTTTATAATAGCTTGTTATTGGTCATAGATTGGCCTGGTGCCTAAAAGACACATAAAGCTCTCCTGTGGGGCAGGGAAGAAAGTTACTTCTGAAATAAAGACGCATAACAAAAAAAAAAAAAAAAAAAGGAAAAGAAAAAATATATATTTTTACCTGTCTATATTATTATTATCTATTATATTAAATTGCAAGCTCTTATGAGCAGGGCCCTCCGGTATTTCATTTCATTGTATTGTAACTGTACGGACTTCCTTTAGATTGTAAAGGACTGCGCAAACTGTTGGTGCCTTACAAATCCTCAATAATAACCACTTGCCCTCCGGAAGATTTACCCCCCATCCCCCTCATCATGACTAGGCCATTTTATGTGATACTTTAACTGACGATTGCGCGGTCGTGCAACGCCGTACCCAAATTAAATGTATGTAATTTTTTCCCACAAACAGCGCTTCATTTTGGTCCGTTTTTTGCACTATAAATAAAAAAAAAAGGCAATTTGGGGGGGGGGGGGTGCAGTTTTTAATATATATATATATATATATATATATATATATATATATATATATATATATATATATATATATATATATATGTGTGTATTAGTGTCACTGGTTCTCGCAAAATGTCAGAATGTCCGCCACAATATCGCAGTCCCACTTTAAGTCTTTGGTCGTCGCCATTACTAGTAAAAAACAAATAAAAATTACAGTATATACCCCATAGTTTGTAGATACTATGGCTTTCCTTATACACTTATTGGGACTTTTTTTTATCAAGAATATGTAGAAGAATACATATTGGCCAAAATTTATGAAAATATATATATATATATATATATATATATATATATATATATATATATATATATATATATATATATATATATATATATATACACACACACACATATATATATATACACACACACACGATTCTGCACAGAGCGGCCGTCCTGTAGCAGTAAATCAGCTATAGGGAGGTCGACAAGTGGATGATAATAAAAATAATATTATATTATTATATACATATAACATCTATAGCATTATAACCACTGACTGGTAAAGTGAATGATAAGGACCATCTCAATGGCATCTAAAAACAGGTGGGATATGTTAAGCAGCAAGTGAACATGTTGTCCCTGAAGTTAATCCTTGGAAAGCATTAAAGGGGAACTACACTGCATCTGAGCACCACAAACCAAAAACGCTATATAATTCAATTTTAGTATTCATTTTTATAAGTGATCACATTCCCTCTGTTCTCAGCTGCATAAGAGCTGGGGGGAGGAGAAACAGCAATACCCTGAGCTTCCCAGTGAATGGCTGTGCAAGCGGGAGGGGTGGGGGGCGTGTCAGGACAAGTCTAATCATTGGAGGAGAGTACACAGAGTTCCCCCCCATAGCTAGGGAACTGACCACGCTGTGCTCTCCTGCTTAGCGTGGTCAGTTTTTAATAGGAACGCAGAGGGACTGGCAGGAACACCAGGTATTTCAAACAAAGGAAGCAATACAAAGAGAACAGGAGACTTTCTCATACAAGTACATTGTACAGCAGACACATATCAGGAATAGGAAGTGTTGGGGTAACAAACGCTTTATTAATCATTATGATTGTCAGCTCCCTCTAGTGGCCATAATGCAGTATTTTCCCAAGTCACGCTATTTTTATAAGTGAAGAACATTCAACGTGGAGAGAAAATAGCTTAGTAACATTACATTTTGCCGGCATTTCCACAGAGCAAATCCACATGCCGTTCTGCCGGACGGGGGTCACAGCTGCTGGGCGACCCCGACGAAATCTTACTATGGCGCGCCATGAATAGTTGTTACGCCCCCCTGGTACAAATATAAGGTGAACAACAACAGATCTTAAATCAGAACCCTGAATACGCTGCAACACAATGAGAATTAAAGCTGGAAAAAGGCAAAATTAAATAAAATTTTAAAAAAGTATGTGGGCAGCCGCACCGTCCCTCCCCCCCCCCCCCCCCTTTTTTTTTTTTTTTACTATCATTTTACAAAAATGATTACCAGCTAAAAAGGAAGCAAAAATAAGCCGGCAAACCAATCACCTGCTAGAGGAAAAAATGGCCAAGAACATTCTACAAAGAGCCCTTCCCCCCACTCATTACAAACCCAAGGGCAATGTGTGCGCCCGCTGTGATTGCAATGGCATCGGGCGCCGTGCCCTTGCCACTTTTTTTTTCTCCGCCGTGAGCATTTTATTCTGTTTATTCAAAGCTGAAGAACGCAAAATCTGCAGTTCTGTCAGAGCCAATTCCTGATTACGGTCTGGATCTTTTGTACAAAAAAACAACCTTTATTATCATACTAAATGTGTGCATGCAAAGACCCGAGAAGAGAGCGCTGATTACTGAGCGACTGCGACATTTCCTGGGCCCTTATTTATAGGAACTGCACACATACAATGATACAATGTATACATTGAAATATTTGACAAGGTTCTCCAGGAAAGAGTTAAAGCTGAACTCCAGACAGATATAAAAGACCCAAATGAATACATCAATAAATGTATTTTTTAAATCCAAGGTGAATAAGAACTGGAATTTACCATCCCCCCCGTACAGCCAAGCTCAGACTTGGGGAGGTAGAAGCAGCGCAAGGACCCAATCAGCTCTGCTGCAGTGCTAAAAAAAAGGTACACGCTGATCGAAGGAAAGATCATAGTGAGAGAGAAAAGCTTATCGGTGTGCTACTTCTCCTTTCACTGTCTAGTCCAGTGATGGCGAACCTTGGCACCCCAGATGTTTTGGAAATACATTTCCCATGATGCTCATCCACTCTGCAGTGTAGTGGAGCATCATGGGAAATGTAGTTCCAAAACATCTAGGGTGCCAAGGTTCGCCATCACTGGTCTAGTCACTCGCTGGAAGGAGGAATATTCTATTTTGTCCTCTTTGTCCCATGGTGGAGATTTCCCTTCCTGTCCCATACATAGCCAAACAGGAAGTGAGAGGAAAATCCCTGCAAATTAAGGGAATTCCTTGGGGATTCCCCGTACTTGTTATATAAATCTTGTAAATGCTGGATTAAGATCATGAGGGGGGGGGGGGTTAATTTTCTTATTGATTAATTGTGCAGCTCTAAACTGAAGCATAGTAAACTGTGTTTATTTGGGGGGGGGGGGGCTGTCGGGTTGGCTGTATGGGGCCCTGTTGTTTCTAATAGCAGCCCTGCATACATAATCCTTGGTTCGCATTTGGGAATAAGGCCTAGAGCCTAGGTATCTTCAAACTACGGCTCTCCAGCTGTTGCGGAACTACACAACCCATGAGGCATTGAAAAAATGACATTCACAGACATGACTAGGCATGATGGGAATTGTAGTTCCTGAACAACTGGAGGGCCACAGTTTGAAGACCCCCGGCCTAGAGCCTAGTACACATGGGCTGAATGTCGGGCGACATTGGCCAGTTCGATGAAAAAAAAAAATGTCCGACAATAAATATTTGGGAAAGTTTGTGGGAGGCCGAGAGAGTGATCATTGGTATGCAACGTCCCAAATATCATCAGTAATTTTTCATACATCCTGTGCCCAATGGGTCCTCTAGGGTTAGAGAAGAGGGATTGGCGCTTGTAAAGCGTGTCGGCCTTAAAGGTACTGGTAAAATTGCCTATGTACAAATGCCATCTCAGATTGGAGTTCCGAAAATGACTTTGGCGTCCCGTCCCGTCCCCAGTACGGTTGTGCAATAAATTTCACTCCCTTCCCTCTCCAGTCTTGAAACCCTTCCAGCTTAGCCAACTCCACATAACCGGGGTTCTGTCAGAGTGGGCAAATACCTGGACACATGAAGAGTGGAAGGTACACCAAAGTCTCCTCAGAAGGTCCGCTGGTGAACATTGGGCGGGATGGGCTGGAGGGGCCATTTCTAGATGGAAGGGAGCTGAAATATCAAGGCCCAGGATAGTGATCAAGCGAGCGATAGGGTCCTCAGTGATCCAGTAGGTCCCGCCGGTTGGCTGTTGAAATTGGGCCGCTAAGAAATATATCCTAGGGTCAGGAACTGCTAAGCCCCCCCCAGAGTCCTTGCCATACTATAAAGTAGATAACCTGATCCTAGTTGGTTGTTAACCCTCTTTTTCTATTTATTTTTAACATGGCAAGCAGATGTGAACCCAATCGTATAAGACTTCCCTTTGCACATTTTTGGAAAACAGAGAAAACGTTTTATTATCGTAGAATATCTACGCTATGCACAGCTTGGTTCATAACCCTCACATTCCATTCATATCTGGCCTTACATCTCCGTCCTGGGCTTTTCCCAGATAAGTCAGAAACCTTTGTGCTTTTGTTTTCCCTTTAAGACGCACTTTCGTCACAAAGACGGTGGAGAAACATCTCCGTAGAACACGTTTAAGCTGGAATTTCCAGTCCCAGGTCCACAAGATTTCACTTCTCAGGAGTCTAAAAAAAGTACTTGTTGCATGTATAAACCTGAGGAGCTCATTGTGTGAGCAAATCCAGTGTTCAGCCAATCACTATAGGCGGTGATGGCGAGGTCATCTGAGGAGAATAATTTATATTGTTTAACGGCAGTTTTTACTGGTTGATGACCCTTAAAGAATAACAAATCGCCTCTGGGTGAGCAATGTGCATTGGAGAGATTTTAACAAACTGTGTAGCAGATTCTTTTCTGAGTAAATAACTGTGTTTTCCCCAATGTCCTTTTCAAACTGATTCTGAATGGGAGGGTCTGGGTCATTATAATCGCCTGGTGCACTCTCAGTGTTCTAATGAGGAAAGCTGCAGGGTTAACATCCACTTAGAAGTATTTAACCCTTGGGGAGCATCTCACCAAAACTGAAATTCGTATTGTTGGGGATGCCTAAAATCTGACTTGCATCTTAGTGCAGACTACTGGGAAAATCAGTGAGGCAATCATGCAAGCACAATATGACATTTCTAGGGGCGTTCTGTATGTCTGCAACCTGGAGTGATGCTGTGGTGTGTTAGTTTGTAAATGGTAATAGGCAGCGCAAGTGGCTGAGAGGTTTGGGTGGACTACAGTGAGCTGTTGGCTTCCTATATCTCCTAGACTCCCATGAGGAGATTTTATATAGGAAGTAAATCACACACTTGAACATGCTTACAAGAGCAGAGAGTAGAACCTTGGTGCCCTACCTGTAGCCCTCTGAAACCTTTTGCCCCTGGGGTCACTGCAGCTACTACTCTATGTCCACCACCTCTGACCATCCACTGTAGCAGGCTCACCGTCTCCGACCATCCTCTGTAGCATGTCCACCATCTCCGACCATCCTCTGTAGCATGTTCACCGTCTCTGACCATCCTCTATAGCAGTGATGGCGAACCTTGGCACCCCAGATGTTTTGGAACTACGTTTCCCATGATGCTCATGCACTCTGCAGTGTAGTTGCGCATCATGGGAAATGTAGTTTCAAAACATCTGGAGTGCCAAGGTTCGCCATCACTGCTCTATAGCATGTCCACCGTCTCTGACCATCCTCTATAGCATGTCCACCCTCTCTGACCATCCTCTATAGCATGTCCATGACCATCCTCTATAGCATGTCCACCCTCTCTGACCATCCTCTATAGCATGTCCACCGTCTCTGACCATCTTCTGGAGCATGTCCACCCTCTCTGACCATCCTCTATAGCATGTTCACCGTCTCTGACATCCTCTGGAGCATGTCCACCGTCTCTGACCATCCTCTATAGCATGTCCACCATCTCTGACCATCCTCTGTAGCATGTCCACCGTCTCTGACCATCCTCTGTAGCATGTCCACCGTCTCTGACCATCCTCTATAGCATGTCCACCGTCTCTGACCATCCTCTATAGCATGTCCACCGTCTCTGACCATCCTCTATAGCATGTCCACCGTCTCTGACCATCCTCTATAGCATGTCCACCGTCTCTGACCATCCTCTGTAGCATGTCCACTATCTCTGACCATGCTCCTGTGTCACACCCATAAGTCTTTGACCATATCCTTTTGTGTGTCTGCTGTCACCAAATATACACTGAATACCATATATTGATTGGTTTGCGCAAAAGCTATAGCGTCTACAAAATAGGGGATGGATTTATGGAATTTTTATTATTTTTTTGCGCTGGTTGGCAAGCGGTTAATGATCGAAAAGGTAGTGGTAAACTGCCTACAAAATGAGACAACCGAGTATAGTGCCAAATATCCATGTACCTATATCTTGTTGGACCACGTATTAATCGTATAGATTTCACTTTAGAGTTTTCGGTCACATGGTGAAGTTGGGGTTTGTCCTCTAAAAACCATGACCTAAACCCTTTATCCAAGGAGGAATGGTGTAACAAGGGCATCAAAGGGGAATTATATTTCCATAAAGTATCGGGAGTGCAATACAATAGCCGATAGATCAGTTTCTGCCATAGTATGTTCCATTTGTACCCACAACCTGGAACCCTCTACATATTTCCAATCTGATATTCGGGTTAAGACTATTGCCTGGTAATATAGCTAAAAATTAGGAAGAGCTAAACCTCCAGCCCCTTTAGTGCGATACAATACATCCCGGGAGATTCTAGAACGCCGTCCTTTCCATATAAAATGGGAAACCAAGGATTGAAGGGTAGAAAAAAAAAAAAACAGAAGTGACTCCTAAGGGAATCATTTGAAACATGAATAAGATACGTGGTAGGATATTCATTTTAACTACCATATATACTCGAGTATAAGCCGACCTGAATATAAGCCGAGGCACCTAATTTTACCATAAAAAAACTAGAAAAACATATTGACTCGAGTATAAGCCTAGGGTGGGAAATGCAGCAGCTACTGGTAAATTTTCAGGATGCGGTGCAGCACGGACAACACAGCGGCTGCCGGCGTCTCTGTGCCCATCAATGCAGCCACACTGCCCATCATTGCAGCCCTAACGTGGCCACCATTGTAGCCTCACTGTGCCCAACACCGCAGCCTCACCATGCCCATCATTGTAGCCTCACTGTGCCCATCACCGCAGCCTCACCATGCCCATCATTGCAGCCTTACCATGCCCATCATTGTAGCCTCACTGTGCCCATCATTGTAGCCACACTGTGCCCATCACCGCTGGCTCACCATGCCCATCATTGTAGCCTCACTGTGCCCATCACCGCTGGCTCACCATGCCCATCATTGCCGCCTCATTGTGCCCGTCATTGCAGCCTCAATGTGCCCGTGATGGCAATCTCACTAGTAGTGACTGTGCCCATTCATGCAGTCAGTACCTGGAAATGCCCGCTGTATCTTGGAGCTCATTGTGAATCTTTCGGCCGTGCTGTGACAAAAGTCCCGCCCTCCTCCTAGACCAGCTCGTGTGATACACACAGTGTTCTGTCTATCACACGAGCTGGTCTAGGAGGAGGGCGGGACTTTTGTCACATCGCGGCCAAAAATTCAGCTGTGTAAGGGAGGGAGAGAGAGAGGGGAGCGCTGCAGCCACAGTGCAATGCATCCCCAGGACAAGCCTGGTATCCCTGCCCTTACCCGAGTATAAGCCGAGGAGGGGGGGGGGGGTGTTTCAGCATAAAAAAAAATGTGCTGAAAAACTCGGCATGTACTTGAGTATATACGGTATATTTATTTTCCCCGTACCAAGTATGAAAAATATAAGTCCATTTACGTAAATCAGATTTAATTTCATTCAGGAGAAGAAGATAATTATATTGAAACATGTCTGACGGGCTGTCAGACATATCAGATAGGAAGTCACTTAACTGGAAAACCCCGAGCGCATTCTACAGAACAGGGAGTGAAAGGAGAAGAGCGTTCCACTGGCTTTGATCACGGTGGGTTTTGTTTTTTAGGAATTCCATCATTCCTGGTAAGTCCGCAGAATTAAAAAGGAATCTGAACAGGAAGCAGGTGTGTGTGTGTGTGGGGGGGGGGGGGGTGCTTCAAAAATACCGGGCCGAGCGAAATATCTTCATCTGCACCTTAAAGCTGAACTCCGAGCAAAAGCCAACACAAGAGTCATGTGTATTCTTGCTTGAAACTCGTTGTGCTTTGTGTATTTCTTCCAGATCTGTGCAGTCATCCAACGTAAAACTTCCCGTAATAAAAAGACCGCTCACTGCTGCGCCCTTTCCTTGTGCAGGGTGACTGGTCTTGTCTCCGCCCCCTTCTGTAGTTCTATACAGACAGTAGTGGGTGGAGCCAACTATTACCAGTGCAGAAAACGCAACGGGGAACATTAGCAAAATAGTCACAAATGATCTATTAAGTCCTAGTCACCAAAGATTGTAAGCAGTTCCGCGCCATTCCACTGTTTGGCGCATTAAACTTCCCATTCTATGCCCCCCCCCCCCCCAAAAAAAAATATACGCAATGTTCTCAATCATATGTTCAACAAACTGTGACTCCTTCAAAACGTCACAAATTGGATTTTCCCCATTTCTGACGCACATGTCGCATTTTACAGGAAGGTTCACGGCAAATCATTTGTTTATTTGCTGGCATAGTAAAAAAAAATTTCGCAATCTGCCCTATACAAAATGTTGCAACGACTGATAGTTTATCGTCCCACTATGTACATAAGAACGACAACTTGCGACAAGCCCTTAACCCCTTTTTACATGGGGCTTTATGATCAGGTGACCGTTGTGATTGGCTGGTCACATGATCAGGAGCTCGCCCTGCCGTCTCCAAATCAGGACTATAGAGACAGAAAGGTGTTGGTGACAGCTCAGTCACTGTGCTGGGATTGGGCTCTCAACAGAGAAACCTTATCTATCCATGTGTGGTGTGTGTAGGCGTTACAATCGACACCTTTTTGTCACCGTGCATGTGTGGTGCATAGGCAAAAATAGGTGAATGTGGAACTTAAAGAGGAACTTCAGGCGTCCCCCCCCCAAAAAAAATAAAGTCAACATGTACAAATACTGTAGCTGCGGACTCTTAATATAAAGGACACTTACCTGTCCAGGGATCCGGCGCTGAATTAGGAGTTGTTGGCAGAAAAGAAATGCAAAATGAAAAGCAAAATGTCCCTTACCAACTCCCAAAAAAGCCTCTACCTCCTAACAGCACACTCCCCCTCTACCTGCCCTGCAGCCAGTGCCGGGACAAGAACATCCAGTGCCCATGGCAAAGATGCCAAACACGCAGCGCATATTTTAGGATGAAGCGAAGTCAGGTGTGGCGGGTCCCTGAATGGAATCAATGAAGACAACAGAGATTCACAATGTGATAATGGCATATGTAGCGAATGTTACAAAGACCTGCGAATGTTACAGGAGATCAGCGCAGAATGGGAAGATCGTTTGTTGACCTGGAGATCGAGCAATGCAGTACAGGCTGGCTGACCCATCCACTCTGGATCTAGAGCAGTGATCTCCAAACTGCGGAGGTGGCCCTTTGCTTGCCTCTATCTGGCCCTTGGGCACCATTCCATCTACTGACAACAATGATGGGGTACAATTCATCCCACAGATACCAATGATGGGGTACAATTCATCCCACCGATACCAATGATGGGGTACTATTCCTCCTACCGATATCAATGATGGGGTACTATTCCTCCCACCGATATCAATGATGGGGTACTATTCCTCCCACCGATATCAATGATGGGGTACTATTCCTCCCACCGATACCAATGATGGGGTACTATTCCTCCCAGTGATACCAATGATAGGGCACTATTCATACCACCGATACCAATGATGGGGTACTATTCCTCCCAGTGATACCAATGATGGGGTACTATTCCTCCCAGTGATACCAATGATAGGGCACTATTCCTCCCACCGATACCAATGATAGGGCACTATTCCTCCCACCGATACCAATGATGGGGTACTATTCCTCCCAGTGATACCAATGATAGGGCACTACTGCTCCCACAGACACCATTGATGGGACACCAATACTCGCACAGATACCAATGATGGGGCATTATTCCTACCAAAGACACCAATGATAGGGCACCATTGCTTCCACGGATAACCAATGAGGGGGTACCATTATTCCCACAGACACCAATGATGGGGAATCATTTCTGCCACAGACACCAATTATGGGGCACCTTCTGTGTGCAGCAGCCTCCCCAACACCCCCTAATACTTACCTGAGCTCCATCTCTCTCCAGCGATGTCCATGAGTTCATTGGCCATCCGGGACTCTCCTCCTGATTGGCTGAGCATCGGCACCATTGGCTCCCGCTGCTCTCAAAATCAGCTAGCCAATCAGGGGAGAGAGAGAGAGAGAGAGAGAGAGAGAGAGAGAGAGAGAGAGAGGCCAAACTGGGGCTTCCTGTCTAAATGGACACAGGGGGCTGTGACTTGGCTTGGGTGCCCCCATAGCAAGCTGCTTGCTGTGGGGGGCCATTGACAGGAGGGAGGGGCCAGGAGAGCCGAAGAGGGACCCGAGAAGAGGGGGATCGGGGCTTCTCGGTGCAAAACCAACTGCCTAGAGCAGGTAAGTGTAACATATTTGTTATTTTTAGAGAGAGAAAAAAAAAAAACAGACTTTACAATCACTTTAAAAAGGTAAAAACCTTGAGGCTTTAGAACCGCTGTAAAAGGAGAATTTAACCCTTGCGGGGCAGCCCCTCTACAAAGGGATCGTTTTTCCTTTCCCCGGAGATTGGCTTTAATATGATTCCAGCAGCGGAGGGGAAAGCCATTCATTACAGTCACATAAAAAGGATTACACTTTACTAACCACAAACATGACAAATAACCTGGCACCATCCAAAAAAAAAAAAGATTATCCAATCGAGTCAGCCGTCGTTAACTATTAGCATCTAACTATAGAACTCCGATTCCATTCCCCAGGCTGCGCTGCCCCCTGTAGGTCAGTATGCCCACTGCCGCTCCACCAGGATCCCAAGTCTTCTGCAATATTGATACGTTCTGCGGACGCCGCCTGCTGATGTCTGGCACAGCCGGGTGGGCCTTTTAAAGGGACACGGTCTTCATAAATAAAAAAGGGGCGTGCAGTCCTTAAAAGGGAGACAATCCTACTAAATATATACATGTCCATCCAGGAGAGGTTGTTGCTTTATGTCTAGGCCAGTGGTAAAAGGAACCTTAGTGGTAAGTGATGGAATTGCTGGGTTCCAACAAGATACGTGATTTAAACTGCAAATAGCCACATAAAACATTTTTTTGGGGAAAAGACATCCTTTAACTCAGGAGGCAATCTGGGGCCCTCCAGTTGTTGCAGAACTACAAGTCCCATCATGCCTCTGGGAGTCATTGTAACTTGCCAGCCTTGCAATGCCTCGTGGGAAATGTAGTTCCAACAAAAGCTGGAGAGCCCCGGGTTCACCCCCCTTCCTGCCCAGGCCAATTTTCAGCTTTCAGCGCTGTCAAACTTTGAACGAAAATTGCACGGTCATGCAACACTGTACTCATACGACATTTTTATAATTTTGTTCACACAAATGGCATCCTAACCACGCCAAGATTGTCGCGCAGCAAATCGCAACGTGCGACACTGTCGCCCAAAAGAAGCTCATACTTGCTTTTGGAGCGACCAGCATAATGCGTGACATTTGCGGTGTGATTGGGGTGCCATTAGGAAGGTCAGGTGTGAATGGAGCCCAAGACACAAAAATTCTGATAAATTTATAGTGCTGTCTACACACACATTGGGGAGATTTCCTCTTCACTTTCGTCCCCAGTGACACAAGGAAAAGCATTGAGATGGTGCAGCGATCAAATGTGAAAGGCGCTCTACCACCATCAAGGTGGATTGTGGGATCCCAAGCACATAGAAGGGGGTGAGGCCTACAGCGTGTCAACATCGCACCACAATGTATTCAGCTTTGTGATGTGGTTGGGCCTTCAGGCTGACCATACACGGTATAAACTGGCAGGCTGAATGTACCAAGTTAAATTGATCAACTTGGGTACAACCAGTCTGCCGGATTCTCTTGCGATTATCGCTAGCGTCTGCTATAGCGCTGCTAGTAATAATCACTGCCTTCTCCCGACGGGGATTGCAAATGCTGATTCCGTGTTAATTTTGCCATCAGATTTTAATTTAGTTTTAGTCTTTTAACTAAAATTTCATTTTAGTTTTAGTCCCATTTTAGTCATCTGCAATTGTTTTAGTCGCGTTTAGTCAACTAAAATCTAATGGGTTTAGTTAAATTGTAATGCATTATTTAAAGCGGAGTTCCACCCAAAAGTGGAACTTCCGCTTTAAGGCCTCCACCCCGGCTGCTGTTTATGAAACAAAGCTTTTTTTGGGGGGGGGGGAGCAGATACCTGAATTTGTCAGGTACCTGCTCCCACTTCCATTCCGGTCGCCCTGCAGAAGCTCTCCTCCCTGAAGTCTTCTGGGACATATGACAGGTCTTAGAAGACTTCTGGGCCAGTCACGCAGTCGCAGTGGGCACCCGGCTGTGAAGCCACAAGCTGGGTGCCCATAGTAGAGATGCTGGCGCCGCCGAGGGAGGACACGGGATGAACACGGCTTCGGCGAGTACCCCACTGGACCGTGGGACGGGTGACTGACTGTTTATTAAAAGTCAGCAGCTACACTTTTCGTAGCTGCTCACTTTTAATAAACAAACAAAATGACTGGAACCCCACTTTAAGGATCTCTCTAGAATTTCCTAACTCATTATATACTACTGGAGTAAAAAAAATCTAATAATAAACTATTTATTTTATTAAGGTTTGAACAAACTCACAGACACAGATTTAGCCGCTCTGGTTGGTCTGAGGGGCCTGTAATGCTGCACAGTGCTCTGGACGGTGGTCTGAAAGGCCTGTAATGGAGCACAGTGCTCTGGATGGTGGTCTGAAAGGCCTGTAATGCAGCACAGTGCTCTGGACGGTGATCTGAGAGGCCTGTCATGCTGCACAGTGCTCTGGACGCTGGTCTGAGAGGCCTGTCATGCTGCACAGTGCTCTGGACAGTGGTCTGAGGCCTGTAATGCTGCACAGTGCTCTGGACGGTGGTCTGAAAGGCCTTTAATGCAGCACAGTGCTCTGGACGGTGGTCTGAAAGGCCTGTAATGCAGCACAGTGCTCTGGACGGTGATCTGAGAGGCCTGTCATGCTGCACAGTGCTCTGGATGGTGGACTGAGAGGTCTGTCATGCTGCACAGTGCTCTGGACGGTGGTCTGAAAGGCCTGTAATGCAGCACAGTGCTCTGGACGGTGGTCTGAGAGGCCTGTCATGCTGCACAGTGCTCTGGATGGTGATCTGAGAGGCCTGTCATGCTGCACAGTGCTCTGGACAGTGGTCTGAGGCCTGTAATGCTGCACAGTGCTCTGGACAGTGGTCTGAGGCCTGTAATGCTGCATAGTGCTCTGAAACGGTGGTCTGAGGGGCCTGCCATGCTGCACAGTGCTCTGGACGGTGGTCTGAGGCCTGTAATGCTTTTAATTTCGTTCGGTGGTGAAAAGTTTGAAGATGTTTTCGTCGACAAAATTGATACTGCCGATTCTCCTGTCAGCACTGTCTGTGTTGATAGGGGAATCGTGCAATTTTTTTTCCTGCAACCCGAGGTAGGTGTATGGCCTGCCTTACTGTACAAAAGGCTGATTTGAGAAGAGGAGAAATTGAATGTAGTTCAAAGCACGCCCATTGTTTACTTGACACACAAGTCCGTCTCACGTAGTAAATATATATATATAGACAATAATCTATTTAAAGGAAAGCTCCACCCAAGCGGTAACACCCAGGTTGGGTGAGAACAAAGCCTGAAATTATGACGGGCAGGTCTGCTGGGGCCCCAGAGAGATAAAAGAGGACGAGTGACTCGGATCACCATTGTGCTCTACCTGAAAATAACAAATCATCATTTAAACCACTTAGGGACCGCACGCCGCCGTTACACGCCGTTATTTTGAAGCAGGTAGCTACCATAACCCTGGTATCCTCTTCTTCAGTGGGCAATCCGCTTTCAGATAAAAGTGGTCTCTGTGGCCGATTCGCCGCAAGATCACTTTTATCGGCGGTGGGAGAGGGGCCCCTCCTGCATCGCTCCGGTTTTTATTGCATTTTAGTGTAAATATAAGATCTTTTTGACTCCAGATCTCATATTTAAGAGGTCCTGTCATGCTTTTTTTCTATTACAAGGGATGTTTACATTTCTTGTAATAGGAATAAAAGTGACACCTTTTTTTTTTTTTTTTAAGAACAGTGTAAAAAGGGAAAAAAAAAAAAAAAAATTTTTTAAACGCGCCCAGTCCCACCGACCTCGCGTGGAGAAGCGAGCGCATACGTGAGCAGCGCCCGCATATGAAAACTGTGTTCAAACCACACATGTGAGATATCGCCGCAATCGTTAGAGCGAGAGCAATAATTCTAGCCCTAGACCTCCTCTGTAACTCCAAACATGGAACCTGTAGAATTTTTTTAAAATGTCGCCTATGGAGATTTTTAAGGGTAAAAGTCTGTCGCCTTTCCACGAGCGGGCGCAATTTTGAAGCGTGACATGTTGGGCATCAATTTACTCGGCGTAACATTATCTTTCACAATATAAAAAAAAAAAATTGGAATAACTTTACTGACGTCTTATTTTTTAATTCAAAAAAGTGAATTTTATCCCAAAAAAAAAGTGCGCTTGTAAGACCGCTCCGCACATACGGTGTGACAGAAAGTATTGCAACAACCGCCGAAAAAAAAAAAAAAAAAAAAAATATTATATATATTATATATATATATATATATATATATATATATATATATATATATATATATATATATATATATATATATATATATATATAATGTTTTTTTTTCATGCAAAAAAAAAGTTAAGTTTTTTGAACAAAAAAAAGTTTTTAAAGTTTAAACACTAAATCTCAGAAAGAGGCTCGGGGCTTATGCCCCGTACACACGGTCGGATTTTCCGAAGAAAATTGTGTGATAGGACCTTGTTGTCGGAAATTCCGACCGTGTGTGGGCTCCATCACACATTTTCCATCGGATTTTCCGACACACAAAGTTGGAGAGCAGGATATAAAATTTTCCGACAGCAAAATCCGTTGTCGGAAATTCCGATCGTGTGTACACAAATCCGACGCACAAAGTGCCACGCATGCTCAGAATAAATTAAGAGACAAAAGCTATTGGCCACTGCCCCGTTTATAGTCCCGACGTACATGTTTTACGTCACCGCGTTCAGAACGATCGGATTTTCCGACAACTTTGTGTGACCGTGTGTATGCAAGACAAGTTTGAGCCAACATCCTTCGGAAAAAATTCTAGGATTTTGTTGTCGGAATGTCCGAACAAAGTCCGACCGTGTGTACGGGGCATTAAAGGGGTTGTAAGGGGTTGTAGGAGATGAGGTTCGGGGCCACTCTGTGCAAAACGAGCTGCACAGTGGAGGTAAGTATATGTTTGTTGTTTTAAAAAAAAAACGATCCATTACAATCACTTTAATTGGTTAAAGAAGAAGGCTCACTTTGGTTTATGTTAATTGCCTCTGCTCCCCCAGGGAACATACTACCTAATACCCCATTTTCCTGTGACATGTCTAATGGAGGCCATAGACTGGACGAAAAATATCGCTCGGATATTTGAAAAACAAAAAATCGTTCAGTATTGCTCTCATAATACCACCACCATGTAGTGACCAAATTTCAGATGAGAAATTGACATAAATAATTATTATGAATATTATTATTATTATTCCCGATTTATATGGCGTCAACGGTTTACAACCTAAAGGGAGGCAGTACATTTACAAACACAGGAGGGTTAAGAGGACCCTGATCATAGGAGCTTACAATCTAACAGGGTGGAGAATCGATTTATTGTTTGGTTTGTTCACAATAAAAAAAAAAAAAATTTTACAGTGCGGCAAACACACTAACCTTTCAAATTTAGGTCGGCTCGTTCCCGCGAATCGCCGTAGCTGTACGTCGGTCCCTTTAACAGCTATAGCAGGCGGGGGGAGCTGATGGGCGTGGCCCCTGGCCGGCCGCGATCGCTCCACAGAGAGCCAGAATCCGTCAATGATCTCAGGGATCTGACAATGTAAACAAACAGATCCCCGTTTGACAGGGAAGTACAGAGTGTTTGTCTGTTCCTAGTGACCAGGAACAGCGATCTCTCTCTACTCCCTGTCAGTCCCCTCCCCCCCACAGTTAGAAACACCTCCTTGGGAACACATTTAAATCCTTGATCGCCCCCTAGTTTCAACCCCTTCCCTGCCAGTGTCATTTATACAGTAATCGATGCATTTTTATAGCACTGATCGCTGTATGAATGTCAATGGTCCCAAAAAAAAAAAAAAGTTTCAAAAGTGTCTGATCTGTCCGCTGCAGTGTTGCAATCCCGCTAAAAATCACTGATTACCGCCATTACTAGTAAAAAAAAAAAAAAATTATTATAAAAATGCTATTAATATATCCCCTATTTTGTAGACTCTATAAATTTTGCGTAAATCAATATATGCTTATTGCGTTTTTTGTTTTTTTTTTACCAAAAATATGTGGAAGAATACATATTGGGCTATTTGTGGATATTTATTATAGCAAAATGTAAAAAATAGTTGTTTTTTTTTTAAATTGTCGGTCTTTTTTTTTTTTTTTATAGCGCAAAAAATAAAAAGGTGATTAAATACCACCAAAAGATAGCTCTGTTTGTGGGGGGGAAAAAAGGACGTCAATTTTGTTTGGGTACAGCATCGCACGACCGCGCAATTGTCAAAGTAACAGTGCTGCAAAAAATGGCCTGGTCATAAAGGGGATAAAGCCTTCCGGTCCTTAAAGAGGAGTTCCACCCAGGGGGTCCAGTAAAAAAAAAAAAAAAAAAAATTAAAAGTCAGCAGCTACAAATACTGCAGCTGCTGACTTTGAATTGGACACTTACCTGTCCTGGAGTCCAGGGATGCGGGGGATCGAAGCCCCGCTCGTCTCCCCCTCCGTTCAGCGGCGCCGGCATTGCAACTGTGGGCGCCGGGCTGTGGCTTCACAGCCTGGCACCCACTGCGCATGCACGGGCGGCGCCGCGCGCCGTGATTGGCCGCTCAGTCACCTGGGACCTGTAATGGGTCCCAGATGATTGACAGGAGGGAGGGAGCAGAGCCCTTCCTGTGCCGAGGGGGAAGTGATGTCACCAGCCCAGGCACTGAAAGAGGCAGACTAAGAGGGACCACCTAGCAACAGGCATTTAGAGGCAAGTAAAAAAAAAAATATCCAAATGTTTTTTTGTATTTTTTTTTAAATTTTTAATGTAGTTTTTTTTTTTGGGTGGAACCCCACTTTAAGCGGTTAAAGAGGAGGTCCAGCTGGGGTGAAAAAAAAAAAAAAAAAGAAAAGAAAAGTCAGCAGCTACAAATACTGCAGCTGCTGACTAAAAAAATTAGGGCACCTGTCCAGGGAGCCCGCGATGTCGGTCCCCCCAGCCGATCTTCGGATCGACTCCCGGGTGCCACCACAGCCATTCCTGGTAAGGTTCCCTACTGCACATGCCCCAAGCGCGCTGCGCATTCTAATTGTCCCGGCGGCAGGGGAAGGAGGAGGGGACCGAACTTCCGCGAGATGGGGCCGTGGCCCCCCTGAAAAGGTGACAAATGTGACACTGGAGGGGGGGGGGGGGGGGAGTGTATAAGCGGACAAGCTGGTATTTTTTGTTTTACAGCGGCCTCAAAGTGAGATTGTGCTCTAAGGAAACAAAAGCGTGGGGGAAAAAAAAAAAAAAACAACACACAACTAAGATGAGGGTAGCTTTGAAAAAAAATTGATCTCAAACTACGTTAATAAAAGCAGTATCATACATAAGAATGGGATATCCAATAGGTTCATACTAGGGTTGCACTGACACTAGTGCCGATACCAAGTATTTGCACGAGTATTAGTACTCGTGCAAATTAAATCGTGAAACCGATACTTTCAGCTATCAGCGGGTCTCCCCTGTTGACAGCTGAAGTGTTAAAGAAGTCCGGTAATTGGAGCTTTCAACAAAAAAAAGCCAGCAATGTTTATTAACAACATTGCTCAACCACTGAAACACTCAAATAAAAAGAAACGTTGTTTCTTTTTGTATCTTTCTGTTTCTTCATCTGCAGATCAAAAGGGATGAACAAATGTTCCTCTGTTTAACCCCTTATTAACCCTTAATTAAAGCGGAGTTCCACACAAAAATGGAACTTCCGCTTTTCGGAACCCTCCCCCCCTCCGGTGTCACATTTGGCACCTTTCGGGGGGGGGGGGTGCAGATACCTGTCTAATGCTGGCCATACACTATACGAAAAATCGGCCGAAAAATCGTTCGTATGGACACTTCGTTCGTTTTTCGGCAAGTTAGTGGGTACAAATCGATAATCGTTTGTGATGTTTTTGTGGAAAAAAAACGAACGGCATGTTTGGAAAATTTCTGACGAACGTACGATAAATTGCAAGGTTAATGTGCTTCCCGTCCGAACTGCCTGCACTAGGTATATGTAAAAAAAGAACACAAAATTATTTATTCATGTCCACTGAACAGATTATCGGTCATCATATGATGGCACGATCGTTTGCGGTCACGGTCGAACGTTCGTTTTTCGAAAAGGGGTTCGGCCGATTTTTCGTATAGTGTATGGCCAGCATAAGACAGGTATTTGCCCCATGGGAGTCTACGCCTCTTCCCGTCCCCACTGCGCTGTCTGCTGGGAACACACAGCTCCCAGGAGAGAGCGGGGACCACTTGGGACGCGCAGCGCGACTCGCGCATGTGCAGTAGGGAACCGGGAAGTGAAGCCGCAACGCTTCACTTCCTGATTCCCTCACCTAGGATGGCGGCGGCAGCTGCCGAGAACTGAGCGGGTTCTCGGTGTCCCCTGCCGACATCGCTGGACCCTGGGACAGGTAAGTGGCCATGTATTAAAAGTCAGCAGCTGCAGTATTTGTAGCTGCTGACTTTTAATATTTATTTTTTTTTGGCGGTGTGGGTGAACCCCCGCTTTAACTCCCTATTCTCCTCCATTTAATTATTATTTTCCTGCTTTTTTTTTTTGTTCACGTCTATTTTAAAAACGATAAACAATGAAAACTTTTTTTTTGTTTGCTTTGTTAGTGAATATTTTTACACATATATTAACATACATTTAAAGCGCAAAATTAAAAAAAAATAAATAAATAAAAATCGATTTAATTTGTTTTTCAATGGCTTTGTACCATTGCTGAAGAGAAAACAAAAACAGTTGCGGTAGGTATCGGTAATTGGTATCGGTGAGTACCAAAAAATGGTATCGGTGCATCCCTAGTTCATACAGGTGTGATGGACAGGTTGGCCAAAATAGTGTACCAGGCCCACAGATCCTGGAACGGATCCATCTCGCCTTCTATTGTTCTTTGTCCCATTTACTAAGCTGGTCTGGTGACATGAGAAAGTGGATTTAAAATATATGCGATGTTTAATAATGACGAAGGCTGTGGCTGCAATAGCTGGCAGCGTGCCCAGTGCACGGTGTCTTTTCCATCCCGGTGTAGAACAAAAAGGGGTGTGAGCTCTGCAGACAAAGCATGTTATTACCGCTATAGTTCTATAGGTGTCGGCAATAGCAGAAGGTTATTAAAAACAGAAAGTACCTTTTCCGCACTGCGCGCATATCAAACATTTCCATTATTTGGATAATAAGGTCCCTCCAACCACAATGCAGGAAGCTGGTGTATGTGCGGCGTGTGTCTGTGTACACGCAACAGCTGAATCATGCAGCGACATAAATGTAACTCCCTCGCTGATATATGTTGCAATGGTTTATGACACCGGTTCCCGTCACAGCGCCAATCTGCCGACATCATCTCAACAATTACTTCCACCGTATAGAAGAGACAAAAAAGCACCGACACAGCAGACATCGCCGAGCTCAAGCGAGGGGGGGGGGGGGGTCAAAAATGTCCGATCTGTCCGCCGCATTGTTGCAGTCCAGCAAAAAAAAAAAAAATTAAAATCGCTGATCACCGCCATTACTAGTAAAAAAATAAAAATAAAATTATTAGATATATAGATATATATATATATATCTATATATGCGCAAAAGCTTTAGCGTCTACAAAATAGGAGATAGATTAATAGCATTTTTATAATAATATTAATAATAATAAATATATATATATATATATATATATATATACATATATACATACATACACACACACATATATATATATATATATATATATATATATATATATATATATATATATATATATATATATATATATATATATATATATACATACATACACACACACACATATATATGTGTGTGTGTGTGTGTGTGTGTGTGTGTGTGTGTGTGTGTGTATATATATATATATATATATATATATAAAAATTATTATTATTATTAATAATATTATTATAAAAATGCTATTAATCTATCTCCTATTTTGTAGACGCTAAAGCTTTTGCGCAAACCAATCAATATACGCTTATTGCATTTTTTTTTTTACCAAAAATATGTAGAAGAATACATATTGTCCTATTTTTGGATATTTATTATAGCAAAAAGTTAAAAATATTTTTTTAGTTTTTTTTTTTTTTTTTCAAAATTGTCGGTCTTTTTTTGTTTATAGCGCAAAAAAATAAAAAAGGTGATCAAATACCACCAAAAGATAGCTTTATTTGTGGGGGGGGGGGGGACACGCAAATTTTGTTTGGGTACAGCATCGCACGACCGCGCAATTGTCAGTTAAAGTAACGCAGTGCGGAATCGCAAAAAATGGCCTGGTCATTAAGGGGCTAAATCCTTCCGATCCTTAAGTGGTTAAAGAGAAGGTCCAGCCGGGGTGCATCCACAGACACAGACGGCACCCTCATCTGCTACCCCCTCATAGAATTTGATTGACAACAGGGTGGATAAAAATCAATGATTTAAAAAAAAAATGATTATCTCTATAGCTAGCTAGCTAGATAGATAGATAGATAGATAGATAGATAGATAAGGATTTTTTTTTGTCAAATTTTAATAAAATGCTTTTGGAGTAAAAAATCTAAAGATAGTTTTCCATTTAAGATACATTAATAATTCAGTTTATTCAGCATGAAATGGAGCTTAGTTATGTATCATGAGGCTGTATATTCTGCAATATTTACATTTTAGGTAAACTCATTGAATGAATCCAAGCTCTGCAAGCTGGGATAACATGCACTGCATTGATGCATTCACACAATTTCACAGCAACCGAGAGATAAAAAGAAAGTTCAGGAATATTCCTTTATCCCATTGTTTTGCAAATCTATGTACACTACAAACTGTATGATTGAATCGGTTCTGATAGCGCCGTTTTACCAACCTGACAGCTTATTTTAAATAGGAAACCTTCATTTTGTTTGCAAATATCAACCACTTACAGACTGGAAGATTTTTCCCCTTAATTACTATTTTTTGCGATACGGCACTGCGTCGCTTTAACCGACAATTGCAACGTTGAAACCAAAAATAATTGACGTCCTTTTTTCCCACAAATAGAGGTTTCTTTTGGTGGTATTTGATCACCTCTGCTGTTTTTTTTTTGTTTTTTTTGCGCTATAAACAAAAAAAAAAGAATTTTTTAAAAAAAAAAAAAAACACTATTTTTTACTTTTTGCTATAATAAATATTAAAAAAAAAAATGTAAAGAAAAAAAAAATTCTTCATCAGTTTAGGCCAATATATATTCTTCTACATATTTTAGTAAAATCACAATAAGGCGTATATTAATTGGTTTACGCGAAAGTGATAGTGTCTACAAAATAGGGGATATATTTATGGCATTTAAATTTTTTTTTACTAGTAATGGTGGCGATCTGCGATTTTTAGTAGGACTGCGACATTGCGGCGAACAGATCGGACACTTTTTTGGGACCATTGACATTTTTACAGCGATAGGTGCTTTAAAAATGCACTAATTACTGTATAAATGTCACTGGCATGGAAGGGGTTGACACTAGGTGGGGTTCAAGGGGCTAAATGTGTTCCCTCGTGTGTGTTTCTAACTGCGGGGGCGATGGGACTGACTGGAGGAGGAGAGAGATCGCTGTTCCTAATCACTAGGAACAGCAGATCTGTCTCTCCTCCCTTGTTAGAACAGTGATTTGTGTATTTACATCTGGCTCTCTTGCTCGCGATCGCGGGTGGCCGGCGGACATCGTGGCCGCCAGCCACGCGTATCGGGTCCCCCCGCCGTGCAGCGGGCGTGCCTACTATCGTCCTTAAAAGGTGCCGACTTAACGCCTACGGCGATTTGCGGGATCGTTTTCGACCTGCCGCAGTATAATGACGGCAGCTGGTCGGCAAGTGGGTAAAGATTCTGTGACGGACACCCGGGACAGAGGCTTTTGGAGGGGACTGGATGCAGGCCTCTTGCCTACCCACTATGGGCCCTGGCATTTGAAGGAGCTACAAGCATTTAGGAAGATATTCTGCTATGTAATGCAAAAGGACATTATTAAGTAGGGGTGCAACGGATCGTTGCCGATCCGTGATCCGTATGGATCACCCTCCACGGATCGGCACACCCGCGATCCGCGGAGCACTTTTCGGCCTCAGCCATAGGAAAGGCCGCGGCTTCGGCCTAGCTCCGGAGCCGGCGGCCATCTTAGTACACCCGGAAGCGGCCGCTGTCTTGACAGGAAGTGACGTTTCGTCGCCGCCATCTTGCTACACCCCACACTCCTGCACAGTACAATACTGATAGAGTGAGAAGGGGGCAAGCGGACATCTTGTTACACCCGCCGGAGTTTTAGATTTAAAAGCCATTTTCAACACAAAACTGAGCTTATATGCACAAATACTGTATTTATGCATATAAGCTCGGTTTTGTGTTGAAAATAGCTTTTAAATCTAAAACTCCGGTGGGTGTAACAAGATTTGTGTGTTTTTTGTTTTTTTTTTGCTAATCCGAAAATGATCCGATCCGTGAGATTTTTGATCCGTTGCACCCCTATTATTAAGGAGGTCTCGATGGTCTCTGCCAGCTTGGGACTCAGGGGACAGATGTATGTGAAAGGAATGCTGATTAATGAGATCTGGAAAGCTCGGGTCTTTCACCCAATAGTTTATTGTGCTCATTAACACACCTTGGTCTCCTAGCAAACTATTGGGGGATGTGTTTCTACTTATGTGTATTGTAAGTTGTGAGGAGACGGCAAGGCTACCCTGAAAGGTCATACCTCTAGTCACCTAGTCTGGGTAAATGATTAGATAGCTAGCTCAGGTTAATTGGGTTTCTGGTTACAGTTTGTATTGTCAGCCTGCTGTGTGTATAATATATATATATATATATATATATAATTTTTTTTATTTTTATTTGTGTGTCATCTCAAGTAAATCAGTTGAGTCCATGTTCAGCAACCAAACGAGTATGGTCTTGTTTGTTGTTTGGAGCGGCCGGAATATCTGATATCTAAATTCAGAACTGGGAAGAAGCGGTATATGACGAAAGCACTCAAGCGGAGTTTGGGCCGTTTCGTTACAGATTCTAACTACCAGCAAGAATGAGCAGACAGAGATGACACTTAGTGCTCCGGATTGAGACAAGCACACACTATAGGAGGGATAGGCTTTGATCATATATCATGTCTGAGGTTTACAACCACTTTAAAGCGCGGCTTTATCCATAAAAAGCACCAACTTTCCCAAGTAATTAAAAAAAAAAAAAAAGAGAGATCAGTATACTGTAAATTTTCTTTTCTTTAGAAAACCTCCTAGATGTCTGTGGCATGTTTCACACATACGTCAGCTGCAGAGTTCTGCTGTAGTGTTCCTTTAAGAAAAATCCCCTAATACTTTCACAAGTACATAATCATTGCAACACAACTCTACCAGCCCGGCTCATATGCACAGCAAATATTTGCTGCAGAATCAGAGTTGATTTGTAATTTTTAAGCATTAGATATCTCCTGAAAAAAAAAAAAAAAACACACATATTATGAAGAATACTACTGCAGGGGCCCTGCATTGTACATGAGCATGTCGGGGGGGCCCGTCCACATATCAGGAGCATTGAGATTCGCAAGAGAGACAAAAAGAGAATTTGTGCATTTTTTACAGCTGAACGAAGTAGGCAAATAAATAAATAAAATGTTTGCCCTCTGAGCTGCCTATCAAGTCTGCAGGCGGCATCCTCCAACCCGATGGGCGGCCCCACTGCCGACTGAAGGAGTGTGTATGGCAGGCTGACAACATTGCTGCTAATTGTACGGCAGTGGCTTGCGTTGTCAGCCTGCAATAAAAAGTTCCATTACTGGCAGATCCCCAGTTAAAGGGGAACTTCAGTCATTTTTTCATCTTTCCATCTATTAAATCTTCTGCCCTTGTTTTTATTTTAACTTTGGATAGTAAAACAAATTTTTTTTTTTGGCCAGTAAATCCCTTATACAGCCCACTTCCTGTTCATTGTCTGGTCATTAGCCTAGGCTTATGACATCATGCACAGCTCTCTCTCACGCTCGCGAGAGTTTGCCAGGAAGGGGGGGGGGGGTGAGAGTCATAAGAGGGCCAATGAGAGCTGCAGAGTTGGGAGGTGTGTCTGTGTAAATCCAGGAAGTGAACAGGCAGCAGCTTCATCTGCCCACAGTTAAAATGGCTGCAGCCAGACTTAGTGGAAGGAGATTCCTGCAGCATGTTTGGCAAGTACAGAATCACAGTATATATAAAATAATATGCAAAGTGGTTGGAGGGGAGCTTCAAAATGAAGAAAAAGATGTTATTACAAATTTTGTGAGCAGGACTGCAGTTCCTTTTTAAGAATCTTTGCAACAAATTCACAAAGAACTGATTTGCATATAGCAGAACTCCCTCAAGCCTGGTTCACACAGGCGGCACTTTACAATGGCCCATTTGACCAGCATGTCAAGTTTTACAGTTTGAAGGTAAATGAATAGATAAGATAAACGAACGCCATATAAGTCTCTATATCATAGGTTTTATAACTAATCTCTTAGCCTCCTTGGCTCGCCCTTGGTTTGTGAGATATTGCTGGACATCAAATAAACTGTATGCAATCCTGTTTCGATAGAAAATGATTTGTTATACCAATTTCATTATAAAACTGTTTGGGCAACTGTGAATACCCCATAAATAATGTTTTGGAAATCTTATATGTCCCTCATAAAGAATCTCAATATCCGTTAATACTGGTTCATGATTCTGTCAATATTGTATTCTCAGATTACTGCAATACTTTTATTGTATTCGTGCTATTCTAAGGCCCTGACGAAGCGGGGCTTCCTGCGAAACGCGTAGGCCATATATTTGATCCATCGTACCAGGATCAGCACTTCCAGGACCCAATTAACAGTAACTGTATTTTTACAACTGTAATATGTTCTTAAAGTGGAGTTCCACCCACTTTTACAACTCTTTAGCATCCCTCACTAAACTGTGCACTGTAAACGAATTGGATATTTTTATATTTTTTTCTGAGCACCTACTGTATACCTGCTGTATTCATTTTTCACTTCCTCCCCCCTGGCCGCGGCCCATCGCATCATTTCCTGTTTGCAATGCCTCCTGGGAAGGGGCGGCAACTTCCTCTGCCACTGCCGTTGCTATGGAAACCTGACCTGAAACCTATTACACTGCTTCTGCTGCACTGAGCATGTGCGAGATCTGCAAGGATGAGATCCAGGAAGAAATACAGTCTGGCTTCAGATGCCCTCACTTAAGATGGCCACGGCCTGCTGTAAGTTTATAAAATAACAAACTACTGCTATAAACTAACAAAACAGACCTTAGTTTACAGACTAACTTTACTAGAATACGTTAAGCTTGTGTATTATAGGGGTATTTTATTTAAAAAGTATCATTTCGGCCGGAACACCACTTTAACTAATAGATGAAAAATAAAGTTTAAATACACTTTTTACATTTGTGGTATAAATCTTTATTCAAACCCTACAAAAGGTACATACAAAGTCCCACCCCACACTACTTTGACTCTTGATTCTATATCTCTCCTTTGGGATGGTACCTATGTAGGGTTATAGTTGTTCCACATCCACCCCCCACCCCTGTGCAATTTTAAAGGATTTGAATGTGACCTGGTCTCAGCGTCTTGCACAAGGAGCCAGTCAGTTTATATGCTGACAAGGAGCATGCTGATAGGAGGAGAGAAAAGGAGGAGAGAAGAACCCATGACTGTGCTGCTTCTCCTTTCACTGTTCAGTCACAGTCTGGGGTCATCCGGCTGAGGACATCTAGAGGCAAAAGAAAAGTTCTCTTGATTCCAAATCCTTTAAATAGTTTGTTAAAATTAGTAGTAAACTCTGTTCTACCACTTTTACCTACAGGCAAGCCTATAGTAAGGCTTACCTGTAGGTACTGTGAATATCTCTGTAACCTACACAGTTTAGGAGATATTCTGAGTGCATGCAGCCGGTGACGAAACGGCGCATGTGCTCTGAAGGTCCGGCATACAGTGCTAGACCTTCAGAGCCCCTGCCGTAAATGGCTGTTCCCACACGCAATACGCGGGAGTGACGTCATTGTACCCCCAGCCACTCATACAGCCAGAAGATGCGAACCCAGAAGGAAGACTGGGGTGGAGATGTCAGCCTTCAACAAGGACAGCACGCTGCTGGAAGGCTTCATTCTAAGGTAAGTCTTTCATAATGTGCTAGTATGCAATGCATGCTAGCACATTATGACATTGCTTTGCAGGGGGGGAAAAAATTTTTTTCCCCATCCATTGCGGTTTACTACTGCTTTAATGATTAGAGAGCTGCATTCATTTGGGTCTTGTATATCTGCCCAGAGTTTAGCTTTAAGCGTACTGTATACAGTGAAGAATGATGCCAAACATACTGAAAAGCAGATTTGGGGTTTGGATAGAATTTAATTGTAAAATAAGGAAGCTTTTAAAAAAACACAGCTGGTATTTGCCTTTTCAGCTGGCATTTGAGACTTTTTAGGCGATCGGCGAAAATTAAATCATTGGGAGGATTTGAATTTTAGATTAATTAAACAACGGCCACTCTGATTTTTAATTGCCTGTAGTAGGCGGCAGCTGAATCATACGTATTGTGATCACAGTAACATTTTATTAGGTTGATCCTGAAAAAGAAGAAAGACATCCAGGAAACAAAACGCGGCACATATTCTTTTTAAATTGAGCTGGCTCACTTAATCTGACTTACGCGTTGCGTAAGGGTTCCTTCACACGGGCAGCCAGGAGGGTGGTAAAAGCAGGTCGAGCCAAGGTTTTACTAAACCCCCCCCAAGGACTGTCCACCTAAAGATAGGCATGCAGTCGTTCAGGGCTGTACATATGCCGCAGCCATGATGCTTTGCTTCACTATGTCAAAAATTAGACAGCATGCAACATTCAGCGTGTGGCACCACCACCAAGCATGACCCATCTGACCCACACCGCAACCACATATAACACATGCAGTTGGGGCGCAGGGGTGCAGCATGCAGAGGGTTAGAACAGGAAGTGAGGAAGCGACAAATCCATCACGGATTTTCAGAGGGGCGCTAAGGGCTACCGCACATCTAAATAAGCTGGTAGGGTCATCTATTCAATGGAATGAGCTGCTAAATGCACCACAGCAGACCATTTAGAATGAATGGCACTGCATCGCACCAATGCTTTTAGTGTGCGTTACCACACCTTACCCACATACAGTCAAGTGAATGGGCTCTTAAAAGGAGAAGTTTAGCCAACGGTCGTTTGGCTGTACGGCTCCTGTGGATCACAGGAGTGCAGCCCGCTGTCGGCTGACATCATAGAAGCCGGTCCAGGCTCGAGCAAGATGGCGACCATATGGTCGCGCTTCGTCCACATGCCTGTACCAGCACCCGGCTCAGCCCCTCAGCGAGCCACTGAGAGCCTGAGCCAGCTGCTCCCGCCCCCTACACAGCCCAGCGATCCAGTGAGCGCAGGGGGGCAGAGCAAAGAGTCGGTGACTGACAGTTACCAGCTCTCTGCTCAGGCAGCTCTGAGCATCGAGCAAACAGCAATGTTTGATCGCTCGGTTCTCAGAGCCCTTTCACACTGGGGCGGGGGGCGGCGTCGGCGGTAAAATTCCGCTATTATTAGCGGCGTTTTACCGTCGGTATGCGGCCGCTAGCGGGGCGGTTTTACCCCCTGCTAGCAGCCGAGAAAGGGTTAAATACCACCGCAAAGCGCCTCTGCAGAGGCGCTTTGCCAGCGGTATAGCCGCGCCGTCCCATTGATTTTAATGGGCAGGAGCGGTAAAGGAGCGGTATACACACCGCTCCTTCACCGCTCCGAAGATGCTGCTGGCAGGACTTTTCTTACCGTCCTGCCAGCGCATCGCTCCAGTGTGAAAGCCCTCGGGGCTTTCACACTGGAATGCAAGCAGCGGCACTTTCGAGTCGGTTTGCAGGCGCTATTATTAGCGCAATAGCGCCTGCAAACCGCCTCAGTGTGAAAGGGCTCTTAGAGCTGGCGGCGGACAGATGCAGCATCCACCTAGGTAAGTAGTATCAAAATAAATATATAATGTGTGTATATATATATATATATTATATATATATATATATATATATATATATATATATATATATATATATATATATATATATATATATATATATATATATATATATATATATATATACACACACACACACATACACACACACACACTTCTCTTTTAAAAATAACACTCAGCCTAACAGTTTAAAGAATAATTATCACTTTTATACTATTTAGGTTCCTAATGGGATAATGTACATTTAGTGCTTGGTCTCATCTTAGATGCCCTGTAACAATTGCTGCAGGGCGTCCACTCTTGGCACAGCTAGCAAAGAGATGGTTGCTTTGATAGCAAGCTCCTGTCTCCGGCTCTCGGCACTTGCCTGAGCAAACCACTGGCACAAGAAATACAGTGGAACATGAGACATGTCAGCCTCACCTTCCTCGGTATTCCACCTGCTGGCCATTGACTGGGGGCCGGGCACAGGTGCTCACTTATCAAAAAAAAAACATTTCCTTGCTAGCTGTGGTGTTGGGCAGCTGGGCGCCAAGAGGTGGCATCCTGTCCAACAACACAGCTAATGTTTCAGGGCACCTAAGAAGATGAGACTAAGTATTACATGTTCTCCCCCCAACCCAATTCACCCCCTATTAAAACAAAGAATATATTCAGAAGCCTCTTCTGGCAATCAGCACCACTTCTGGAAGCCATGGCCGGGTCAATCCAGCATTGCTCCTCCTGACGTCATAAAAAGTTGCAGTCTTGCTGGACAGCCAATAGAAATGTCCATGTCACCCAGGCAGTGACGCAAACCTAATGAAGGACCCTTCTCCACTTAAAGCGGAAGTAAACCCATCCATAAAACAGTTTCATTTCCGGCACGTGCCGGAAATGTAACACTCCCATTGGTTGTGCTCTCAACCAAATTGTCAAACCATCCAATGGCTGGTGTCATAACTGATCACATGTGCAGCATCCTGGAAGTTGTAGATTAAACAGAGGCAAAGATGGCAGCTTCCTTTGCTGAAAAGGATAGGAGGGTTTACTTACACTTTAAGTGAAGAACAGAGAAGACTCGGAACCTAGAGCGTCACATAACCGCAGATTTAGAGGAATGTTTCAAGCATTTAGAATGAAACAAACTCAAAATTTAGCTTGGGGAGGAGGGTGCAAGGGACAGGGAGAAGCTTTAAAACTTGACCACACACACACCCCAACTCTACCTTTAAAGGACACCTGTCCTGAGAAAAATGGCAACTGCCATCGTTGATCTTCTACTTCTACTGCCTGGCCTCTATTGACCTCAATACTGTTTGGTAAAGACTTGGACCAAGTATGTGGATAAGGTATTCTGACTCCACCAATTTGCTTACATCCATGCCGTAAAATTTTAAACCTAGCGCCTCAGCATATCAGTCAATTATAGTATATCTAAAGCCAAAACTTTTTTTTTTTTTAGCTTTTAATAGTGTTGAGGGGCGAGGACTTACTCTACTGCTTTGGTGACCACTCATCGGAACTTGAACTGACTGGAAGTGTTAAAATTTTGAGTTGCCTCCAGGACAGCAATAGAGGGGAAATCTAATAAAGACTTCAGTTTTAACTTTGGCATTTCCTGACTCTCTATAGATTCCCTCTCACTTTCTGTTGTGTCTACGGGACAGAAAGGGAAGAGAAATCTCCCTAATGGCAGACAGATGGTCAAAAAAGAAAGCTGGCAGGGTTTCAACTACCCCCTTACTTTATACAGTAATAACAATTGTTTGGGCTTTACATATACTTTACCAGGCATTCTTAGAAAGAGGTCAGCAATGGCAGGCCCTATTATTTCACTCATGACAAATATCAATTAATGGCACCTTCCATTCTGGTCATACAATATCAAAAGGGAATTACTCTCCGTTCTGATGGTTGGCAGTGGTCCATGCGTGGGTAGATCATTGGCAGAGATGTTAAAAAGTGATCTCCTAATCTTCAGTTCACAGGCAACTTAAAGTGACCTGTTACAGGAATAGACAAAAACAGCTAGAAAAGTGGCTATGGTACTTTTAACCTTCCTACCCCTCCAATGACCCAAAACCAAACTCATTTAGTTTAAAAAATAGGACCTTCTGGCTCCAAAAACAGGTCCCTGACAGACATCCTAATGCAGGGTTTCTCAACCAGGGTTCTATGGGACCCTAGGGTTCCTCCAGAGGTTCCTTGAGCAATGAGTGATTTCTGCCTCTCAGATAAGTTCCCAATGACTATTGTAAAAATGTAGTAAGTGTAGTACCGATTGGGTGGCCCATAGTTACACTACATGATGGTACAGGAATTGGGGCTGATTTGAAGTCTGATGGTGCAGGAATTGGGGAAGATTTGAAGTCTGATGGTGCAGGAATTGGGGGCTAATCTGAGGTCTGGTGGTGCAGGAATTGGGGCCGATTTGAAGTCTGATGGTGCAGGAATTGGGGGCTAATCTGAGGTCTGGTGGTGCAGGAATTGGGGTTGATTTGAAGTCTGATGGTGCAGGAATTGGGGAAGATTTGAAGTCTGATGGTGCAGGAATTGGGGGCTAATCTGAGGTCTGGTGGTGCAGGAATTGGGGCCGATTTGAAGTCTGATGGTGCAGGAATTGGGGGCTAATCTGAGGTCTGATAATGCAGGAATTGGGGTTGATTTAGACTCCTACATGTCAGAGCTCTAGAGAGTGCCAAAACAACAAAGCACTGGAAGGGTCAATACCAAGGCACAAATGTCCTGGGACTACCCAAATGTCTGCCAGCTTTTCTCATCACCATTTTCAGTTTAGGTGCCAATACATCACATACAGCATCTCACAAAAGTGAGTACACCCCTCACATTTTTGTAAATATTTTATTATATCTTTTCATGCGACAACACTGAAGAAATGACACTTTGCTACAATGTAAAGTAGTGAGTGTACAGATTGTATAACAGTGTAAATTTTCTGCCCCCTCAAAATAACTCAACACACAGCCATTAATGTCTAAACCGCCGGCAACAAAAGCGAGTACACCCCCTAAGTGAAAATGTCCAAATCCAAAGCTGGTGGATGTTAGAGACCTTGTGCTCCTCCACCTTCTGTTTGGTCTGGAGACATGCTTGGCCAGTCCATCACCTTTACCTTCAGCTTCTTTAGCAAGGCAGTGGCTGTCTTGGAGGTTTGGGGTCGTTATGTTGGAATACTGCCCTGCGGCCCAGTCTCTGAAGGGAGGGGATCATGCTCTGCTTCAGTATGTCACAGTACATGTTGGCATTCATGGTTCCCTCAATGATCTGTAGCTCTCCAGTGCCGGCAGCACTCATGGAGCCCCAGACCATGACACTCCCACCACCATGCTTGACTGTAGGCAAGACACACTTGTCTTTGTACTCCTCACCTGGTTGCTGCCACACACACTTGACATGTGCTTAGTCTGCTTGTCCTCAGCAAACTGTTTTCGGGCTTTCTTGTGCATCATCTTCCTTCTGGGATGACAGCATCATTAATGCAGTGTGCGGCATATGGTCTAAGCACTGACAGGCTGACCCCCCCACCCCTTCAACCTCTGCAGCAATGCTGCAGCACTTATACGTCAATTTCCCAAAGACAACCTCTTGATCTGACGCTGGGCGCGTGTACACAACTTCTTTGGTTGACCATGGTGAGGCCTGTTCTGAGTGGAACCTGTCCTGTTAAACCCCTGTATGGTCTTGGCCACCATGCTGGAGCTCAATTTCAGGGTCTTGGCAATCTTCTTATAGCCTAGGCCATCTTTATGTAGAGCAACAATACTTTTTTTCAGATCCTCAGAGAGTTCTTTCCCATGAGGTGCCATGTTGAACTTCCAGTGACCAGTAAGAGAATGAGAGCGATAACACCAAATTTAACACATCTTCTCCTCATTCACACCTGAGACCTTGTAGCACTAACGAGTCACATGACACCAGGGAGGGAAAATGGCTAATTGGGCCCAATTTGGACATTTTCACTAAGGGGTGTACTCACTTTTGTTGCCAGCGGTTCAGACATTAATGGCTGTGTGTTGAGTTATTTTGAGGGGACAGCAAATTTACACTGTTATACAAGCTGTACACTCACTACTTTACATTGCAGCAAAGTGTCATTTATTCAGTGTTGTCACATGAAAAGATAGAATAAAATATTTACAAAAATGTGAGGGGTGTACACACTTTTGTGAGATACTGTATGTGTGCCATTTTTAGACCTTTTTTTTCATGCCAACCTCAATTAAATTCCATTGAATTTCCACTAAAGCTGGATACACATTGTACAATTTTTGTTCTTCAACTTCCTTTAGATTTACCCTAAGCTATGTAGTGCAAGGGCCTGCCCGATTGCATACGAATTGAAAAGAGTTTGGGTTTGACCTCGTATTATATGGTTTTAGTAAATCTAAAAGAAAAAAAAATTGTGAAAAAAAATTAAAAATGTATAAAAATTGCATAGTGTGTAGCCAGCTTTAAATTTCTCCCTCACAGACAACCCGCAGGACAATCAGTGTCACTATAGCTTGCTAAATTTATATATATTATATATATATATATATATATATATATATATATATATATATATATATATATATTTTAATACATTTAGCAAGCTATAATGACACTGATTGTCCTGTGGGTTGTCTGCGAGGGAGAAATTTAAAGCTGGCTACACACTATACAATTTTTATACATTTTATTATATATATATATATATATATATATATATATATATATATATATATATATATATATATATATATATATATATATATATATATATATATATATATATATATATTCATAATAATAGTGGTGGTGAAATATTACACAATAATAATTTAAATAAAAAAAGGAAACCCAACTTGGATAATAAAATTGTGAAATGAACTCCGATGCTGTAGAGCCATTAATTAGGCACCACCTGCGATATGTGTTTGCGAGCTAACCCAACCCCAACATAGACAACAGTGTTTTAAAAAGTCCTAAAAAAAAAAACCACAAACCTTTAGCTGTTGTTGTACAACAATCTCCTAGCTTGTTGACCCTCAGAGGACTTCAGGTGGTCAGCCATGTAATAATACATCATCGTGAAAAGTCCCATCAATGCTTCCATTCGATTTCGTGGACAATAAGAGACATTAAGGACAAAGTACCACTTCTCACAAGCGCTATGCACTGAATGAAGGCTGTACGTATCCGACCGATTAAAGGGACGAGGTTATGAGGGAAAGGTCTCCTTGTATAAACAGATCTAGTCCAGGAACCACCAAAAGTCCCCAAAAAAATAAAGCAGCTTCATCAGCCACACGTGTAACAAGGAAGAATGCAAAAAAAAAAACTGAAGTTCAGAGAGAGTCAGAGGAAAGAACCCGACATCCTGGAGACGATTTTTTCACAGTGAGTCAACACGATCGAACCTCCCGCAGCAGCTAAAAAGGATGGCATCCAAATTAGGAAAGATGACACAACCATTGTAGCGTAGGTTTCACAACACTCATGTGCTCATAATCTGGAAACGGCCGGGGAATGACATATCATGACGTCCGTGCCGGGACTGTACAGTCAGCCAGGAACTATGAGATGAAGAACATTCCACAACTGCCGTTCTATCATCTTTAAAGGGGGTTATGACTTTCCCAGTAGAAGGATCTATTGTCTACCTGAAGCTATTCAGAATTAAAATAGAAAAGGGGTTTCAGAGTCCAGGTTTTCATGCTATCATTTCTAACCAACTTCCTTATTCCACATCGGTGCCTACAGGTTTCCTGCATGTTGGTGGACAGGCAGCTACTGTAGAGCTGCATGGGGGTCCTAAATGAGGCTAAAAAACTACCCACCTATCACAATGGGCCTAGAAATGTGCCGGAGGAAAGAACTTACCTTGGGCCACTGATAACCGGATTAATTTTTCTTCTCTTGGACCTGCACAGACAAAAATTCCACCCAAAGATGGTCCCGTCAGCACCAAATATGAAACATCGACGCAGCTGGGTGGAACAGTCAGCCAAACGTTGACTGCATTCTTTTAGATACAGTTCACGTATTCTGACAGACGCGGGCGCCGCGGCTGACGAAATAAAAAGAGCCAACATGGGAGATTCCTCCATAAGCACATTAGGGCGTGCATGGCCAGCCCTAATCTTTCAAGAAAGTTCTGCCCTCCAACAGTTCTAAAAAAAAAAAAACCAGGCCAGCTTTCTCACGCACCAGCAATAAATCTGCACTGCCATTGGTTGACCGTCCTTCTCTTTCAATTTTAATCATCACTTTGGTCAAAAAACGGTCGTCACTTTGACCATCCTATCTATAAAAAAAAAAAAATCCAAAACGACCACTTTTGAATGAAATTCTTACCAGTGCAGGTCCGGCATGATATAAGAAGCTGCCTAGAAAATACAACCACTGATCCTGGCTATAAATTTTCCACCAATTTTCGACCAGCTTTTGATGGCCAAAAAAAAAAAATGGAACAGATGGACATAATCCACCACCAATTGATAGTAATTTCAATACGTAGAGAGAGGATAGAGGTAGGTCACGTTGATCTTATTGATGGTTTTCCTCAAATGGAAATGAATACAAATTGCCCTATGTATGGTCGCCATTCGAAGTGGTTGAACAAACACTATTAAAGCAGATAAACCCTCAGAACCTACTTGGAGAAAGCCACATACCACAACAACCTCATAAAACAAAAATAATCACACTATAAAAAGCCACCATCTCTAGTTCCCAAAAGATGCAAACTGTTGGTGGTAGATTGTTTTTCCTATTGGCCAACGTTAGCCATACCCAGAATGGAAAAAAAAAAAAAAAAATATCATATAAAAGTGGTTGTAAACCTCAGACATGAAAACATCAGATTGGCTCCCATGCACAGCTTCACCAGATTTTGCACCTCTCTAGTTTTTAGTAAATCAACCCCAATGACCATTTCAGACATCTATCCCTTGTGCGTGCAAGGCCAGACCTCCACAGTTGCCCAGAGTCTCTCAAACCACCAGATCAGTTACAGCAAATGGAGAGAAAAGCAAAGTGTGACCGATCCTCCACAGTTCTGGGATCCACGTTTTTTTTTTTGTTGTTGTTGCTGGCGCCATCTTGTGAGTTTAAACTTCTGGTGGTCCCAGGACGAGTTTTGATGGGTCTTGTTTGCATGTTACGCTGTGTTGGTATGAAGTATAGTCAAATAGGGCTCATTGGTGTAAATGGACCACCACATGAGTGGTTAGAACCTCAAGGCATCTGTACATGGTCCTTCACCGGAATGGTCATATGACCATCGCTGCTTGCCATGTGATGGTAGGTCCATTAATAGCACACTTTCGCAGGGCAAGCAGGGCCTTGAACATGCTCGGGAAAAATGGAGAGCACATATTCGGTGTAAATATCTCGAAGTTCATGAGCATGTGACGAAAAGGTCATATGGTCAACCCAGTGAAGGACCACTCATATGGTGGGTCATGGACACCTTTTTTTACCATTCTTCATACCAACACAGCGTAACGTGCAAATGGCGAGTTCAAACACTCTATTCCCCATGCAGGTGTTCCGGAAAAATGGCCATGGGTGCTGCACCAATCACCGGCTGGAAACCCAAGGCATTCAAAGCAAGAAGAATGTCACCAGCACACCAAGAATCTCTGGAAATCCATGGTGTGCTGGTAACGTGCAAGAAAGACCCATCAAAACTTGGCCTGGACACCTCCGGGACCAGCAGGAGACGTTTAGAATCACAAGATGGCAACAAAAACAGGTTCTGTGTGTGCACAGGTAACAGCCACTTAACAAGCGAGCCTTCCTAGACTACAACATTGGAAGCGTTCAAAAAAAAAAAATATTTTAGACACCATTCACACTTCACGTAGCGGGAACTCGCTATTTTTATGCGATTCTGCGCGTCGCACCTAGGGCAGCCCACTGAAGTGACATCGCCCAAAAGAGGCTCCGGCTCCTTTTTTTTGGACGAGAAGCTTCACACGATTTCTGTTTGGGGTGCCATTTAGAATGAATAGCGCCCAAACGTGCGTTTTGCAGCGATTGCCACGCGATTTGGAATCTCTGCGAATCCGCCCACAATTCCAAATCATAACACGTGAATTAGGGCCTTGATTAAAATGCTCGAGACGCATTCACTTAAGCGATCCGTTGCGTTGAGGTAGTCCCCTGTAGCTGTAATCCATTGAGAAGTCTTTAAACTTCATGTTTGTATCGTGGTTCTAAGGGCCATGTCAGACGGGCGATTTATTCGCAGCGATTCCAATTTTTTTCTCACTTTGGATATTGTAGGTTTTTTTTTTGTTAGTTGTTTTATATTATAGAATCTCCAACAATTTTACAGCGTTTTGTAGACACTCCGCGTTTCATGTCACTGACCGGCTCACCAGTGACCATCGCCCTTCCTTCACCTCCTCGCTTCTCAGCTACAAATCTCCTGTGCATCTACCGACTTGCTAGTCAGAGACAACTCCCCGGCGCGTCTACCAACGCGCTTCTCAGCAGCACATCCCCCGCACGTCTACTGACGTGCTCCTCAGCGATGCGTCTACCAATTCGCTTCTCAGCAAAAAATCTCCAGCGCGTCTACAACTCGCTTCTCAGTGACACATCCGCGGCGTGTCTAACGACTCGCTTCTCAGGGATACATCCCCGGCGCGTCTAATGTCTCGCTTTTCAGGGATGCATCCCCGGCGCATCTACCGATGCGCTTCTCAGCGACACATCCCTGGCGCGTCTAATGTCTCGCTTTTCAGGGATGCATCCCCGGCGCATCTACCGATGCGCTTCTCAGCGATTCGTCTACCAATTCGCTTCTCAGCAACAAATCTCCGGCGCGTCTACAACTCGCTTCTCAGCGATACATCCCCAGTGAGTCTACCAACGCGCTTCTCAGCGACACATCCCCGGCACGTCTACCGACTCGCTTCTCAGCGACACATCCCCGGCACGTCTACCGACTCGCTTCTCAGCGACACATCCCCGGTGCGTCTACCGACTCGCTTCTCAGCGACACATCCCCGGCGTGTCTAACGACTCGCTTCTCAGAGATACATCCCCGGTGCGTCTACCGACTCGCTTCTCAGCGACACATCCCCGGCGCGTCTACCGACTCGCTTCTCAGCGATACATCCCCGGTGCATCTACCGACTCGCTTCTCAGCGACACATCCCCAGCGCGTCTACCGACTCGCTTCTCAGCGACACATCCCCAGCGCGTCTACCGACTCGCTTCTCAGCGATACATCCCCGGTGCGTCTACCGACTCGCTTCTCAGCAACAAATCTCAATACATCCCCGGCGCGTCTACCGACTCGCTTCTCAGAGATACATCCCCGGCGCGTCTACCGACTCGCTTCTCAGAGATACATCCCCGGCGCGTCTACCGATGCACTTCTCAGCAACAAATCTCCAGCGCGTCTACCGACGAGCTTCTCAGCGACACATCCCCGGCGTGTGTAACGACTCGCTTCTCAGCGATACATCCCCGGTGCGTCTACCGACTCGCTTCTCAGCGATACATCCCCGGTGCGTCTACCGACTCGCTTCTCAGCGATACATCCCCGGTGCGTCTACCAACTCGCTTCTCAGCAACAAATCTCGATACATCCCCGGCGCGTCTACCGACTCGCTTCTCAGAGATACATCCCCGGCGCGTCTACCGATGCACTTCTCAGCAACAAATCTCCAGCGGGTCTACCGACGAGCTTCTCAGCGACACATCCCCGGCGTGTGTAACGACTCGCTTCTCAGAGATACAGCCCCGGCGCGTCTACCGACTAACTTCTCAGCAACAAATCTCGATACATCCCCGGCGCGTCTACCGACTCCCTTCTCAGCGACACATCCCCGGCGCGTCTACCGATGCGCTTCTCAGCGACACATCCCCGGCGCGTCTACCGACTCGCTTCTCAGAGATACATCCCCGGCGCGTCTACCGATGCGCTTCTCAGCGACACATCCCCGGCGCGTCTACCGACTCGCTTCTCAGAGATACAGCCCCGGCGCGTCTACCGACTAACTTCTCAGCAACAAATCTCGATACATCCCCGGCGCGTCTACCGACTCGCTTCTCAGCGACACATCCCCGGCGCGTCTACCGACTCCCTTCTCAGCGACACATCCCCGGCGCGTCTACCGATGCGCTTCTCAGCGACACATCCCCGGCGCGTCTACCGACTCGCTTCTCAGAGATACATCCCCGGCGCGTCTACCGATGCGCTTCTCAGAGATACATCCCCGGCGCGTCTACCGACTCGCTTCTCAGAGATACATCCCCGGCGCGTCTACCGATGCGCTTCTCAGAGATACATCCCCGGCGCGTCTACCGATTCGCTTCTCAGCAACAATACTCCGGGGTGGCTACCGACGCGCTTCTCAGCGACAAATCTCAATACATCCCCGGCGCGTCTACTGACTCGCTTCTCAGTGTCAAAATCTTCTGTGAATCTATGATTACATTTCTCGCTATAAAATCGCAGCCATTAATGATTATTTACTGTTACAAAATCACCCGTCTGACTGACACGATGCCCTAAACCACCTCCAATGGCGAAGTCGCATGTCGTTCCCCCCCCCCCCCGGCATAACCCGACATCTATCCACCTGGGAAAATCAGAATATCACACGAGAAAAAGTTACAATTATATTGGCGATAACGAGTGACGACCCGGTACCTGACCGCCGACACGGATAACATGGCGGACGCTCCGATTGGACTACTTTGACTTTGAAATAAAAACCAAGCGTCGCGTTTTTTTTATGGGGGGGGAGGCTGAATCACCCAAACTTGTTGCAGGATACCGCAGATTCCGACCTGAACGTAACGCAGTACCCAAAACACCGGTCACCCCCTCCCCCCAATGGCTGCATTCATACACCATTCCAAGTCATGCAATAGAAGTCTGGGGGGGGGGGCAAGGCTCAGCCAGGGCACCCCAAAAAGAGGAAGGGGGAGGAGCAGAAGCTGGGGTATAGGAGAAGCAAAAGAAGGAGGGGGGGGGGGCACCAGCAGCAGAGCAGCACCCCCTCCCCCCCCTATGACAAGCTGGCATGATACATGATGCAGGATGCATGCTACTTACTATTCATCAGTGAAGTCCTGGACAGCTTGGCCTGCAGCAGGGAACATACAGATCAATGCAGCTGCCACTTCTATCGGTAAGCAAGAGGAGCCGGACATAGAGAGCCCCCCCACCCCCATCCATTCTGGTGCACAAGCTTCTTCTCTCCGCCCTGGATGGAAAGTCCCTTTGCTCACTTCCTCTGCCATGGAAATCCCCTACACATGCTTCAAGTACACTGCTGAGAGCGCCGCTGCCGCCACCCAGCGGCCGGTCCGGGTACTGACAACGCAAGGATGAGCTGTATCTGGAACAGGGAATCGCTGCTGCCATCTAGTGCCCACTCCAGGCACTGACCACAGTATGGCTGAGCGGTCTCTGTGTCTGATACATTGTTGCAAAAAGAAAGAGTTTTTGTTTTTTTGTTTTTTGTTTTTAAATTACCGTAACCCACTTGCCGACCCCAGGCTTTTTCTGGCACTTTTTATTTACAAGTTTAAATATTTTTCGCTAGAAATTTACTTATAACCCTCCAGTCATTACACATTTTTTTTTTTCCCCCCAAACAAATGATCGCTTCGCAAATACCATGTGACATAAAAAAATGGCAACGATCGTCATTTTATTCCCTGGGGCCTCTGCTAAAAAATACATTTTTTTTGTTTTTTTAGCAGAGACCCCAGGGAATAAAACGACAATCGTTTCCATTTTTTTATGTCACATGGTATTTGTGAAGCGATCATTTTTTTGGGGGAAAAAAAAAAGTGTAATGTCTGGGGGGGGGTGCTTGCCGGGGGGGGATATAAGTAATTTTCTAGCGAAAAATACTGATTTACTTCTAACCCCCAGACATTACCCATTTTACCCCCCCCCCCCAAAAAAAATGATCGCTTCGCAAATACCGTGTGACATAAAAAAAGGCAACAATCGTCATTTTATTCCCTGGGGCCTCTGCTTAAAAAAAAAAAAAAAAAAAAATTATTTACATTTTTATTTACAAGTTTAAATATTTTTCGCTAGAAATTTACTTATAACCCCCAGACATTACACATTGTTTTTTTTCCCCCAAAAAAATGATTGCTTCGGAAATAAAAACAATGGCAACGATTGTCATTTTATTCCCTGGGGCCTCTGCTAAAAAATACATTTTTTTTTTTTTGTAGCAGAGATCCCAGGTAATAAAACGACGATCGTTTCCATTTTTTTATGTCACATTGTATTTGTGAAGCAATCATTTTTTGGGGGGAAAAAAAAGTGTAATGTCTGGGGGGGGGGGGGGGTTATAAGTAGTTTTCTAGTGAAAAATACTGATTTACTTCTAACCCCCAGACATTACCCACTTTACCCCCCCCCAAAAAAAATGATCGCTTCGCAAATACCGTGTGACATAAAAAAAGGCAACAATCGTCATTTTATTCCCTGGGGCCTCTGCTTAAAAAAAAAAAAAAAAAAATTATTTACATTTTTATTTACAAGTTTAAATATTTTTCGCTAGAAATGTACTTATAACCCCAGACATTACACATTGTTTTTTTTCCCCCCAAAAAAATGATCGCTTCGCAAATACCGTGTGACATAAAAAAAATGGCAACGATCGTCATTTTATTCCCTGGGGCCTCTGCTAAAAAAAAAAAAATTTTTTTTTTTTTTTTAAGCAGAGACCCCAGGGAATAAAATGACGATCATTGCCATTTCTTTATGTCACACAGTATTTGCAAAGCGATCGTTTATTTTGGAAGAAAAAAAGTATTTGCAAAGCGCCCCAGTGTGAAAGGGGTCTAAAGTGATTGTAAACAGTCACATAAATCCATTCGGTTTAACCGCTTGCTGACCTTATACTGTATATATACGGCGGCAAGGCGGCTCTCCTGGGCAGGATCACATACCTGTACGTGATCCCGCACTTCCGGGTCCGGGGTGCGCACGCACGCTGCTGGCGATCCGCTCCGACTGTGGTTGGACCCGCCGATCATTTGGGACACGGGCAGAACGGCGGTCTGCCTATGTAAACAAGGCAGATCGTCATTGTATGAGAAGGGAAGGTTGTGATCCTGTGTTTCTGCAAAGCAGGGACATGGATCTATGCCTTCCCCTAGTACAAGCACCTCCCGCACAGTACACAAGTACAGGTTAGGCACACAGTTTAACCCTTTGATCACCCCTGATGGATTGTAAAGTCTTGTTTTCTGTTCCTATGAAAATAACAAACATGTTATACTTACCTCCTCTGTTACAATGGAATTGCACAGAGCAGCCCCGATCCTCCTCTTCTCGGGTCCCTCTTCTGTGCTCCTGGCCCCTCCCTCCTGTTGAGTGGCACCACAGCAGGCAGCTTGCTATGGGGGGCATTCAATTCGAGTCACAGCTCCCTGTGTTCATTCAATCACTGAGCCCTGACCTGGCCCCGCCCCTTTCCCTCCCGATTGGCTAGCGGGCTTTGATTGACAGCTTTGATGTAAAAAGAAGATTTATAAGCTGTGGGCATTGCAAGGGGGTGAACTATTTATATATTACTGGGTTTAGTAACACTTTAATCCTTTGTTAGGACTGATAGTCTGCACATCTAGTTTATAGCTGATAATGAGATCTGCCAGCACAGTACAGTGTAATATATGCAACATAACTCCCCAGTCACTGCCTCAACATTACATTGAAGGTGGAAGCTAGGTAAGTGTTTTACGGGATTTTCGAGAAAATAAAATCCTTTTTTGCACTTATGTGTTACATGGTTGGCAAAGAGGTTAAATAATTATTATTATGACTATACACAATTTATACAGCGCCAACAGTTTACGCAGCGCTTTACAACGTAGAGGGGAGACAGCACAATTACAGTGCAGTTACATTCAAAATAAAGTAAAAAAATAAAAAAGCAAACACTGAGAGGCATTGTAACAAACCACAAGCACACCAACAAAACGCATTGGTGTGCACTGTGATAAAAATTATGCCGGTATACATTGTAGGAAGGGAGAGAAAGGAAAGCAAGGAAGGAAGGCTGGAAGAGAAAAGAAGAAAGGAAGAGAAAGGAAGGGAAAGGAAGGGAGGAAGGAAGGAAGACAAATGAAGGAAGACAAATGAAGGAAGGGAAAGGAAGGGAGGAAGGGAGGAAGGAAGGGAGGAAGGAAGGAAGGAAGGAAGGAAGGAAGGAAGACAAATGAAGGAAGACAAATGAAGGAAGGGAAAGGAAGGGAGGAAGGAAGGAAGGAAGACAAATGAAGGAAGGGAGGAAGGAAGAGAGGAAGGAAGGAAGGAAGGAAGGAGGGAAGGAAGGAAGGAAGGAAGGAAGGAAGGAAGGAAGGAAGGAAGGAAGGAAGGGATGGCAAAGGAAAGGAAGAAAGAGAGACGGGAAGAAAAAAAGAACAAGAAAAAAAAAGGGGGAGAGAGAAAAAATAAAATATGGGAAGAAAGAGAAAGGGAAAGATAAAGAGAGAGAGAAAAAAGAGAGAAAAAGAAAGAGTGGAAGGAATGAAAGAAAGGAAAGAAAAGAAAGAAATCCAGAGAGACAAAAAGAAGGAAAAAAAGAAAGGAAAGTAATTCTATGAACTCTATTTTCCCGCACTGGATGAGAGATTGAACAGAACAGGATTCTACAGCCTCCTCACTGATTTTGAATATTGCACTAATGCCCCGCACACACGATCGGATTTTCCGACAACAAATGTTGGATGTGAGCCTGTTGTCGTAAAGTCTGACCGGGTGTACGCTCCATCCAACATATGTTGCCGGACTTTTCTCCAACAAACGTTGGCTAGCAGGTTGTCAAATTTTCCGCCAACAAATTTTTGTTGTCGGACTTTTCGATCGTGTGTACACAAGTCCGTCGGACAAAAGTTCACGCATGCTCAGAAGCAGAAGCGGCCGGTTTTGTAAACTAGCGGTCGTAATGGAGAATTAACATTCGTGACGCGGCAAATTATGAAATCTGGAAATGCAGCGCACAATTCTCTTCTTCTTTAATGGGATAATAATGAAGCTGCTTTGCTGGTGATACTGATGGAGTTATTGCAAACGAAGGCTCTTTTTTCAAGTGATATCAATAATAATAATAATAACAGCGCTAAATGCAGGGCTTTTTTTCAGCGGGAACGCGGGGGAACGCAGTTCCGGCACCTCAAGCACTGAATGTATCTAATGGCAAGGGGTACTAGGGTGTGCTGGGGTGTCTACCGATGCTAACTGCTGGGAGATCTATTGTTGATGGAGGGGATCTGTTTTTGTGTGGTAGCCTATTGTAGCTGGGGAGGTCAGTTGTTGCTGGTGGGGGATCTATTGTTGCTGGGGAGGTCTGTTGTTGCTGGTGGGGATCTATCATTGCTGGGGAGGTCTGTTGTTGCTGGTGGGGGATCTATTGTTGCTGGGGAGGTCTGTTGTTGCTGGTGGGGAATCTATCGTTGCTGGGGAGGTCTGTTGTTGCTGGTGGGGAATCTATTGTTGCTGGGGAGGTCTGTTGTTGCAGGTGGGGGATCTATTGTTGCTGGGGAGGTCTGTTGTTGCTGGTGGGGTATCTGTTGTTGCTGGGGAGGTCTGTTGTTGCTGGTGGGGGATCTATCGTTGCTGGGGAGGTCTGTTGTTGCTGGTGGGGGATCTATCGTTACTGGGGAGGTCTGTTGTTGCTGGTGGGGGATCTATTGTTGCTGGGGAAGTCTGTTGTTGCTGGTGGGGATCTATCATTGCTGGGGAGGTCTGTTGTTGCTGGTGGGGGATCTATTGTTGCTGGGGAGGTCTGTTGTTGCTGGTGGGGGAATCTATTGTTGCTGGGGGAGGTTATGTAGCTGGGGGGTCAACTGCTGCTGGAAAGAATCTACTGTTAAAGGAGGGGTCTATTGATTCTGGCTGCTGGAGAGTCTATTGATGCTGGCCACTGGGAGATCTGGTCTTGCTGCCGGGGTCTACTGTTGCTGTGATGATATTTTGTTGCAGGGGTCCTATGTTGCTGGGGGGGTCTATTGTTGCGGGGGGGGGTATATTGCTGCTGGCTGCAGGGGATCTTCTATTGTACTGCTTTTCTCGTTATCATTACCAATTTCCATACAAATAACTTTAGCATAGCATGACATAATCATACTTGGCTCTGTATTCTCTGAATGAGACGGTGCTAGAAGGTGGGTAGGGGGCAGAGACAAGAAGTGACTCAGTAGGTGGGAGTTCCAGCACCTATTCTCTGAGAAAAAAAAGCCCTGGCTAAATGAAAAACGCAAAAAGAAAAGCACGAATCAACACTCACCAGACTTCTACTAACACGAAATTAGCAGAAGGAGCCCAAAGGGTGGCGCTAAAGAGCTGAAAAACCACGTAGTACGTCACTACGTTCGTAATTGTTGGCCAACATTTGTGTGACCCTGTGTATGCAAGACAAGTTGGAGCCAACAACCTTCAAACAAAATTTTGTTGTCGGAAAGTCCGATCGTGTGTACGAGGTATTAGAGATGAGAAGAGAGAAAGAGAAAGGAAAGGGAAGAGAAAGGAAAGAAAAGGAAAGGGAGGAAAGAAAAGAAGGAAAGGAAAAGGAAGAAAGGAGAAATAAAGAGAGGCAAAAAGAAGGACAAAAAAAAGAAGGAAAGAGGAAAGAAAGAAAAGTAATTCTATGTATTCTCTTTTCCCATATTGGATGAGGTTGAACAGAACAGGATTCTACATCGTCCCCATTGATTGTGAATATTACTGTACCCCGCCGGTGTCACCTGAGCATGTTTTAGAAAAAAAAATATCCTGAGTGGTGACACATGGCTGCCCCCCCCCACAGTCCTTTAGGAACACGATCCGTCTTGTTGTAGGAGCCAGGCTTTCTTCGAGGATCATCCCTGTGCTGATACGGGAGGAGGGGGCACAACCGGGCGGCGCCAATTCTGGGTCTCCCAGCGGCCTCTCTTCCTTGGAGGCACTTAGCCGTAGTAATAAATAAATAATCAGGGCTGGATTAAATGCGGTAATTAGAGACTGGCTTCCCTATTAGGCTGTCTCCTTGTTATTTAAAGAAATATCCTTCCACGCCGCCACCGCCGTCTGCGTAAACACTATCCGAGATTACACGCTGATCGTTTACCAGGCGTACAACGCGGGCCAGTCCCTGTGAACATATCTATTTCAGTGATCACTGTGATGCAAAATGACGAATGTTTCAGGTTGGCGTTAATTTTCAGAGGTACATTCTTCTAGAGAAATGCCCAGCAGTATCCATTGTAGAACGTACTGCATTATATCAGGGGGTTCTCAAACTTATTGAGACCAGGGCCAAGTAAATTCTTCAAAACCTTCCAGATCTCAACAGTGAAACAAAAAGTTTATACTCACAAAATACAAATATGGCAATACAAAATATGTATGGAAAGGTCGGGGGGCTCTGGGTGGTTCTGGGCATCACTGTGAGGGGATGGAGGTTCTGGAGGGGTTTAGGTGACTCTGCAGCAGACATGGTGGCCCTGTAGGGGGATGCGGTTTCTGGAACGAGCTGGGGGCAACTGTGGAGGATGGGAGTAAGTGGATATCTCTCTGCAGCAGGCTGGGGCTTTGTAGGGGCATTGTGATAGACTGGAAGCCACCGTGGGGCACTATTGGACCATTGTAGGTTGGTGTATTGGAACTGGGGGGGGGGGTTGGAGGCTCTGCAGCAAGCTAGGAGGCACTACAGGGGGCTGGAAGGTAATGCCAGTGGTTGGGGGCACTGTGGGGGGGTTGAGTGGAGCTGAAAGTCACTATGGAAGGTTGGGAGGCACTGTGGGGGGTTAGGGGATCTGCAGCTGGCTGGAGGCCCAGGAGGAAGGGGACTGTGGGCTACCAGAGAACCACGGCCTGGTGGTTGAGAACCACTGACCTATACTACCCTGCTTTGTTAAGGTATTCTACAGTCCAACAGTAGATGATAGCTCTATAAAAACTAGTTAAAGCAAAAAATGAATAGGGGGCCTAGCCAACCATACAATTAAAAAATTAAAGTATCTTTGAAGGTGAACTCCGGGGTAAAAAAAAGGTTCTCTCTACTGCAAGGGTAACTGCTATTTTGCCTAGGGGATGATGGAAGGGTGATATGTACTTACCTCATACCTTGCTCATGCAGACTTCCTCTTTAGAAAGAAAAAAAATGTGGGGCCATGTAGCCGCAGACCAGTAGGGGTGCCCATTCCAACCAGCCAAAAGAACCTACAATGGCCATATGAGCATCAAAACTGGACCACAGAGCAATGAAAGAAGGTGGCCTGATCTGATGAATCATGTTTTCTTTTACATCATGTGGATGGCCAGGTGCGTCACTTACCTGGGGAAGAGATAACACCAGGATGCAGTATGGGCGAGAGGCAGTGTGATGCTTTGGGCAATGTTCTGCTGGGAAACCTTGGGTCCTGCCATTCATGTGTGATGCTTTGGGCAATGTTCTGCTGGAAAACCTTGGGTTCTTGTGGATGTTACTTTGACACCACCTACCTAAAACATTGTGGTGATCAAGTACACCCCTTCATGGAAACAACCTCCCCTGATGGCAGTGGCCTCTTTCAGAAGGATAATGCGCCTTGCCACACTGCAAAAATGGTTCAAGAACGGTTTGAGGAACACAACAACGAGTTTGGAGGTATTGACTTGGCCTTCAAACTCTCCAGATGTCAAAACATCAAGCATCTGTGGATATGTGCTGGAAAAACAAGGTCTGAAACATGGAGGCCCCACCTCGCCAACTTACGGCACTTAAAGAATCTGCAACTGAAGGCTTGGTGCCAGATACCACAGCCTACCTCCAGAGGTGTAGTGGTGTCCATGCCTTGACAGGTCAGGACTGTTTTGATAGCAAAAGGGGGACCTACTTAATATTAGGTGGGTGGTCATGAAGTTATGACTGATCGGTGTATATAGTATATGGCCCAAGAAGAGACCTAAAGTCCCTTTCCAGGGTGGACGTCCACTTTAATTATAGTCATTGTACACCTGTAGAAAATTTTTAGGTCACTCCTGGCTTTTAATTAGTTCTCCCATGCTATATATTAGCCTTTTCCGACCCGAGACTGTGACCATCCGTCCACATCCTAAAGTCGTTCCTCTCCAACTCTCTGCTACACCCCTCTGATGAACATCTGCCAGGTTTGCCCTCTGGCAACAACATATGAAATATCATCATAGCAGAGTTTATTCCCTATTACTCATGGGATTAAGTATTGTAATAATAAAAAAAATTATGTTATTGTAAATTGCTGTTTGGGTGTTCTCTTCAATATTGAGTGTGAAAAAGAAAACAAAGTCCATTAAAGGAGAAGTACAGCCAAAGCAATCAGTTCTGCGCTCCTGGGACAGTGGAAGAAGGGGAGGATCAGAGAAGACAGGATCAAACAGCCTTTTTACAAAATACGGAGGATTAACCCCGTAGGTTCCACAGTGAATATAACAAGCATGCTTTACTGCAAATAAAGACTGATTTTTCTGATGTGGGTTTAGTAACACTAAGTACAACTAAAAGCAAATAGATAGAGTGGGGAGGAGTTTAATGTAGTAGGTTTTTATGGCTGTGAGTGCCCCCCCCCCTCACCTCACCTTTTAGTGAGATTCACCCTCTTTATTTGTCCTGTGTATCATTTTCATCTAAAAGTGAAAGAAAAGCCCAAAATTGGGGTTGTCCCCCAAAACAGGAATAGAGGGGGAATCTTCTAATGGGGACACTAGTTCTGGTGACAACCAGGAATTCCATCAATTTGGAGGGATTTCCTCCCACTTCCTGTTTTGGCTATGGGACAGGAAGTAAAGGGAAATCTCCCCAATGGGACAAAGATGGCAAAAAAAAAAATCTGACAGGGGTTATAACCCTCCCTTACTCTATCTAAAATGAAAACATTTTGTAAAAAAAAAAAAAATGTAAACAGACAGATCCCCGTTCTGACAGGGAGGTAGAGAGAGATCTGCTGTTCCTAGTGATCAGGAACAGCAGATCTCTCTCTCTACTCCCAGTCAGTCCCCTCCCCCCACAGTTAGAAACACCTCCCTAGGACACACTTAACCCCTTGATCGCCCCCTAGTGTTTAACCCCTTCCCTGCCAGTGACATTTATACAGTAAAAGTGGCTATTTTTAGCTCTGATGACTGTATAAATGTGAATGGTCCCATGAAATTGTCAAAAGTGTCCGACCTGTCTGCCGCAATATCGCAGTCCCGCTAAAAATCGCTGATCCCCACCATTGCTAGTAAAATAAAAATAATAATAATAAATGCCACAAATATATCCAGTAGTGAGATTTAGGTTTTGTGCTGCCCTAGGCCTGACTAAACTCGTGTACCCCCTAATTTAAATATGACCCACCCCTTCCTGTCAAGGCCACACCCCTTGCTGTTTAAGACCCGCCCTGAAATTTTCGAGAGGGGACACTGGTTCTGAGGGCCTGGGGGGGGGGGGGGGCAATGGATTCCCTTAATTTGCATAGATTTCCTCTCACTTCCTGTTTGGCTATGGGGCAGGAAGTGAAGGGAAATCTCTGCAATGGGACAAGGATGGTAAAAAATAAACTGACAGGGGCTATAACCCTCCCTTACTCTATCCAAAATGAAAAAAAAAAAGTGTTGCCTATAGTTCTACTTTAAGCACAAATTTGTGATAATTTTATGGAGAGGACTAAGAAGATATAACCATGCCAATGGTGCAGCAGAAAACATACAGTAGCACAGTGAGGAAGGTTTGTAGTCCAGGATGTCAGGACAGACAAAATTAGAAGCAGGGCCCCCCCCCTCCCCCGCAGTTGCGGAATGTTGGCCGCCCGCATACCGGAAGCAGTGCGGCCGCTTTATGGGGAGCGCTAGAATAATTTGCCTCTCAGCCCAGTCCGCCCCATAAGACTGGCGCTAACAGTGTAGCGCAAGCCGGCGGGGACTCTTTCCATGCTGCCCCCCTGCAAAGTGCTGCCCTAGGCCTGGGCCTTGTCGGCCTAGGCCAGGATACAGTGTTGAATCTATCCCCTATTTTGTAGATGCTATAAATTTTTTGTGCAAACCAATCAATTTACGCTTATTGGGGTTTTTTTTTTTTTACCAAAAATATGTAGAAGAATACACATTGGTCTAAACTGATGAAGATTTTTTTTTTTATTGGGGGATATTTATTATATTATTATATTTGTTATAGCAAAAAGTAAAAAAATATTGTTTTTTTTTCGAAATTGTCGACCTTTTTTTGCTTATAGCGCAAAAAAATAAAAACCGCAAAGGTGATCAAATACCACCAAAAGAAAGCTCTATTTGTGGGAAAAGAAGGACCTCAGTTTTGTTTGGGTTATTTTTAATTTTTTTGGGGTATTTATTATATGATATGATATTTGTTATAGCAAAAAGTATAAAAAATATATATATTTTTTTTTTCAAAATTGTCGGCCTTTTTTTGCTTATAGCGCAAAAAAATAAAAAACACACGGATGATCAAATACCACCAAAAGAAATCTCTGTTTGTGGGAAAAGAAGGACCTCGGTTTTGTTTGGGTACATTTTTTTTTTGGGGGGGGGGGGGATATTTATTATATTATAATATTTGTTATAGCAAAAAGTAAAAAATATTTATTCTTTTCAAAATTGTCGGCCTTTTTTTTGCTTATAGCGCAAAAAATAAAAAACCACAGAAGTGATCAAATACCACCAAAAGAAATCTCTATTTGGGGGAAAAGGAGGACCTCGGTTTTGTTTGGGTTATTTTAAATTTTTTGGGGGATATTTATTATATAATATGATATTTGTTATAGCAAAAAGTAAAAAATATTGTTTTTTTTTTTCAAAATTGTCGGCCTTTTTTTTGCTTATAGCGCAAAAAAATAAAAAACCGCACAGATGATCAAATACCACCAAAAGAAATCTCTATTTGTGGGAAAAGAAGGACCTCAGTTTTGCTTGGGTACAGGGCCGCACGACTGCGCAACTGTCAGTTAAAGCGACACAGCGCCATATTGCAAAAAAATGGCCTGGTCATTAAGGGGATAAATCCTTCGGGGGCTGAAGTGGTTAAACAGCAGTGCAGAAAGGCTCCTCTTTATTCGTTCACCTAATAAATATAATTAGAACCCGGCGTTCCGTTTCAAAACCTCATCACATGGGATGGCGGTGGAAAGATCAGGTTTGGTTGACTGACTTCGTAAATAGAAATCATGTGAGAATCTGTAAAAAGTGAAAATATTTTTAAAAGCGAGTGTCAGGGAGAGTTCGGGAAAGCCCCGTCTATATATGTTTAAGCCGGGCGATTTTAGTGACAACTGACGCCATACTGTGACAGGCGACGCCGCCAATGTCACCAACAAAAAGAAGGCATTTCTATTTTCAGGGAGAAGTCAGGAGGGATACTTACAGACATCCCCAGATCCATTACAGGATTACACTCCAACTAGAACCTAAAAATGGGACATTAGGCTGCAACTAATCTGTCTTCATGGACACAATCCGCTAATTGCCAAATTTTTTTTTTTTTGTTAGGCCATAAAATACGCCTGCCGTAAAATTACGGTCATTTTTTTCGCACCCAAGATGCTGCAGGTGGGGCATACAACTGGCCATAGAAGTGAACAGCTGTACACCCCTGTACTCATTTAAATGGCAACGCACATGTTTACCTTGCGAATTTGCACAGAACATTTTCTCCAGTCGCAAAACGTTTGCATTTGTCGCGCCCGCGTGCGCGGGTGAACGCCAGTGTACAGAAGTACACTAGCACAGGAGCAGAGGCGGCTCTAGGCTTTGTGAGGCCTTAGGCAAAACTTACACATGAGGCCCCACGGACTGGGACGCTCCGTGATGAGGCCGCTATTGCTCAGGCTGCGGGCAGTATCTGATTTGTCCATCAGCTCCTAAGCCAGTGGGGGTAGGCGGAGCCGCCGGCGTCAACTTCAGTGATTGAGAACAGGCAAATTAGGAGGCCGCGAGGCCCCTGTGAGTGCGAGGCCTTAGGCGACCGCCTAATTTGCCTAATTAGAGAGCCGCCTCTGCACAGGAGCGTACAGCCATTCATGTCTATGACTGGATGTACATCTCCCTCCTGTGACACTTTGGGTGCGGGAAACCGCTGGGAATTTTTTGCGCCAGGGCGTATTTTATGTCTGCAAATGCAAACATCTGTGCGCATGTAGCGTGCAATTCCACTTTTGCGGCCAAACTGGGATAAACACCTTCATTTCTGTTTGTGTGCACATCTTGTTTACAGTTGATAATGGGATCTGCCAGCACAGTATAGGCAGGGTTTATTTTTCATGGCAAACATACAGGAGCTCCCCAACCCCAAACCATTTGCCAACCAGACAATTCTCTCATATATGTCAAAATCAGTGTTTTTTTGCTTGAAAATTACTTAGAACCCCCAAATATGTATATATATATATTTTTTTAGCAAAGACCCTAGCGAATAAAATGGCAGTTGTTACAATTTTTTATGTCACACAGTATTTACGCAGCTATTTTTAAAATGCATTTTTTTGGGGGGGGGGGGGGGAACACTTTCATGAATTAAAAAAAAAAAAAAACATAATATATACCGCAATTTTTTTGTATAATATAAAAGATGATGTTACGCCAAGTAAATGCATCAAAATTATGCACACTTGTGAAATGGCGATCCTATTGGACGCCTGACGTTTTGTCCAATCGGGGAAACAAGTCTCACACCTGCTTCCTGATTGGCGGAGAGAATATTTAATGTGAAAATAGCGAAAATTCATTCGCTATTGTCACACAACTGGGTGGAATTAGGACGCAGTGCCCTGTGCCCTGAGCCCACCCTTTTTTTGAAGCCTATTAGAGCCTCTGGCTCTATTCATGTGTTTCAAAAAACACACCCCCCCCCATCCCCGCCATAGGAATTTCTGAAAGGGGCCGGGCGCATGGATAGGGAGGGCGGCGGCGGTGTTAGGGGGGGGGGGGGGGCGGCGCCCGTGCGCTCACAATGCACAGGCGGCCACTGATTGGACCCTGGGCAAACATTTTCACCCTGAATTCACTTATCAACTCTTTTCAAGCAGTGCAGGCTCAAGGAGCAGCTGCTTTTGGACCCCACAACAATGACTGGGACCAGGGCAGCTCCCCCTTTTTGCCCTGCGTTAAATATGGCCCTGTACAGAGCTTCCTGTTCATTCACAAATTAAGTGAACTTTTTTTGTGTGTGGTTTTGTTTTATGGTCCACATACTGGTGGTTTTTGCGCACCTGAAATGTAACGGCCTCGCGGCAACATTCGCGCCCATTCCTGGAATGTACCATTAAAACCATAAATAGCTATAATAAAAATCCATACATACTGTATATTGTACAGAGTCATTGACAGGGACAGCAAGGCGCCGTCTCTTGTTTTCTGCAAACGTTACAAAGGGAACATTTATGGTCATTTGCAGAACAAACGGCAGAAAATAAATTCCGACCTTTGTCCCATAATAATCCTAGGACCTCAAAGAACCTTTCTTATATAATCGGATGGGACTTCCCACCTTCAGATAACCACTTAAAGGACTGGTAACATATTGCAGATTACCAGTTCTTCGAGGTGGTGGCTGTAGTGGGGAGTTTTTTTTGGGGGGCTCTTTCCCCTTATTTTCACCTGGTGATCCTGACAGTAGCACACTTCCTGCCCTAGGGTGACAACGCTCAATCACTGCACTGTATCTATGGAGCATTTTCTTCTCCCACTGGCCACAGTGTGGCCCCCTAAATTTTGAAGGACGGTAAACTGGCCCTTTCTTTAGAAAGTTTGAAGACCCCCTGATCTATCACATAAAATCCCAATAAAATACATTTACGTTTTTGGCTGTAACATGACAAAATGTGGAAAATTTCAAGGGGTGTGAATACTTTTGCAAGCCACCGTAATGTATATGTGAACTCTTATATTGGCCACTCTGCTTAGCCAGTCTTGTGATTTACCCAGCTCTGCCACCTTGCATAGAGGGAAGGGTGACACCACTATTATTTGCTGTAGATGCCATTTCCTCAGAGTCATTTGTCTGCTCGTGTGACAATTATTCTTCATAATCACTTTGCTGATTCATCGTGAAGCTGGAATAGGAAATAGCGGAGTCAGCTTCCCGGCTAAAATACACTAAAATACACACCGCATTTCCCCAAGCGCTCAGTAATCCAATGGCGGAGGGTGATATCGGCCCCTTTAGAGTTATCTACACAGCACTATACATTCTGTAATAGGCCCGGCACAGGCTCATACAGCAGATAAGAGAATGAGCTGCTCTGCAAGGAACGCGAGCGCGCGGCTGGAAGAAAACTGGCAGGTAGCCTGGGGCTCCGTGACCTCACAAGGCTCAGAGACAGTAAAAGCTGGGTATACATTAGTAGAATTTCATTCGACATTTTTCATTGAAAGAACGTTTGTTCGTTTTTCTAACCATTAGTGGGGTCAAATCTACTTTTAATTTTTGACCGCAGTGACGAGAAAATTCGAAGGAGCAGGATGGAAAATTTTTCTCGAATATACAAAGTTCTAATAGTGTATGTGGTTTTTATTCGGTGAAATCTTTAACTACTTTTGAACAACATTCGAATGTCCTGGGAATTTTCCAGTGAATTTTCGCTCTACAGCTTAAAGCTGATCTTCGCCTGTATTTCCTATTTATATATATAAACAATGTATATATACAAACAATATATATATATATATATATATATATATATATATATATATATATATATATATATATACACACACAGTATATTATGCATCTCACAAAAGTGAGTACACCCCTCACATTTTTGTAAACATTTTGTTATATCTTTTCATGTGACAACACTGAAGAAATGACACTTTGCTACAATGTAAAGTAGTGAGTGTACAGCTTGTATAACAGTGTAAATTTGCCGTCCCCTCAAAATAACTCAACACACAGCCATTAATGTCTAAACCGCTGGCAACAAAAGTGAGTACACCCCTAAGTGAAAATGTCCAAATTGGGTCCAAAGTGTCAATATTTTGTGTGGCCACCATTGTTTTCCAGCACTGCCTTTACCCCTCTTGGGCATGGAGGTCACCAGAGCTTCACAGGTTGTCACTGGAGTCCTCTTCCCCACCTCCATGATGACATCACAGAGCTGGTGGATGTTAGAGACCTTGCGCTCCTCCACCTTCCGTTTGAGGATGTCCCACAGATGTTCAATAGGGTTTAGGTCTGGAGACATGCTTGGCCAGTCCATCACCTTTACCCTCAGCTTCTTTAGCAAGGCAGTGGTTGTCTTGGAGGTGTGTTTGGGGTCAATATCTTGGAATACTGCCCTGCGGCCCAGTCTCTGAAGGGAGGGGATCATGCTCTGCTTCAGTATGTCACAGTAAATGTTGGCATTCATGGTTCCCTCAATGAACTGTAGCTCCCCAGTGCTGGCAGCACTCATGCAGCCCCAGACCATGACACTCCCATCACCATGCTTGACTGTAGACAAGACACACTTGTCTTTGTACTCCTCACCTGGTGAGATACCAACTGAATCAAATAAGTTTATCTTGGTCTCATCAGACCACAGGACATGGTTCCAGTAATCCATGTCCTTAGTCTGCTTGTCTTCAGCAAACTGCGGGCTTTCTTGTGCATCATCTTTAGAAGAGGCTTCCTTCTGGGATGACAGCCATGCAGACCAATTTGATGCAGTGTGCTGTGTATGGTCTGAGCACTGACAGGCTGACCCCCCACCCCTTCAACCTCTGCAGTAAAGCTGGCAAGACTCCTACGTCTATTTCCCAAAGACAACCTCTGGATATGACGCTGAGCACATGCAACTCAACTGCTTTGGTCAACCATGGCGAGGCCTGTTCTGAGTGGAACCTGTCCTGTTAAACCGGCTGTATGGTCTTGTATGTCCACCGTGCTGCAGCTCAGTTTCAGGGTCTTGGCAATCTTCTTATAGCCTAGGCCATCTTTATGTAGAGCAACAATTCTTTTTTTCAGATACTCAGAGAATTCTTTGGCATGAGGTGCCATGTTGAACTTCCAGTGACCAGTATGAGAGAGTGAGAGCGATAACACCAAATTTAACACCCCTTCTCCCCATTCACACCTGAGACCTTGTAACACTAACGAGTCACATGACACCGTGGAGGGAATATGGCTAATTGGGCCCAATTTGGACATTTTCACTTAGGGGTGTACTCACTTTTGTTGCCAGCGGTTTAGACATTATTGGCTGTGTGTTGAATTATTTTGAGGAGACAGCAAATTTACACTGTTATACAAGCTGTACACTCACTACTTTACATTGTAGCAAAGTGTCATTTCTTCAGTGTTGTCACATGAAAAGATAGAATAAAATATTTACAAAAATGTGAGGGGTGTACTCACTTTTGTGTGATACTGTATATCACACACACACAGTGTCAGTAGGGCATAGGCCAATGTTAATAGGGCAGACTGGTGCCAGTGGGGCAGAGACTGGTGTGTGTAGAGCAGAGACTGGTGTCAGTAGGGCAGTGGATGGTGTTAGTATTTTTTATTATTTAAAAAAAAAAATTTTTGTTATTTAATATTTTTGGGTTTTATGTTAGGGGACTTTGGTGAAATATCAAGGGTCTAAACAGATCCCTGATGTCTCACTTTTGAGACATAGAAAGGGACTGAGGACACATTCTCTACTCCCTTTCTCTGCAGCCCCAGCTGCAGTGGACAGCGAATGAATAGGACGTGCTCTGTCCTGAGCGGCTTTCTGTTCATTCACAAACTAAAGCATAGTAAACACAGTTTACTATGTGTCAGTTATGAATGAACACAGTAAGTGATCATTTACCGGCCCCTTCCCCCGCTCTCCATCCTGAAACAATCCCACACAGCAGCCACCGGGAAAGAAAAGGAGGGAAGCTGTCAGTGCTGCGGGGGGAAGGGGAGGAGACAGGGGGGGGCGCAGCAGGAGGAATCTGCACCAAATGGGTAGATTAGGCACACCTGGAACACCCTGTGCGCCTGCCTATGGCTATTCATGTAGCGGAGGGGAGGAGGAGTGGATTGGAGGGAATTCTTTTCAGAGGGAAAAATTCCGCTTTAAAGTGGTTGTAAACCATCACATATACTCAGTGAAATCACTAGCCTCAGGTGATACACAGAGATGAAACAAATTCCCCTACATCATTTGTACCTGTTTATCTGCAGTCTTCTCTTCTCTACATCCGTTCAAAGTCCAAGATTTATAAATGTTGTCTGAGCTATCAGAAAGCAGGAGGTGGGGGAGCTAAAGTTACATTCCACGGAGCTCAGAGAGAGCTGATTGGAGGGAAGGGACACGCCTCCCTCCACACAGCACACAGGAACAGAGCTGAGGCTGGCAATAAGCTGGAGGCCCCTCCCCTGTCACCTTTTTATTTTTTTGTGGTGTTGGTGTCAGGAAAACTTGTCAGGAGTGACTCCTGCTGATAGCAGAGGAATGAGGTACCAGGCAGAAATAGGACTTAGTGCTCTGGACGGAGACAAGTACACACTATAGAGGGATATGCTTTGCTCATATTTCATGTCTGAGGTTTACAACCACTTTAAGGGATAGTTTACACTTGTGGTCTAAGGCCGGGTTCACACTACCCTGTTTCCCCGAAAATAAGACCTAGCGTGATTGTCGGTGATGGCTGCAATATAAGCCCTACCCCCCAAATAAGCCCTACCCTGTTTCCCCGAAAATAAGCCCTGCCCTGAAAAGAAGACCTACAAGGACTTTAACTAACGCTTATTTGGGGGGTAGGGCTTATATTGCATCCATCACCGACAATCACGCTAGGTCTTATTTTCGGGGGAAACAGGGTAGCTGTGGCCTCAGCCCACAGCAGGGGGTCCGGTGCGCCCCTGACCTAGGAGGAATGGGACTACCAGACATTACAAAATTACCATTATGCAGCGATATTAGACCAAATTCAATTTTGGTTTACCTCTCCTAATCATAAATTAGGGTTAGATATAGAAAAAGAAACCTCTACAGGCCATGATCTATTCGCCCTTTCTACGGCAAAACACGTAATACCCAAAAAAGTAATTACACCAAACCTCCTTTCTATTGAATCGACTAATAGCATGGAAACACACATATATATATATATACACATATATATATACACACATATATATATATATATATATATATATATATATATATACACATATATATATATATATATATATATATATATATATATATATATATATATATATATATATATATCTAAAACCAAAAAGGAAAAATTTGTACACTAAAATAGCCTTCAAGAATAATAGATTATTGTAAAATACGTCAATCAGCAAAAGAGTTGACCAAACAAGGCTACCAAAGATATAAAAGCCGACCATCACACTTCAAGAACATAGTGGAAGGGAAAATCAGCAAATGTGCATATCTAAAAAATATAAACTTTTATATTCCAGCATTGATATTCCAACAGAAATATGGTGATATTTCACATACCACAAGTAAAAAAAAAAAAAAATAATTAGACTTTTCTACCACCTTCTTTTCCCCTTCCTCTCCAGATGACAAAAACCCCAACAAGTTAAAATGGGAAAAGGATATTTCACAAAGCTATACATGGGAACAATGGCAGAAAGCACTATCAATCACTAGTAAAGCATCCTCATGTATTGAACATTGGGATACTTCACAAAAAATTCTTAACAGATGGTACACGACACCTTATAGATTATCAAAAATATATTCTACCTCCCCAATCTGCTGGAGGTGTGATGCAGCATACACACGAGCGGACTTTTCGACCGGACTAGTCCGGCGGACAATTCGACCGTGTGTGGGCTTCATCGGACCTCCAGCGGACCTTTTCGGACGAAAATCTGACGGACTTTAGATTTGGAACATGCTTCAAATCATTCCGACGGACTCGAGTCCGGTCGAAAAATCCGCTCTTCTGTATGCTAGTCCGACGGACAAAAACCGACGCTAGGGCAGCTATTGGCTACTGGCTATCAACTTCCTTATTTTAGTCCGGTGTACGTCATCACGTACGAATCCGTCGGACTTTGGTGCAATCGTGTGTAGGCAAGTCCGGTCGTTAGAAAGTCCGTCGTAACTCCGTCGAAAGTCCGTCGGACCTTTGTTGTCGAAAAGTCCGACCGTGTGTACGCGGCATAAGGAACTAGTAGGAAACCTTCACCACACTCTTTGGGCATGCAAGAACCAAGAATCAAGTTTTTGGAACTCTGTTTCATCTTTTATTGCAGATATCACAGGCAGGGCCTTCTTTAAGGCAGGGCAAAAGGGGCAGTTGCCCCAGGCCCAGTCATTGTTGTGGGGCCCAAAGCAGCTGCCCCATGAGCCTACACTGCCCTAAAAAGTGGATTGGGGGGGGGGGGGGCAAGAAAAATGTTTGCCCAGGGTCCAATCAATATTAAAGATGGCCCTGATTACAGGTAATCTGACAAAACCGACACCTGCAACAGCATTATTAGGATTAAATCAAGATGTATAGATTGTTCTAAAAAAAATAGTAACACATATCCTTTTGGGAGGTGGACGTACTGACGTCATCGCGCTTCTCAGTGACAGGTGTTTCGCTTGCTGGCCGGCCGTTTTTATACGTCTGTTTTTATCCTCACAATGTAAGTGTACTACATTTATTTTAATAAATCGCATTGTGGTACAGTCTACACCAGTGATTCTCAACCAGGGTTCCGTTAAAACCATAGAGTTCCTCCAGAGGTTGCTAGGGGGTTCCTTCAGCATTGGCAAATTTCCGCCTCCCAGATAAGTTCCCACTGCCACCATTGATCTGTTTAGTTATCTGTAAGGAGGTAATTCTTCCCAATGACCACAAGTGTAAGGACCATTCCTCTCACTAACCATCACACTAATGTATCATGAGTTGTAGAGTTCAAAATTTTAGCAGGGGTTCCTCGAGACCGGAGAACTATTTCAAGGGTTCCTTAAAAAGGTTGAGAAAGGCTGGTCTACACTATGGAGTTCTCTCCTTTATCTTTTGGGTAATACTTATACTGAACCCTGGTGGCTGACGTTCGTTCTTGAGCCATTTGGAGTGGGGTCCAGGCTTCCCTCTGTCATTGGTGTGACGTGAACTTCCTGGTGGAAAAGGCCCTGGCTGGGTATTAGCCGCAGGCTCCCTTTTAGCTTGCCTCTGGTAAGCACATACCCTGTTTCCCCGAAAATAAGACCTAGCGTGATTGTCGGTGATGGTTGCAATATAAGCCCTACCCCCCAAATAAGCCCTAGTTAAAGTTCTTGTAGGTCTTATTTTCAGGGTAGGGCTTATTTTCGGGGGGAAACAGGGTAGGGCTTATATGGGGGGTAGGGCTTATATTGCAGCCATCACTGACAGTCACGCTAGGTCTTATTTTCGGGGAAACAGGGTATCTATGTGGTGGTGGTGCACTGTCGTCAAGAGGTCTTTTGGTCAGCACTCACATATGTGCATTTTTGGATTGTGTTTCCAGTCACATTCAACTGTTTACTTCAGACACATCATATTGTTTTTTTGGACTTATTCAATTTATAGATTTTTTTCACAGTTATTAGCGCTGCTACATTGTTTTACGAATTGATGTTAGCATTCAAAAATTTTTCTATCATTAATTAGAAAGAAAAAATGGCAAGCATGGATAAACAACCCGAGAGCCTCTAAATACCTAAAGAATAATGCCCCGTACACACGGTCGGATTTTCCGATGGAAAATGTCCGATCGGAGCGTGTTGTCGGAAATTCCGACCGTGTGTGGGCTCCATCGGACATTTTCCATCGGATTTTCCGACACACAAAGTTGGAGAGCAGGAGATAAAATTTTCCGACAACAAAATCCGTTGTCGGAAAATTCCGATCGTGTGTACACAAATCCGACGGACAAAGTGCCACGCATGCTCAGAATAAATAAAGAGATGAAAGCTATTGGCTACTGCCCCGTTTATAGTCCCGACGTACGTGTTTTACGTCACCGCGTTCAGAACGATCGGATTTTCCGACAACCTTGTGCGACCGTGTGTAGACAAAACAAGTTTGAGCCAACATCCGTCGGAAAAGATCCTAGGATTTTGATGTCGGAATGTCCGAACAAAGTCCGACCGTGTGTACGCCCTATTAGAGTTATACGATGCACCAAGATAATGAATATTATAAAGACCCTTCTTCTTCTTCTCATCCCTAATAATTTAAGTACTTCATAACCAGATCCCGCTTAGGCCCCATTCACACCTGAACGTAGTGTTTTCAGGCAGAAAGTCGCGCGATTTTGCCGTGATTTTTGATGCGTTTTTGCCACGATTTTGTACAGGTCAAAAGGCCACCAATGTAAAAAGCAGAAAAACGCCTGTAATCTGCCTAAAAAAAAAGTTCCAGAACTTGTTTGAGCTTCAGGCGTTTTGGAGTGGAGATATGAACCATCTCCATAGAGAATATTTGACTTTTTTTCCCCTCCAGCGTTTTGAACCTTCAGGCTTCAAGCTACAAGACGCTCAGACGTGAATGGGGCCTTTACAGTTTGATCCCACTTGGGGTCGGCGGTAGTAGGTTATCGAATTTCAGATAGTGTACGTTACCATTATAACTTCTTATTATTCATTTCTTAATACTTACATATTGATCTATGCAACATGATAAGCAATTCCCCCTGAAAAAAAAATACCAGGGCTTTTTTTCAGGGGGAACTTGGTGGAACTCAGTTCCACCACCTCTGGCTCAGACTGTTTTCAGGGGTGCCTGCTCACCACAATCACTTGTAAACTCAGAAGTCTGGTTTCTGTGTTTACAAGTGACAGCTCTGCACTCTGTATGTAATGCAATCCTGGTATTGAATGCCCCTTTAAGACCCTCCTACTGTTTTCGTGAAATTTGACTGAACACACCCACTATTTGATGTGATTTGGAGGGTGTGTGTAGGGGGAGGGGTTTTGTGGGGCTGTGGTTAAGTTCCAGCACCTATTGTTTCAGAAAAAAAGGTATTGCCCTGAGCAATACCAAATAATTGTAATCATTTTTGTTGGGAATTATTCTGTCAAAAACCTAATAAAAATGTTAAAGCGGGGGTCCACCCACACCACCAAAAAAAAAAAGATATTAAAAGCCAGCAGCTACAAATACTGCAGCTGCTGACTTTTAATACATGGCCACTTACCTGTCCCAGGGTCCAGCGATGTCGGCAGGGGACGCAGAGAACCCGCTCGGTTCTCGGCAGCTGCCGCCGCCATCCTAGGTGAGGGAATCAGGAAGTGAAGCGTTGCGGCTTCACTTCCCAGTTCCCTACTGCGCATGAGCGAGTCGCGCTGCGCGTCCCAAGTGGTCCCCGCTCTCTCCTGGGAGCTGTGTGTTCCCAGCAGACAGCGCAGTGGGGACGGGAAGAGGCGTAGACTCCCATGGGAGTCTATGCCGGAAGTGGGTGCAAATACCTGTCTTTGACAGGTATCTGCACCCCCACCCCCCCCTGAAAGGTGCCAAATGTGACACCGGAGGGGGGGGAGGGTTCCGAAAAGCGGAAGTTCCATTTTTGTGTGGAACTCCGGTTTAAGTTTAAAAAAAAAAAAAAAAGAGGGTGTGTGAGGACCTGGATCACCCGCTGGTGGCACTGTGGTTCCCTGGGCGGAGGGTTAGGCCTCATACACACAGACGTTTTAACAGCAGTTTTTTTAAGCTTTTTTTGCTGCTTAAAGCGGGAGTCCGGCGACCAATCTTTTTTTTTTAAGGACATTGAGACACTTTGCTAACCCCAAAATAATACTCACAGTTTGGGTGTAATATTTCCGCCTCTGTCTGTTTTCGTACTGAAGAATAACTTAAAAAATGTGATGCTGTCTGTTTCCATCTTGCTTGTGGGCATGTGAAGCCCACAAGCATTGATTTCCTGGATGCGGTGAATGCTGTTCATTCACAGCTTGTTCACACACATGATCATTGTTCCCGCACTGAATCTTGGGAAGCCTGACACTAAGTTCCCAGGAGACAGTGCGGCGCCGGGGAAAGGCAATAAACACGCCTACTCCCATGGGAGGAGAGACAGGAAGTGCCACAATAAAAGTACAATATAAAGGTAATTACAGCGATAAAAAATGTTTTCGTGCGGCATTTGAACATCTAACTGAAGGGGATAAGATTAAGTCAAAAATTTGAGTGGAACCCCGCTTTAAGAACGCCACCCCATGTTATTCAACGGGCTCATACACACCATGGCGTTTTTGAGCTGTAACAGGCATGGTCGTTTTTAAGTTCCACCAAAAAAAAAAACAAGGACCAGCGCGTTCTGAGGCTCCAGCGCTAGAGCTGTTTTGACGCGGTAAAAAGCTCAAAAATGAGCATTAGCGCTATACCGACGTTATTTAGCGTCAGCATTTTTAAGCTGTAAAAATGTTTATGTGGGTAATTTGGGAGTGGAAAATAGCAGAGGGATGTTTTTTTTTTTTTTTAAAAACGTGCCTTAGCGCTAACGCTTACAAACGACGTTGAACGCCCATTGACGCCAAATCAAAACGCTTCTTTTTTTCCAGGCGTTGTTACTAGCTTTACAGCCTGTTTTTTTAAAACATCCGTGTGTATGAGGCCTTATTATTAATAATATTATAATACAGGATTTATATAGCGCCGACAGTTTGCGCAGCGCTTTACAACATTAGGGCAGACAGTACAATTACAATACAATTCGATACAGGAGGAATCAGAGGGCCCTACTCGTTAGAGTTTACAATCTAGGAGGGAGGGTCAAGTGATACGAAGGGTAATAACTGTGGGGGATGAGCTGTTGAAGAAAATTAAAGCACAGTTGTTAGATGGAGGCAGGATAGGCTTCTCCGAAGAGAAAGGTTTTCAGGGATCGCCTAAAAGTAGATAGATTTGCAGATAGTCTGGGGCAGGGTATTCCAGAGGATGGGCGAGGCTCGGGAGAAGTCCTGGAGAGGAATATGGGAGGAGGTGATGAGGGAGATAGAGAGCAGGGGGTCTTTGGAGGAACGGAGAGGGCGATTAGGTTGGTATTTAGAGACTAGGCTGGTGATGTAGCTGGGGGCAGAGTTGTGGATGGCTTTGTGACTTATTGTTAGTATTTTGAATTAAATTTGTTGGGTGAGTGGCAGCCAATGGATTGGCAGAGAGGGGTAGCAGACGCTGAGCGGTTTGTAAGGTGGATGAGTCTGGCAGCAGCATTCATGATGGACTGAAGGGGGGAGGAGTCTATTTAAAGGTAAGCCAATGAGGAGGGAGTTGCAGTAGTCAAGGCGAGAGATAACCAGGGAGTGAATCAGGAGCTTTGCGGTTTCATTGGTTAGGAAGGGGCGTAGTTGTGTAATTTATCATTTTAATTTCAGTGTCCATCAGCAGGTGTCTTCCAGCAGCTAGTAGTTTTTAGTTATAAGTCTCCACCTAATGTTGGCTGCTGGGAAGGTATTTAGTCCCTTCTCTGACATTATATTTCAAATCAGTGTTTTGCTTTGCTTTGCTAGTCAGATACTGTTTGCCATTTATCCTGCTCCTGATCTACTCTTGCATCCTGTACCCTGGACCCACCTGCCTTATATCTGCTCCCCTTGTTCCTGACCTAAGTCCTGGTTCCCCCCCCCCCTTCCTTGCATCTCCGGTATTCCCTATGACCGGTGTTCCTAATTTTATATATATTGTTATTATACAGTCAGGTTGTTAGATATTTTGCTCACTTGTATCAAGTTTCTTAAAAAAAAAAAAAAAAATGTTATATATATATATATATATATATATATATATATATATATATATAGTCCTAAGTTCAATTGATAGTTTGTAATGATATATGTCCATGGGGCAACCATATTTGCTCATTACATATGCAGGCTCTGCTTCCAGCTTTGCAGCATTATACAAAAATTGTGCTTTCCTGCTCCATCTCGCAATGCAAGTCTATCAGTCTCAACAGCTGTAAAGCAGAATGAGGGAGTCACTGCAATAAAGAATATAGCACCATCTAGTGGCCAATTTATAAATCTCTATATTTAATTCAATAACACGAAAATATAAAAATATAAGTATGTAAAATTAACATAAAAGTCACATAAAAAAATTGTAATGCAAACATGCAATTATAACACAGATACTTGCTGAAAAGACACTATGCGTTCGCCTAAAGATGACTGGTGTGTACCATATGCACCTCCTGTTCCTGAAGAACTACAAGTGCCAGATGCTGGCAAGGCATGCTGGGGCTTTTCATCCCTAAACAGCTAGCAGTCGAATGTACCTGTATGCAATGAGATATGTAATTCACCCAGATTATGCATCAGAATACAGAGCGCTGCCAGTTTGGCTTCCACCATCACAGGAGTGACCCCTAGCTGTCACCAGGCAAACTGCGCCACCCTATTACATTCTAAAACCGTTTTATTATTTCACACCAACAGACATGATTCCACATAGTACGTCCTTCTCCTGGATATCTAATCAGCACACTAATGACTTGCTTGGAAAAAGTAATTTCAATCAACTAATTAAATTCAATTTATGTATGACAAATTCTCATATCAAAGAAAATAAATATATTGTTGAATTTTTTTTTTTTTTTTAATATTACAGAGAAGAAGAACAAAATGAGATCCTTATTTTTTTTTTTTTTTTGAATGAATCACAGCTAGCTAATGGATGCACCATTTAACACAAATCACTGCATTTATAGTCAGTTTCTATGGACCAAAAAATTCTCTTTAGACCCACCAAAAAAACATAAATAAAAAAAATTAATTAGCAAAGGAGTTTATACAGATAGGAAAAAATCTAAAAAAAAAAATAAATCACCAAATCTACTGCAGCTAAAATTAGGATGTTTTTGTAGCCCTATGACACATCCTGTATATGTAATGATGGAATGCATGAAAGTCTTATCATCAACGAGGGGGGGGGGGGATGAATATTGGTGGGTCTGGTGTGGATACATTCCAGATGTATTATAATAAAACCTCTTTTTTTTTTTATTTTACTGTCTATATAATTCACATAATGAATTGTTTCCTCTCTTTTTTTTTTTCTGGATGACACAGCATCCGGATTCTGCAACAACGCTCACATACCATGCTGAAATATGACCAATTGTAGAATCATCTTACTCTGAGGTTACATAGACGACACTCTTCACTTCTGGCTAAATTGTATGTACGCTAATCTGGACACTTTTTCTCTGGCACATTTTTTGAAATCAATAATAATTTAATCGTTATATATATATATATATATATAATTGATTTTTTTTTCTTATATACACATACACTGCAGTCAAATTTTGAAGGTGATATATGTCAGTAAAATTGTACTTCACTTCATAAATAAATATAAATATATATAAAAAAACACACACACACATAGTGAAGTCAGAAAAAAAAAAAAAATATATATATATAAACACACACACATAGTGAAGTCAGTGAATTAAAAATTGTTAGACATATACATATATATATATATATATATATATATATATATATATATATATATATATATATATATATATATATATAATCTATATCTATATCTATATCTATATATATATATATATATATATATATATATATATATATATATATATATATATATGTCTATCACACACTCTTTCCAAGGGTGAATTTACAGCACTCGTGAGCCACCCTAGTTGCCAATCCACTCCGGCCAAAACTGCCCTCTTGCCCATGCCAACTACCAGCCTCACCAAGCCCCGCGGAGGTGAACCTGTGAACCTGGCGCACACTGTACTAATCTCACTGCAGCCCCATAGCCAAGGGGGGGCAGTGCCAGAATGGCTCTCTGCATCCATTGGTGCCAACATGGGCACTGCCAACTGCAGCAAAAAAAAAAAAAAAAAAGGGAAAAAGCCAGACTCAGCAGTGCACACTACAGGCAAAACCAGTTAGGAATATAAGTAGGCAAAGATGAAATGGGAAGACCATGCAAAGCAGTTGATTTTCCTCTGGTGCCACCCATCTGCCATTCACACACGCATCGGGGAGGTCAACGGGATGTGTGTGCCCCGCTGCACAAGTGCACACCTACCTTTTTCTCACTTTGCTAAATTCAGTGCTGGCACTTAGCCTTAGAGGTCCTGGCTCCATTGTCAGGAGAGGTAAAAAAAAAAGGAGAAAAAGAAATAAGAATAGAAATCAATGCAAATTAAATGTCTAGGTGAAGGCAGCGGTGATTGCAATCTTGCTGGCACATTGCTCTGCGATCCGGCTGATCAGGCAGGTGTAAGTAGCAGCAGCCACATACTAGTTGCTCAGCAGAAGGTACCATGTCATCTGCAGGCTGCATGGAGGAAGGAGCTGACCGCAGTGCTGAGGTCACAGCAGCCACATCTGCAGCAGATGCATGCCCTATAGCAGCCAGCATAGCACCCATACATAGCCCTGCTGGGCTGAGGAAGGGGAGGAAGGGGTGGAGTGCCACAGCTGCACAGGGGTATTGATTGCTTAAATGAATTTCCTCAAAGGATGCTGAGCAGCGTACAAGCAGGGCTCCCCCCCCTTTTTTCAGACAACAATGGTGGAATCCAGGAGGAAAAAAAAAAAAAGAAAAAAAGACAGGAGGCTATAATTCTGCAAAGCATCCTCTGTGTGTGCTGGGAAAGCGGTTTGAAATATGTAGTTACAATGTAACACTAGCAGACGCAGCAGGTCGGGTAAGGACAGCATGGAATATACATTTTGAAACATTTTTTTATTATTTTTTTCCTATATTTTTTTTTTCTAGCTGCAAAAATACTTTTCTCCTCAATCTAACTCTCATTCTTAAAATCTGAACTTCGGGAGAAATTAAAGAAAACTACCCTTGGGCCTACTTGACACAGGCAGCTGGGGGTCAGTAAAAACAAGCTGCATTTTCTTCCAGCCCCCCCGACCGTCCACCTAAAGCAGGGGTCTCTAAACTGCGGCCCTTTGCTTGCCATTATCCGGCCCTTGGGGTACTATTCTTCCCACTGATACGAGATACTATTCTGCCAACTGACACCAACAATGGGACACCATTTCTCTCCATGACACCAACAACAGGGCACTATTCCTCCCAATGACACCAACAATGGGGCACCATTTTTCCCAATTACACCAAGGATGGGGCACTATTCCTCCCAATGACACCAACAATGGGGAACCATTTTTCCCAATTACACCAACGATGGGGCACTATTCCTCCCAATTACACCAACTATGGGGCACCATTTCTCCCACTGACACCAGCAATGGGGCACCATTTCTCCCACTGATACCAGCAATGGGGCACCATTTCTCCCAATGACACCAACAATTGGGGCACCATTTCTCCCAATGACACCAATGATGGGGCATTACTTCTCCCAATGACACAAACAATGGGGCCCCATTTCTCCCACTGACATCCACAATGGGGCACCGTTTCTTCCAATGACACCAACAATAGGGCACCATTTTGTCAGAAACCATGAAATCAGGCCGAGTCAGAAGTACAGTTAAATAACACTTGTTTAATATTAAAAGTAAAAAGAACAAACATAGTCAAAACATAGCCAATGTTTAGTAACCGGAACGGATAGTCAGAAAAGCCAGAAGTCAGGGATCAATGCAGTGGAACAGCAAGCAGGAGCAGGCGCCAGAAGGGATGACAGTAAAGCAAGTCTTGAACAGGATCGCAGGAGATAGTTTCTGTGATGTTGACCAGGCGTAGGCAGAGCTCCTCTGGACTGGACTGCTTAAGTAGGCAGGACGGACGAGCAGGATATCATCAACAGCTGAGTAACTGTGGAGAGATAGGAGCTGGCAATTAGCCGACAGCTGAGCGGCCAGCTCTGAGAAGGAAGGGCTGAGCCCAGCCCTGACACATTTCTACCACTGGCACCAGCAATGAGGCACCATTCCTACCAATGACACCAAGGATGGGGCACCATTTCTCCCACTGACACCAGCAATGAGGCACTATTCCTACCAATGACACCAAGGATGGGGCACTGTTGCTCCCCCTAATACCAAATGTGGTGATGTTTACTCCCAACGATGCCAGAAAAAATTCCACTCCCGTTGAACACAGTCCGACCCCCTAAAGTCTGAAAGACAATAAAATGGCCCTTTGTTTAGAAAGTTTGGAGACCCCTGACCTAAAGGCTGTGGCTTGTTTATGTGCCTTCGCTGCAGCAAATTGAACGCAGCATGTTGAGTTGAAGTGGGTTTACTTACATTTTTCCTGGCCCCTCCAGCAGGCGGTGCTTCAGGTGGTGGGCGGGCTTCCTCATCCTCACCTACAATGCAGGGCTGCTGGTTCTACGTTGTCCCTAATGACATCAGAGTGCGACTTACGGATGGCGTGCCGGAGAGAATCAGCTTGCACAGAGAGGAGGAGCCTGGGGAAGCATAGAATAAGGTAGGTAAAACTGCTTTTTTTGATACCCTAGGCCAGTGATGGGGAACGTTGGCAGCCCAGATGTTTTGGAACTACATTTCCCATGCTGCTCATGAACTCTGCAGTGCAGTTGAACATCATGGGAAATGTTATTCCAAAACATCTGGGGTGCCAAGGTTTGCCATCATTGCCCTGGTACAAAAATTAGGCATTTAACTCTTAAAGTCCGGGGAGTGCCCCACTGCATGGTTGTGTTTTATTGTCCACAGAGATCACCTTTGATTAAAAGCCCACTTAAAGCCCATCTCTGGAAAGAACAAAAATGCTACCTTGCAGTTGAGCTGTCCCTGCCCTTCAAGAGTTTTTTTTGCATTTTTTAGGTCTAGGGGGCACAAAAAGCACTTTTACTTGATCTGTTGGCGCTCCTCTACTCCCCTGCATTTGGGCAGTGAGCGATCCTAGGGCCTTCCCATGTCCAGTATAGGGCTATTCTCTCTATATACACTATATCGTCAAAAGTATTGTGACGCCTGCATGCGTCATGCACATGAACTTTAATGGTATCACCAGTCTTAGTCCGTAGTGTTCAATATTGAGTTGGTCCACCCTTTGCAGCTATAACAGCTTCAACTCTTCTGGGAAGGCTGTCCACAAGGTTTAGGAGTGTGTCTATGGGAATGTTTGACCATTCTTCCAGAAAGCACATTTGTGAGGTCAGGCACTGATGTGGAGGAGAAGGCCTGGCTCGCGGTCTCCGCACTAATTCATCCCAAAGCTGTTGTATCGGGTTGAGGTCAGGATTCGGTGCAGGCCAGTCAAGTTCCTCCACCCCAAACTGGCTCACTGGCGCCCTGCATGTAGATTAGGAGCCGGGTGCATGGATTAGGGGGGTGGTGCCCCTGCGTCCCTTATGGACGGGCCGCCACTTGCCTCAAGTGCTCCCTTCACTGGAACTAAGGGGCCAAGCTCAACCCCTGAAAAACAACCCCCACACCATAATCCCCCCTCCACCAAATGATTTGGACCAGTGCACAAGGCAAAGTCCATAAAGACATGGATGAGCCAGTTTGGGATGCAGGAACTTGACTGGCCTGCACAGAGTTCCTGATCTCAACCCAAAAGAACACCTTTGGGATGAATTAGAGCGGAGACTGTGAGCCAGGCCATCTCCTCCAACATCAGTGCCTGACCTCACAAATGCACTTCTGGAAGAATGGTCAAACATTCCCATAGACACACTCCTAAACCTTGTGGACAGCCTTCCCAGAAGAGTTGAAGCTGTTATAGGTGCAAAGGGTGGACCAACTCAATATTGAACCCTACGGACTAAGACTGGGGATGCCATTAAAGTTCATGTGCGTGTAAAAGCAGGTGTCCCAATATAGTGTATGTCTTGATGACATCAGAGGGCATGCGACTGCAAGCGCATAGGGGGAGAAGAGGCTTTGGGAGCGGAGGATCGGGTAAGTAAAACTGCTTTTTGCAACCCCCTATACCAGTGATGGTGAACCTTGGCACCCCAGATATTTTGGAGCTTCATTTCCCATGATGCTCAACTACAATGCAGAGTGCATGAGCATCATGGGAAATGTACTTCCAAAACATCTGGGGTGCCAAGGTTCGCCATCACTGCCCTATACCTAAACGAACATTTACAGGAGTTCAACTTTCCAGTAGTCCAGCTTTAATATACCTTATATACTTGAGTATAAGCCGAGTTTTTCAGCACATTTTTTCTGTGCTGAAAATGCCCCCCTCGGCTTATACTCGAGTCAAGCACTTTTCTGCAGCAGAGAATGACATTTTCTGAACCGACTTTGGGGCCCCGTATCTCGGTGCTAGGAACCCCAAATTTGGTGTGCAAACCCAGTGGAACTAGCACTATAACATATCCTAGCTCCAAGTGGTCTCAAAGTCGAGGCCCCAAAGTCGGTTCGGAAAATATCATTCTCTGCTTGACATTTTCCGAACCGACATATCTCGGGGCCACTTGGTGCTAGGAACCCCAGCTTTAGACTTGTTGTAGTGCTAGTTCCACTGGGTTTTCACACCAAATTTGAGGTTTCTAGCACCAAGTTGCCCCGCGATACGGGGTCCCAAAGTCGGTCAAATGTGTCCATCTGCAGCAATGTCATTTCGGGACCCTTTGGGTCCAGCGACCCCAAATTTTGGCTGCAGCTAGGGGGCATCTAGGAACCCTTAACTACGAGTTTGATGTTCGGGGGACCTATGGCTGCAAATGGGCAAAGTGAGGCTGCAAATGGGCATTGTTGACCCTCATTTCCACTTACAGTAGCTGCGCATTTCTCACCCTAGGCTTATACTCGAGTCAATAAGTTTTCCCGTTTTTTTGTGGTAAAATTAGGTGCCTTGGCTTATATTCGGGGTGGGTTATACTCGAGTATATACGGTATGTAGCACCCTCCCAGATAGGCTCCGAGGTTTTGGTTAGGCAAATTTAGTTCTGTGTCTCTCCTGTAATCGGCAGAGCAGCATGTGCTTACTTTGGACTGCTCTGGGCTCTGCAGGCTGTGAGTTTGATTGCTTCCCCCTGCCTTCTGGAAGTTTCAAGAATGTAGCAGGTGGGAGAGTCAAATGAGCAGCCTAAAATATTTATGTAGCTCCAGCCAATCACTGGAGAGGTGTGCCCAGATGGTGGTTGGGGAGTGGATAGATTGTTTGGAGCGTCCAGCCCTTCCTGGCAGTCTAGCTGAAGATCCTGCCTGTCTCAGGGCCCAGCTGTGCAAGGCTGGGAGGCCCATTCTGCTGCTAATTCTTGGAGAATTCTTGGAAGGAAGCGTGTCAATGGGGGGGCAAGGTCTGCTGCAATTGTAAACCAAGCCCAAGACAGTTGTCATTGGAACAGGTGTCCCCTCTGGAAGATTTTCTCTTACCACTTGTTATGGTGACAGCTGTACAACTTTGGATGTTCCATCACTTTCTGTATCGGTGATCATGGTCACCAGGACAAATAGAGACGGGGAATCTACCCAATGGGGACACAGCAAAACTTGACAGGGGTTTAACTCCTCTCTACTTTGTCCAAAACCCAAAAAAATTTTTTGACTATACATACACTTTAACCACTTGCCAACCGCAACACACACATATACATTGCGGTTTTCAAGTGTTTTACCGGGGTTATGGTTGAAGATATCAGCCATGAACCCGTTAACGTTTTTTTTTTCTTTGCAGACGGCTGGCTTTCTCGTGAAACCGGTCCGAGCGCTCACCGGTGTTTCTCGGGCTTACCGTTTCCACAGGTCCACCCAAGAAACGATCCGACAGTACGGCTGGCTGCTCCCATAGTTGGTCAAAGAGTAAGACAATCTAAAGCCCTCGTACACGCGATCGGACTTTGAACAAACTTTTCCGCGGATTTCTGTCCAAAGGGCGTTGGCCGCGAACTTGGTATGCATACACACGGCAGGACTTTTTAGGCAACAAACGTAGTGACGTTACAACGTACTGACGACACTTGAAAAGAGGACGTTCAATCCTCCGGCGCCACCCTTTGGTCAACTTCTATATTGTTGTCTGATCTTTGGCATTGGTTCTGAGCATGCGTGTTTGTACTTGGTGGTTTTTGCGTACACACGATCGGACGTGCCAAAGTAGAACTTTTTGTTGCCGCCAAGTTTGTCCGTTCGCACAGCCAACATTTGTCCGATGAAAACCGAAAAAGTTTGTGCGATGGAGCGTACACACGGCCGGATTGTTGCCTTAAAACAGGTAATTTGCATGTTTGTTGTCAAAAAGTCCAATCGTGTGTATGGGCCTTAACAGTGTAAAATTTTCCGTCCCCTCAAAATAACTCAACACACAGCCAGTAATGTCTAAACATGAAAAGATATAATAAAACATTTACAAAAAATGTGAGGGGTGTACTTACTTTTGTGAGATGTTGTATCTGCTCATTGTATTGTACCCTGGGAGCGGGTTCTGTGAATGGGTTCTTTTTACTCTTGCGTTATATTCCCCCCACATTATATTTGTACCCTTTCTGTATTGCTTGTTTTTTATTACCCCCCGGAGAGCAGCTGCGATATAAAATGGGAGCGTACAGACGAGAAATTAACCGCTAATTGGGGCCACTTAATAATGAACAACAAGCTCTGCAATTTGTGTCCAGCATTTTCTGTAACTGGAGCAAAAAAAAAAAAAAAACTCCCAGCGAGGTTAGATAACAGGAAGCCCAGGGTCCTAAAGCCGTATTAAACCCAAAATCAAAACTGAAGCTTTGAAGAAGGCTTCTTAGCCGAAACGCGTCAGTGTAGCCTGTACCCATGTAACCCAAAAAAGGACTTTTATTCAGAGCATCCCAGTCGCCAGCCCTTTTCTGATTCAAAATCAAAACTGTAGCATATTGCAGCTCATCAATCATTAGCTGTGGTGCCTGCATTCGTTTTCTTTTTTAGGCTTTTTTTTCCCCCCTCTATTTTGACCTGATGATCTGGACAGTAACACACCTCCTGTATAAGAGCGTCCCCCCCCCTCTGGATGAAGGAGCACAGGGGACACTTTGGACAGCAGCATTGTTAATCCGGGGTGAGGGGATTGAAAGATGTACTAGCAGATTTAAATACACTAACAAGCTAAAGCCATACTCCAGCTAATACTTTATAAGCAGTTACAGGGAAGTTTTGTTCCTTTTGGGATAAAGCTTTTACATCAATAAATCAAGCTAATCATTGCAAGCAAAGCACCCCCCCCTCCCGCCAGTTAAATGGTTTGTCCCAACTGATACGTTCTGCTGGAGAGCTTGTTATATTGAAAAAAACAACAGACTTACTGGCTGGATCGACAAATGAAAATAGAAGAAATAAAACTTAAAAAAAAGAAAACAAATGCAGCCATCACATCTAAGAAATGGTGATAGCGTGAGGAGAAAAGAATAAAGCCGATAACCGGCTTCTGTTAACATCGGTCCCAACATTTACCACTAGTGTCCATGAGTGCCACCTATCAGTGCCACTTATCAGTGCCGCCTCATCAGTGTCCATCAGTGCCCACCACTGCCACCTATCAGTGTCTCATCATCAGTGCCCACCAGTGCCACCTATCAGTGTCTCATCACCAGTGCCACCTATCAGTGTCTCATCATCAGTGCCACCTATCAGTGTCTCATCATCAGTGTCTCATCATCAGTGTCACCTATCAGTGCCACCTCATCAGTGTCACCTATCAGTGCCACCTCATCAGTGTCCATCAGTGCCACCTCATCAGTGTCCATCAGTGCCCACCTATCAGTGTCTCATCATCAGTGCCACCTATCAGTGTCTCACCATCAGTGTCACCTATCAGTGTCTCATCATCAGTGTCACCTATCAGTGCCATCTCATCAGTGCCCACCAGTGCCGCCTCATCAGTGCCCACCAGTACCACCTCATCAGTGCCCACCAGTGCCACCTATCAGTGTCTCATCATCGGTGTCACCTATCAGTGCCGCCTCATCAGTGCCCACCAGTGCCACCTATCAGTGTCTCATCATCGGTGTCACCTATCAGTGCCGCCTCATCAGTGCCCACCAGTGCCGCCTCATCAGTGCCGCCTCATCAGTGCAGCCTCATCAGTGCTCACCAGTGCAGCCTCATCAGTGCCCATCAGTGCAGCCTCTTCAGCGCACATCAACGAAGGAGAAAAATTACCTGTTTGGTAAATTTTATAAAAAACTATGAAAACATTTTTTTTTTCCAAATTTTCGGTCTTTTTTTGTTTGTTTAACAGAAAATAAAAAAATCAGCGGTGATTAAATACCACCAAAAGAAAGCTCTATTTGTGTGAGGAAAAAAAAAAAAAAAAATGTCATATGGGTACAGTGTAGCATGACCGCGCAATTGTCATTCAAAGTGTGAGGGCACTGAAATCTGAAAATTGTCCTGTAGGCAAGTGGTTAAAGCTGTAGCGAACATTGCAGAAGATTTACATTATGAAAGATTTACCTTGCAACGAAGCCCTCCAGCGGCACGCTGTCGCCTGCAGCAGAAGCTTCCATCTTCACCAGTCATTCGGGTTCACGGGCTGCGGCCTTTTAGTAACGGCCGAGCCACGATGACGTCACACCTGCGCATGCACGGGAGAGTCACGGCTAGACTTGTGCACAACGGAAAATTTTGTTTAGTTTCGGTTCGTTGTCATTCCTGAAATACAAAATGTCATTCTGTTATATTCGTTATCTTACGTTAATACGTTTTCGGATAATTCTTTATTTCTGTAGAGTGTCGATATTCGTTATACTGAACCTCGGAATCATGTCGCATTCATTCGTTATATGCGCTATAATTTTGTTGGTATTCGTTGAAATTCGATATTTATATATGTATATATATTCGTGATAATGATTCGTAGCTTGGAAAGTCGTTTGTTAATTGAATCTATTAACACACACAATGACAATATCTCTTCTCCTCTGCTCAAATACAATACAACACCCTTCTCACTCAGGTCTCAGGAATGCTCTTTGCCAGTAATTCAACCTCCAGCACACAATTAATCATCCTAAGCATCAAGGTGAAAAAACACCTGGCAGTGACGGGCCCCCCCCCACTTTACTTACCTGAGCTCTGGAACTTGACCCAGTAGGGACGTGCCATCTCTCTGCTCGGGGTTCTCGGCTCATGATTGGATAGATTGATAGCAGCACAGCCATTGGCTCCCACTGCTGTCAATCAAATCCAATGAAGCGGGCACCGGGGGGGCGGGGCAGAGTCATACATTTGGCGGCTATGGACACCAAAAGATGGATCCGGGAGCACGCCCGCAAGGTAACCCCCCCCCCCCAGGAGAGCGCTTCTCCTAGGGGGTTATCTGATGCCGGGAGGAGCCGAGAGAGCCGCCGGGGGACCCCAGAAGACGAGGTTCGGGGCCACTCTGTGCAAAACGAGGTAAGTATGACATGTTTGTTATTTAAAAAAAGAAAAAAACAAACCCTTACCATAACTTTAAACTGGGGGGGGGGGCTAAAACAAGGATATAGGAGATACACTCCATCTATTACTCATCACCATATAAACCCCCCACTCCTTCTTTTGAGAAACAAACCCCACACTGCCACGTCGATACTTAGTTGTACAGGATACTAATGATTCACAACACAAAAATTGTTATCACCCACAACCATAAGTGTGCACATACATTATCACAAATACACTTAAATATGTGCATACATTCATATATAAAGTGCTAGGTGCTCAAAATAATGTTCTCTGCAGATTTACTGCATCCACTTTACCTCTATTCATTGATCTTATGGTGTTTATCAATAAATTAAGTAAACTGATTCATGTGTAAATTCACATACAACACATTACATCCCTTTGTGCAGATGTGTGTGCGCATTGGTACTCAGATCTCTGTATATATACACACATTATATATATATATATATGCAGGGCTGGTGCAAGGATTTTTGACACCCTAGGCGAAACCTTATTTTGCTGCCCCCCTTGGCTCCACCTCTACCTCCACCCCCTTTGCCCTGCCCATGTATACCCCACCTTTTTAATGAAGCGCCCATCAATGCAGCCTAACCAGCATCTATCAAATGCAGCCTACCAGCGCCCATCAAATGCCACCTACCAGTGCCCGCCCATCAATACAGACTACAAGTGCCCGTCAAATTCAGCCTCACCATTTCCCATGAAATGCAGCCTCACCAGCGCCCATCAAGTGCAGCCTACCAGTGCCCGCCCATCAATGCAGACTACAAGTGCCCATCAAATGCAGCCTCACCAGCGCCCATCAAATGCAGCCTTACCAGCACCCATCAAATGCCACCTACCAGTGCCCGCCCATCAATGCAGACTACAAGTGCCCATCAAATGCAGCCTCACCAGCGCCCATCAAATGCCACTTACCAGTGCCTATCAATGATTGTTTGCTTGCTTCCATTCATTCAGGAACCGGGACATAGACACAGTCCTCTTCCACTGCTGCGCTTCTGACACTATGTGCGAACGGAGTGGTGGCTGCCTGCTGATGCTGAGACATAGTTGCTTGCTGTAGAGAGAAGAGAGTAGGAACACCAGTGGCTTGGCGCCCTAGGCAGTAGTGCGCCCTAGGAGGCTGCCTAGTTTGCCTAGTGGTAGCACCGGCCCTGTATATATGTGTGCGTACATACGCATGCATTGATATGGCTGTCATTGAGTTTCTTATCTAAACACATTATATTATATATGTGTAGATATATGTATGCAACAAAAAATTAAAAAAACTTTTTTTGGATAATTCATGTGCATTTTTATGGATATTTTTATACATAATTTATTATATATATGTATGCTTTATATATATTTTATTACAGGCCCTTACCGTCATTAGTGACTGTCATGTTTCTGCAAACTCCATTTGTAAGTATACCATGGTGGACAAAATGATACTAGCAATCACGTTGATAATAATCCACAAGTTGCATTTTCCAACCAACTCATTCATTTTCTTGTTGATTTCATTATATTAATTTTACGCCTTTTATATTCTCCAATTTGATCCCAATATAATTATCCTACTAATGAACGCAAACATGCTAACATCGTGCAACATCACCATTAATGCCAGCACTATTACCCAATCATCTGCAACAAGTGACCAGCAGAAGATCCAGCGCGGACATTGGTCAGCTGTGAGTTGCAGTCACAAGAACCGCCCCTCTCCAACCCCATAAAAGCCCATGGCAAAGATGGCTGCTCCATATGCCAGATGAAGAAGCACGCATGCTCTGAACGCGAGCTCGACCACGCCTCCCGTCCATCACCGCTTTTGTGCTTGTTGTGTGACCGTCTTCAGCCTCGGAAACCACCGGAGCCGCCGGGAACTACTGACTACCACCGCTGCCCAGCTGGACTACAGGAGCCCACACTACTTATGCCATGTACAATATATCTCACCAAAATGTGAGTTGATCTTACTTTTAGTAAACTTTGAATTTTCACTGACATACTGTAGAGTAGCGCCGCTCCTCTCTCTCTCTCTCTCTCTCTCTTATAGAATAATACTGTGTGTGATCTTCCATGTTAATAATCCCCCTGATGAAGGGACTCATTGTGTCCCGATACGCGTTGGGTACATAGGAACATCATCAAGAACGCCATAACAGTCAACGTTTCTATATGTATTACCTTTGTTTTTATTGGTGATGTAGACACCGGTTTCACTTCTGTAAAATACGTTTACGTTTTTGGTTGTAACATGATAAAATGTGGAAAATTTCAAGGGGTGTGAATACTTTTTCAAGGCACTGTACCTGTCCCAGGATCCAATGATGCCAGCACTAGAGCTGCTTCTTGCTGACCCCTGCACCTTAGGTAAGGGAAAAGGGCAGTGAAGCCTTCCGGCTTCACAGCCAGTTTCCTACTGCGCATGCGTGAGTAGTGCACCCAGCAATAGCACAATGGCAGCGAAGGTTTCCAGTGCGTACCCTGAGTAATTCACTAACAGTACAAACAAATGGCCACCACCCCAACCTATAACTGGCCATGCAACATATGCATATATTTGCAATTAAATGTGTGCAAACTAAACCCCTAGTTTTAAGGCGAACTGTTAGGACAATTCTGTTTGTTGCACGATGGCTGGTAAGTGAGCCGGAAATGTTTAACATGCGTGTCGCTCTTCCATGTGCTACTTGCTGCAAATTAAAATAGCAAGAGTATTGTAGGGTGTATGCATACCCTGCACCGTACAATTAGGATACATATAGGTGGGACAAAACAGTGCGCTTATTCTTTTTGCCTCCCCCCCCCCCCCCAGGTGCGTACTTACCGACGTCCAATGCCAGGAGGTGAAGGCAAAAGAAGTCCCATAGAAGTCTATAGGGCACTACTGCACAGAGAGAGAGTATCTAAGAGAGAGAGAAGACTTGTGGTGCAATTGTTAACATGACCTGAAGGCCAGAGATATAGGATCTTGGCAAGTATACAGTATCCCACAAAAGTAAGTACACCCCTCACATTTTTGCAATTATTTTATTCTATCTTTTCATGTGACAACACTGAAGAAATGACACTTTGCTACAATGTAAAGTAGTGAGTGTACAGCTTGTATAACAGTGTAAATTTGCTGTCCCCTCAAAATAACTCAACACACAGCCATTAATGTCTGAACCGCTGGCAACAAAAGTGAGTACACCCCTAAGTGAAAATGTCCAAATTGGGCCCAAAGTGTCAATATTTTGTGTGGCCACCATTATTTTCCAGCACTGCCTTAACCCTCTTGGGCATGGAGGTCACCAGAGCTTCACAGGTTGTCACTGGAGTCCTCTTCCACTCCTCCATGACGACATCACAGAGCTGGTGGATGTTAGAGACCTTGCGCTCCTCCACCTTCCGTATGAGGATGCCCCACAGATGATCAATAGGGTTTAGGTCTGGAGACATGCTTGGCCAGTCCATCACCTTTACCCTCAGCTTCTTTAGCAAGGCAGTGGTCGTCTCGGAGGTGTGTTTGGGGTCGTTATCATGCTTGGAATACTGCCCTGCGGCCCAGTCTCTGAAGGGAGGGGATCATCCTTTGCTTCAGTATGTCACAGTACATGTTTGCATTCATGGTTCCCTCAATGAACGGTAGATCCCCAGTGCCGGCAGCACTCATGCAGCCCCAGACCATGACACTCCCACCACCATGACACACTTGTCTTTGTCCTCCTCACCTAGTTTCCGCCACACACGCTTGACACCATCTGAACCAAATAAGTTTATCTTGGTCTCATCAGACCACAGGACATGGTTCCAGTAATCCATGTCCTTAGTCTGCTTGTCTTCAGCAAACTGTTTGCAGGCTTTCTTGTGCATCATCTTTAGAAGAGGCTTCCTTCTGGGATGACAGCCATTCAGACCAATTTGATGCAGTGTGCGGCGTATGGTCTGAGCACTGACAGGCTGACCTCCCACCCCTTCAACCTCTGCAGCAATGCTGGCAGCACTCATACATCTATTTCCCAAAGACAACCGCTGGATATGACGCTATGCACGTGCCCTCAACTTCTTTTGTCAACCATGGTGAGGCCTGTTCTGAGTGGAACCTGTCCTGTTAAACCGCTGTATGGTCTTGGCCACTGTGCTGCAGCTCAGTTTCAGGGTCTTGGCAATCTTCTTATAGCCTAGGCCATCTTTATGTAGAGCAACAATTCTTTTTTTTCAGATCCTCAGAGAGTTCTTTGCCATGAGGTGCCATGTTGAACTTCCAGTGACCAGTATGAGAGAGTGAGAGCGATAACACCAAATTTAACACACCTGCTCCCCATTCACACCTGAGACCTTGTAACACTAACGAGTCACATGACATCGGGGAGGGAAAATGGCTAATTGGGCCCAATTTGGAAATTTTCACTTAGGGGTGTACTCACTTTTGTTGCCAACAGGTTAGACATTAATGGCTGTGTGTTGGGTTATTTTGAGGGGACAGCAAATTTACACTGTAAGAGCCCTCTCACACTGAGCCACCTAGGGCGTCAGCATTAAATAGCGCTAAAAGTATTTGCCCTGCCAGCGCACCCTCGGCCTTTCACACTGGAGTGAATGAAACCGCTTTTTTCAGGCGCTATTTTTAGCGATGTAGCGCCTGAAAAACGCCCGCAGTGTGAAAGGGGTCTTATACAAGCTGTACACTCACTACTTTACATTGTAGCAAAGTTTCATTTCTTCAGTGTTGTCACATGAAAAGAGATAATAAAATATTTTCAAAAATATGAGGGGAGTACTCACTTTTGTGAGATACTGTACCTCTGTGGCGGGGGAGGGTGGGATCTGGTGGTGGGATTAGATCAGGGCATAGGGACATTTATTCTTTAAACACCCAAACAAAATAAAAATCAATGGATAGGTTTATATATATATATATATATATATATATACACACACTACCTGGCCACTTTATTAGGTACACCTGTTCAATTTCTTGCTAACACAAATTGGTAATAAGCCAATCACATGGCAGCAACTCAATGGAATTAGGTGTCTAGATGTGGTGAAGATGACTTGCTGAAGTTCCAACCGAGCATAAGAATGGGGAAGAAAGGGGATTTAGGTGGCTTTGAACGTAGCATGGTTGTTGGTGCCAGACGGGCTGGTCTGAGGATTTCTGGGATTTTCATGCACAACCATCTCTCCGGTTTACAGAGAATGGTCCAAAAAAGAGAAAATATCCAGTGAGCGGCAGTTGTGTGGAGGAAAATGCCTTGTTGATGTCAGAGGTCGGAGGATCGGCAGACTGGTTCGAGATGATAGAAAGGCAATAGTAATTCAAACAATCACTTGTTACACCCAAGGTATGCAGAATACCATCTCTGAACACACAACACATCGAACACAGCAGCAAAAGACCACACCGGGCGCCACTCCTGTCAGCTAAGAACAGGAAACTGAGGCTACAATTGGCACAGGATCACCAAAATTGGACAATAGAAGATTGGAAAAACGTTGCCTGGTCTGATGAGTCTCGGTTTCAGCTGCGACATTCAGATGGTCGGGTCAGAATTTGGAGTAAACAACATGAAAGCATGGATCCATCCTGCCTTGTATCACCGGTTCAGGCTGGTGGTGGTGATGTAATGGTGGGGGGGATATTTTCTTGGCACACTTTAGGCCCCTTAGTACCAATTGATCATTATTTAAACACTTAAGGACTGAGCCTCTTTCTGTGATTTGTTTACAAGTTAAAATCATATTTTTTTTTTTCTAACACCCTAAAGAATAAAATGGCGGTCATTGAAATACTTTCTGTCTATATTGTAAAGGATAACGTTACGCCAAGTAAATTGCTACCCAACATGTCACGCCTTCAAAATTGCGCCCACCCGTGGAATGGCGACAAACTTTTACCCTTAAAAATCTCCATAGGCGACGTTTAAAAAAATTGTACAGGTTGCATGTTTTGAGTTACAGAGGAGGTCTAGGGCTAGAATTATTGTTCTCGCTCTATCGATCGCGGCGATGCCTCACATGTGTGGTTTGAACACCATTTTCATATGCGGGCGCTACTCACGTATGCGTTTGCTTATGCGTGCGAGCTCGGCGGGACAGGGTGCGTTAAAAAAAAAAATTCTTATTTATTTTACTTTTTATTAAATGTTGTCACTTTTATTCCTATTACAAGGAATGTAAACATGTCTTGTAATAGGAAAAAAAGCATGGCAGGACCTCTTAAATATGAGATCTGGGATCAAAAAGTCTTCAGATCTCATATTTACACTAAAATGCAAAAAAAAAAAAAAAAAGGAAGTTAAAAAAAAAAAAAAAAAAAAGTAATTTGAAACAAAAAAAGTAATTTGAAAAAAAAAAAAGTAATTTGAAAAAAAAATTAAATAAAAATGTCCTTTTAAGAGCTATTATTATTATTATACAGGATTTATATAGCGCCGATAGTTTACACAGCGCTTTACAACATTAGGGCAGACAGTACACTTACAATTCAATACAGGGGGGAATCAGAGAGCCCTGCTCGTTAAAGCTTACAATCTAGGAGGGCGGAAGCGACGTTTTGATGTCGCTTCCGCCCTGCAATGGTATGGAGACGGGTGGGGGCCATCTTTCCCCCTCACTCAGCTTCTATGCCACACAGAGAAGGATCTGATTGCCCCCGGAGTGCGGCGGGAGTGGGGGGGCCCATCTCCCACCACCAATAAAAGTGATCTTGCGGCGAATCCGCCGCAGAGACCAATTTTATCTGAAACCGGACCGCTCACTGAAGAAGAGGATACCGGGGTAATGGCAGCTAGCTGCTGCCATAACAACGACGTTCCTCTTCAAAGTGCTGCCGTATATCGGTGTGACCCGGTCCGGAGGTGGTTAAACGCCACGGCCTACCTGAGTATTGTTGCTGACCATGTCCATCCCTTTATGACTACAGTGTCCCCATCTTCTGATGGCTCCTTCCAGCAGGATAATGCACCATGTCACAAAGCTCCAATCATCTCACCACTGGACAATGAGGTCCCTGTACTCCAATGGCCTCCACACTCACCAGATCTCATCCAATAGAGCACCACACTCACCAGATCTCATCCAATAGAGCACCACACTCACCAGATCTCATCCAATAGAGCACCACACTCACCAGATCTCATCCAATAGAGCACCACACTCACCAGATCTCATCCAATAGAGCACCACACTCACCACATCTCATCCAATAGAGGACCTTTGGGATGTGGTGGAACGGGGAGATTGGCATCATGGATGTACAGCTGACAAATCTGCAGTAACTGTGTGATGTTATCATGTCACTATGGAGCAAAATCTCTGAGGAACGTTTCCAACACCTTGTTGTATCTATGCCACGAAGAATGAAGGCAAAAGGGGGTCCAACCCGGTACTACATAATAAAGTGGCCGGTGGGTGTATATCATTTGTGATGTGCTAACCCTATGGTTAATGAATTTCACTGTGAAATATTTCCTTAAATATCTACGGAGACAAGAAAGAAAAAAAAATGGTGTTGGCCGCTGGGAAAGAACATATATTCTCATTCATGTCAAGCACATTAAAAGGCAGACAGAGTAACTAAATCCTAAATTAATAGTATTGCCATGGCAACGTGCTAGAAGGATAAATAAAAAAAAAAAAGTGCACAAATTTGCCACTAGGTGGCGCAGTTACCAGATTCTCTCTAGAGCCAGTCACCTAAAATGCACGACGCCGTCGGTCGGCACCTAACAAAAGAAAGCGTTCACAACTTCAAAGCTCATCTAGTTCTCCTGATTGTAAGAGTGTTAAAAGGAAATCTATCATTCAGAAACGACAAATGCAAGAGCTATACTGCATGGCTGTTGGCTTAACCGCTTCAGCGTCGGAAGATTTTACCCCCTTTCCTGACCAGAGCACTTTTTTTTGCGATTCGGCACTGCGTCGCTTTAACTGACAATTGTGCGACCAAACAAAAATTGACGTCTTTTCTTCCCCACAAATAGAGCTTTCTTTTGGTGGTATTTGATCGCCTCTGCGGTTTTTATTTTTTGCGCTATAAACAAAGAAAGAGCGACAATTTTGAAAAAAAAAAATATATTTTTTACTTTTTGCTATAATAAAATATCCCCCAAAAATATATATATAAAAAAAAACAAATTTCTTTCTCAGTTTAGGCCGATATGTATTCTTCTACATATTTTTGGTAAAAAAAAAAAAAAAAATCACAATAAGCATATATTGATTGGTTTGCGCAAAAGTTATAAGTGGAAGTGTCTCTTCGCGCTACTCTGAGTAAATGCAGTAAATGTCTAAAAAGTGAAGAATGTGTGATAATATCTATACAGACAGCAGCAAAATCTAGAAGTGTTCACACTACACAAATAAACAATAAAAAATAAAAAGTGATCTCGCGCAATCATATATAAATCACACACAACAATATAAAATAACAAACAATTCTTAAAACGTGTATAAAGTGCATATAAGTAAAGTGCACTGTATTGCTAAAAAAAAAACAGTATCAGAAATGAAGTGTTGATGAATAGAAAGTGCTCTGCAAAGTTCTCTCTATCCGTGAGGTGAAAATAAGAATCTTAAATCGTGATTCCAGGAGAGCAAAGTTCAAAAAGGTGGATAAATAAATATAAAGGTGATTAAGTGTAACAATAAAAAAAGCCGAAAAAAGTTAATGGATGTCTTCACAGATGGTCTCCTAATGACACCAGACTCTCAGAACTCTCACCTTATATGTATGTAGAAACAAGCATCGCTAAGTGACACCAGGTATGTTGATCTTTGTACAGCATCGAAATGAGGCCCAAATTAGTTCTCATCCAATAACCACGGCTCTAGCGCTTTCTTCTCAGTTCCTATTGGCATTCATATGGCTGTCCCAATATACTCCAGTGAAGTATGAATGATATAGTGATAAAGAGAAGAAAAAACAAGCCTCCAATGGTGTATTATATTAGGGCGAACTAAAATGTATTTATTAAAGTGCTGCAGATTGGACTCTTACATTAAAAACAGGCAGAAAAACAGATGGAACGGCGTTCAGATCGCCTTCTCACGTGACGTCTGCTCCCTACGCGTTACGTCACGCCTCATGACTTTATCTGGGGAACCGGATTGGCTACAGAGATATTCCTTATATATCGTCAGACCGGAAGTTGTACGGCGGCCATTTTCTTGTGGTCCGCTCTAATCTAACACCGCGGCCATTTTGTTGGTGGCCTAGAAGTGCCGGTGGCGGACATATTCTTGTGGTTAAACAACAACTTAAAGCGGAAGTCCGGCGACCAATCTTTTTTTTTTTTTTTTAGGTCATTGAGACACTTTGTGAATCCCAAAATAACACTCACAGTTTGGGTGTAAAATTTCCGCCTCTGTTTCCGTACTGAAGAATAACTTAAAAAATGTGATGCTGGCTGTTTCCATCTTGCTTGTGGGCATGTGAAGCCCACAAGCATTGATTTCCTGGATGCGGTGAATGCTGTTCATTCACAGCTTGTTCACGCGCATGATCATTGTTTCCGCACTGAATCTTGGGAAGCCTGACACTAAGCTCCCAGGAGACAGTGCGGCGCCGGGGAAAGGCAATAAACCCGCCTACTCCCATGGGAGGAGAGACAGGAAGTGCCACAATAAAAGTACAATATAAAGGTAATTACAGCGATAAAAAAATTTTCGTGTGGCATTTGAACATCTATGCAATTAACTGAAGGGGGTAAGATTAAGTTAAAAATTTGAGTGGAACCCCGCTTTAAATAGATGTTCATGTATGGCGGTGATAAATGTAAACAACGTAAAGTGAGTAAAATAGATAATTAGCCGTATAGGGATTCTAAATGGACAAATCCATCGTGTAATAGCCAAAGGGGTGCTTCCTGTTGGAATGTCTTTTTGGGTTTATTCTCCAACATTTCTGTATTTGTTTTTTCCCCTTTTGGCTATTACATGATGGATTTGTCCATTTAGAATCCCTTGGGAGTCCGCAGGTCGAATCCGCGGGTCCCATGGGCACGGTCACGCTGTACGTGGCGTGCGCGCTTGCCCGCTAATTAAAGGGGACATACAGCTACGCTGCCATTGTGCCGACGTATATTGGCGTGCGGCGGTCGGAAAGTGGTTAAAGTGGAACTCCAGGATGAGCAAATGTTGTCTAAATGTAGGAGCCGTGTGTAATCGTACTCGATTTGTGGTGTGCTTTTTGTGCATTTCTTCCAGATCTGTGCAGTCATCCAGTGTGAGACTTTCCCTCTGTGCAGGAACTTCCTGTAAAAAAGACCGCTCACTGCTGACCTCTCTGCTTGTGAAGGGGGACTGGTCTTGTTTCTGCTTCCCTCCTGCAGCTTTTTTTTTGCAGGCTCAATGGGAAAAAAAAAAAAAAACTGAACCAATTCCCCCATCCACACATTTGAGATGGATGCTGAAATCCTCCGCACTGTGTGATTGTATTCTGACAGCGGGACTCCCCTGCCATCAGAATACACTGATCAGCGTTGTAGCTGATTGGCTGCATGCGCGGATCAAGGAAAACTTTTCTACCAGGCCCATTGATAAGAAGTTGATCATTAGATTGACTCTTAACCACTTCAATACCGGACACTTTTACCCCCTTTCTTGCCCAGGCCAGATTTCAGCGCTGTCGCACTTTGAATGACAATTGCGCGGTCATGCAACGCTGTACCCATATAAAACAAAACAAAAAACAAAAAAATTCACACAAATATTGCTTTCAATCAGTGGTATTTAAAGAGCAACTGCAGTCTGCTCACATAATTTGTAATAAAAATATCTTTGCTATTCTGAAGCTTCCCTCCAACCACTTTGCATATTATTTTATATATACTGTGATTCTGTACTTGACAAATATGCTGCAGAAATCTCCCTCCACTGAGTCTGGCTGCAACCATTTTAACTGTGGGCAGCTGAAGCTGCTGCCTGTTCACTTCCCGGATTTACACAGACACATACCCCCAGCTCTGCAGCTCTCATTGGCCCTCTTATGACTCACCCCCCCCCCCCCCCCTCTTCCTGGAGAGAGAGAGCTGTGCAGGATGTCATACGCCTAGGCTAATGATCAAACAAGAAAGAAGTGGGCTGTATATGGTATTTACTGGCAGAAAAAAAAAATGTTACTATCCAAAGTTAAAACAACAAGGGCAGAAGATTTAATAGAGAGAAATGGAAATTGGATCCTCTTACGGGACTTTAAAGGGGACACCTACTCGTGAGTAATAGAGTATAATAAGGAGTGTAGAAAGTATAGGTTGATTGCAAGGGTAAGGTATTTATTAAGGTATGGATACAAGTAGATCTAGGGTACAACAATGAAGCTGGCATGGAGTACAGGGTACAGGATACAAACATGAAACATAGCAATACAATATGCAGAAGATTCACAATCATAGAACTCCGGTATGTATGGGATACACACACACACAGAGTACCCAACGCGTTTCGAGATAAACTCTTCCTTTAGGGGTGTCTGATTGGAATCAGCAAACCAGGAGGTATGTCTGGAGGGGGCCAAAAACAAGGCCTATGCAGGCAGGAGACTGTGGGTCTTGTTGAGGGGGGGAGGGTTGGGTCCGACCCGGTGAGCAGATGCAGTGATCCTATATAGCGCCCCGGATAAGATGCCATCCAATTTCCATGAGGATTCCGGTGCCCCAAGAGGGGAGGGTAGATTGGGGGTTAAAGGCTGTCTGGGGGCAGTAGAGATGTATGCTCAAAACGGGGGGGTCCAGGCCAGAGAAGGCCAGGAAAGTCCGACCTTGTGGGTTGTGAGGTGCGGCGTGCAGCGATGCCGAAAGACCGTAAAGTGGTGAGGTGAGTGGAGAGATTTGATTTAATAGATGGAAAGATGAAAAAAATGACTGAAGTTCCACGTTAATCACCGCTGGGGTTTTTTTTTTTTTTTTTTTGCTTAAAGCGGAGTTCCACTCATTTTCCTGTAACATGTCCCTGAAAATTGCAAGGAGAGAGGAAAACTTCCGCTTGAGCCGCCTAGGCGGCTCGATAAGAAGTAGGAGCTGGTACCTGTCAAAATTAGGTAACCCCCCCAAATGTGGCATATAAAAATTAGGATTTTAAAGTCAGTAGCCACAAATACTGTAGCTGTTGCTGACTTTTAATAAACATGAACTTACCAGTCCAGGGATCCAGCACTGTCCTCACCTAGGCCGGTTCCTCGGGTCCCTGGCACCGCCATCTTAGATGTGGGAAACTGGCTGTGGCTTCCTGGTGCTGTGCATGCAGTGTGCTGGGTTCACCCAATGGACCTGCAGCCTCCTGGAACCTGTGACATGTCCCAGGAGGTTGCGGGGAGCGGGGGAATAGCCTAGGCGAGCTTACCAGTCCAGGGATCCAGCGCTGTCCTCACCTAGATAGATTTTAACCCCTTCCCGCCGACCGTACGCAGATATGCGTACTCGGCTTTCCGGGGTTATACTGGGATGATGCCCGCAGCTGCAGGCATCATCCCAGTACCGTTGTTTACAGCGGGCGATCGGCTACCCGAGTATAACAACGATGCGGCTAAAAGCCGCTCGGTTGTTATACCGGAGGAGCGGGAGGGGACATCCCCCCCTCCCGCCGCCTCCCCCCCCGCTGTTACCGGTCCTCCCGTGCGATCGGGAGGCCCGGTGTCTGATCGTGTGCCTTCGGCGGCTGGGGGCGGGCTGGAACGAAGCTGTGGCTTCGTTCCAGCCTTCTCGTTGTAAACGCGGAAGCGACGTCATGACGTCACTTCCTGTTTACTCGGCTGCCAATGGCGCCGAATTTAAAAAAGTACACAGTATTCAGAATCGCCGTTTTCGGCGATCTGAATACTTTGAAGTGTAAAGGAGGGATGGGGGGTCTTTTAGACCCCCCATCCCTCCATAAAGAGTACCTGTCACCACCTATTACTGTCACAAGGGATGTTTACATTCCTTGTGACAGCAATAAAAGTAAAAAAAAATTATTTTTTTTTAAAACACAATTTATAAAGTAAAAAAAAAAATAAAATAAATTAAAAAAATTTTTTTTTAAAGTGCCCCTGTCCCCGCGAGCTTGCGCAGCGAAGAAAACGCATACGGAAGTCGCGCCCGCATATGTAAATGGTGTTCAAATCACACATGTGAGGTATCGCCACGATCGTCAGAGCGAGAGCAATAATTCTAGCACTAGACCTCCTCTGTAACTCAAACCTGGTAACCGTAAAAAAATTTTAAAGTGTCGCCTATGAAATTCATAGGTACCGTAGTTTGTCGCCATTCCACGAGTGCGTGCAATTATAAAGGGTGACATGTTTGGTATCTATTTACTCGGCGTAACATTATCTTTCACATTATACAAAAAAATTGGGGTAACTTTACTGTTTGGATTTTTTAAAATTCATGAAAGTGTCCCTTTTCCAAAAATTTGCGTTTAAAACACCGCTGCACAAATACCGTGTGATAAAAAATATTGCAACATTCGCCATTTTATTCTCTAGATTCTCTGCTAAAAAAATATATATATATAATGTTTGGGAAGTAATTTTCCAGCAAAAAATACGGATTTTAACTTGTAAACACCAAATTTCAAAAATAGGCTTAGTCATGAAAGGGTTAAACCAGCCAGAAACAAAAGTAAGCTGTTGCCCCTATTCACACCTTTGCGATGTATCATGCTTAGGCTGCCATGTGACAATCCACGAGAGGAATCCCATGGTCTATGATGCCCATTTACCCCTATGTGGGGTACGTCTGTGTGATTTGGGAAATGGCGCAGACACTTTTTGTTGGTACATTTGTGGCCCCATAGACTTTACCAAGCCTAGCCTTTAGCTTCTAATGTTTCCTTCTAGCAGATAAATGTTCTATCTATAACATGGAAGATTGCCAGAAGAGCTCCATGGAAATGTATCACTTGCACAGACAGTCGGCTAATTAATTGGTTATAAAAGTCAAGACATATTATCCATCACTTCACATACAGTATTACAGTGGCCCATATTTTGTGGTGTAGGTTAAATAATGCAGTTGTGACCTTTGCTGCCGCTGCTTCTCATGGTACACTCTGTTCGGGAGAGGACAGTTGTGTCACCGTCTCTTACGTGATAAGGGTTTTAAATTGCCCGCAACCCACATTTTATTAACTTTTGTTGTAAACATAGAAAAAAAGCTTTATTTAACCCCCGTGTGCCGCAGTAACCTTTATGTGCGGCAGCAAAAAGCTGGGCTTTTAAAAAACTGAAGGTTTTTTTACCTTCATACCTTCTATGCATGAAGCTAAAAAAAAAAAAAAAAAAAAAAACACAAAAACTTTAGTATGCAGTTCCCCCGTTACACTTACCCGAGCCCCGACTGCGAACCAGCGATGTGCATGAGAGCAGCTGCTCTCCCGGGTCTCTGCCTCCTGATTGGCTGAGACGCCAGTGGCTCCCTCTGCTGTCAATCACAGTTCACAGCCAGTAAAGAGGGTGCGGGGAGGTGGGGCCGAGCCCCGTGCTGTGTGTCTTATAGACACAGAGTGTGGGGCTCGGGAGCTAGCACACACGAGTGCCCCCCCCCCATAGTAAGCAGCTTGCTATGCTGACACTCGGGGAAGAGGAGGGGTCAGGAGTTCCGGCGGGAGACCAGAGAAGAGGAGGATCGGGGCTGCTCTGTGCAAAACCATTTCACAGAGCAGGTAAGGATAACATGTTTGTTATTAAAAAAAACAAAAAACAAAAAAAAAACCTTTAATAAAAAAATAAAAAATATAAGTTGCGCTAAATATGAAGAGATCACAAATCAAGTGACATATGGTGCAAATAAACAGCAAACGTTCAAAAATTCATTAAACACAAAATACATGTGTACATATAAAAAGCTTAATAATGAGTTATAAAAAACAAAGTTAATGAATATATAAAAAAATAAATAAAAAATAAAAAAATGAATAAAAAATAAATGAAAAAAAGTCCATTGAGATAATAAAATGAATAAGAAGGAAAAATGGAGGTACAAGGTTCCAAGGGTTATCCACCTTCACCAACAGGGAAGGAGAGGGGGGGGGGGATCCCAATCTGAAGAGAAGAACTCACTATAAGTGGGAACCCTTACCGGAAGAGATAGACCCCCCTCTAGAGCGAGGTCATAAACGCAGGCAGATTAAGCCCTCTGCGGGGACTGGTAAGTATCTGATACCTCCGGGATCCTCAGAGTATGGATGGGAGCCACTCAGCAAGGTATAGCAGGAACAGACCAATAGGCACTCCAATCTGGGGGAAAACACTCCGACCCGAAGCCAAAAGTGTACAAAGGATATAAGAAAAAAGGACTCCAATCGTGAAATAACGTTTATAAAAAGGAGCCTTTATTACTTGTGAAAAAGAAGCAAGCGGTGGAAACCGCAATACTACAAGATAAAAAATGAATAAAAAATAGCCGGCAAGCTCAAGATGCAAACACCCGTGTACTAGTGTCACATGTGGGGTGGTGGCGTCAGCGCATAGCACCGCCCTACATGTTTCGTAATACCTTACGTCTTCTTGGGGCATAGTGGTTTACTTTAACCACTTTCTGACCGCCGCACACTGATATACGTCGGCACAATGGGTGTACCTGTACGTCCCCTTTAATTTGCGGGGCTAGTGAGCGCGCGCACACGCCAGCCGCCTACTGCATGAACACTAGCCTGCGGACTCGATGTCCGCCAGTTTCCCGCAATCGTGTCACGGAGCAGCATGTAAACATGCCATTTCCCTGTTCTGCCTAGCAACATGACAGAGATCTACTGCTCCCTGTCATCGGGAGCAATGATCGCTGTCATGTCCTAGGTAGCCCACCACAGTTAGAATTACTCCCTAGGACACACCTGACCCCTTGATCACCCCCTAGCGTTTAACCCCTTTCCTGCCAGTGTCATTTACACAGTAATCAGTGTATTTTTATAGCACTGATCGCTGTATAAATGACAATGGTCCCAATGTCGCAGTCACAATAAAAATCACAGATCGCCGCCATTACTAATAAAAAAAAAATAATTATTAAACAAATGCCATAAATCTATCCCCTATTTTGTAGACGCTATAACTTTTGTGCAAACCAATCACTATACGCTTATTGTGATTTTTTTTTTTACCAAAAATATGTAGAAGAATACATATCGGCCTAAACTGAGGAAAAAATTATTTTTTTAAATATTTTTTGGGGATATTTACTATAGCAAAAAGTAAAAAATATTGGGGTTTTTTTTCAAAATTGACGCTCTTTTGTTTATAGCGCAAAAAATAAAAACCACAGTGGTGATCAAATACCACCAAAAGAAAGCTCCATTTGTGGGAAAAAAAAAAGGACGTCAATTTTTTTTTTGGTGTAACGTCGCACAAGAGCGCAATTGTCAGTTAAAATGAGGCAGTGCCGAATCGCAAAAAGTGCTTCGGTCAGGAAGGGGGTAAATCCTTCCGGGGGCTGAAGTTAACGCCCACATGCCACACATACGTGTCACTGGGTGGGCAATGTTTATGTGCTGGGAGGGCCCTCCCAACACAAAGACTGAGCTGCCAAAAACAGTTCTGAGTCCCAAGAAGACATCGGTAGCCGGCGGGACTGGCTTATGATCATGTGACCACTGAGACAGTCCATCGACCCTGAGGAGATAGAAAAGATAGATAGATAGATAGATAGATAGATAGATAGATAGATAGATAGATAGATAGATAGATAGATAGATAGATAGATAGATAGATAGATAGAATTGATTTTATTGTCACAAAATTCATCCGGATACTCTTTACAGCAGCAATAAAAACACTTCTCAACAAAACCACACATGCATACTCCTAGCACATGCCCACATATCTACAGTGGAACCTTGGATTACAAGCATAATTCGTTCCAGGAGAATGCTTGTAATCCAAAGCACTCGCATATCAAAGGGAGTTTCCCCATAGAAGTCAATGAAAACGAAGATAATTCATTCCGCATTGACTTCTATTGCATGCAATACCGCATTTGGTCAGAGGTGGGGGGGCGCTGGGGAGCCTCAGAAATACTCGGGGACAGCTCGGCTGAACTCGGAGAACCTCAGAAACACTCAGGAACTGAGTATTTCCGAGTATTTCCTAACGGCTCCAAACCGTTCTGAGTGTCACTGGCGCCCCCACACCTCTGGCCAAATGCGGTACTGCACACCACATTAGCTGGAATTTTGCTCGTTTTGCGAGACAACACTCGCAAACTGAGTCAGGATTTAAAAAAAAAAAAAAAAAAAAAAAAAGATGCTCGTCTTTCAAAACGCTCGTTAACCGCGTTACTCGTTAACCAAGGTTTCACTGTATTTAAATATAACAAAATATATAAAATGTTATTTTAAAAGATTAAAATGCCACATAAAATTCCTAAAACAAACACTGTACCTGGTGGGGTTATGGACAATACAGCCCTAGGGAAAAAAAACTATACTTTAAGCAATTAGTGTGCGTTTTAAGTGTCCTATATCTTTTCCCTGATGGCAAATGGGACAAACACACTGTAACCTGGGTGGGTTGGATCAATACTAATAGGTTGTGCACGCTTTTTTAACCGGTTCCCCACCGGCGCACAGCGGTGTACGTCGGCAGAATGGCACCGCTGCACAAATGGGTGTACCTGTACCATCGCGAGCGCGCCGGCTGGGAGCTCCGTGAGTAGGATCGCGGGTCCCGTGGACTCGATGTCCGCGGGTATACCCGCGATCGTCTCACGGAGAGGAAGAACGGTGAGATGCTAATGTAAACAAGCATCTCCCCGTTCTGCCTAGTGACACTGCCACTTATCTCTGCTTCCTGTGATCGGGAGCGGCGATCAGCGTAGTGTCACACACAGCCCCTCCCCCCCACAGTTAGAAACACTCCCCAGGAAACTTAACCCCTACAGTGCCACCTAGTGTTAACCCCTTCACTGCCAGTGACATTTACACAGTAATCAATGCAATTTTAATCGCACTGATCGCTGTATAAATGTGAATGGTCCCAAAATCGCGCCAAAATTGTCTGACGTGTCCGCCATGTCACAGTCACGATTAAAAAAAAAAAAAAAAAAAAAAAAAAATCGCTGATCGCCGCCATTATTAGTAAAAAAAAAAAAATATTAATAAAAATGCCATAAATCTATCCCGTATTTTGTAGACGCTATAACTTTTACACAATCCAATCAATAAACGCTTATTGCGATTTTATCAAAAATATGTAGAAGAATACGTATCAGCCTAAACTGAGGAAAAAAAAGTTTTTTTATATATTTTTGGGGGATATTTATTATAGAAAAAAGCAAAAAATATTGCTTTTTTTTTTCAAAATTGTCGCTCTTTTTTTGTTTATAGCGCAAAAAATAAAAAAACCGCAGAGGTGATGAAATACCACCAAAAGAAAGCTCTATTTGTGGGAAAAAAACAAAAAAACATCAATTTTGTCTGGGAGCCACCGCGCAATTGTTAAAGTGACGCAGTGCCGAATCGCAAAAAAAAACGCTCTGGTCTTTGGCCAGCAAAATGGTCCGGGGCTTAAGTGGTTAATCAGCTGGCATATGCGGTGTTCAAATTCAGTAGCTCTGTTCCTATGATCCGTTGTGCTGTTTTTACTACACGAGAGAGACAGTCACTTCTTATCCTGCGCCCTGCAGCCGACATACCACAACTACAGCGCAGCGGAGAAGAAGACTCTCAATGGTACAATGAGAGAAATTGACCAGAAGCCTTAAAGGGCAATCCAGCCTGTTTTAGTCTCCGAAGGAAAAAACAGTCTCTGCTGCGCTTTTTTTCACTAGAAAAAAAGTATTTTGAGACCACGACATCTCCCTTGTAATATGCACTCCCAAAAATGTAATAGTGTTCAACCTTTCCACCTCCTCACCACCTATATATATACCGGGCAATGATTGATCTTTCTTGATCTCCTATAATTCACTACTATTTCTTTAGTTCTTGCCGTATTGAGTATTTAAATAATTTTTTCTACACCACTCAACCAAATGTTGAATTTCCTGCCTATAAGTTGTCTCCTCATTATCTAGTATGAGTCCCACTAAAGCGGTGTCATCAGAAAACTTCACTATAGTGTTAGACGCATGTATGGGGAGTACAATCGTGCGTAAACAATGTAAACAGGGCGGGACTTAACACACATCCCTGTGGTACTCCTGTATTCAAAAGAATAGTGTTAGACACCTGATCTCCTACTCTCACGATTTGTGGCCTGTTTGTTGGGAAGTCCATAATCTATGAGCGCAGCAATGGACATAGGCCCAAAGCTTTTAACTTTTTCACTAATTTCTCAGGGACTGAGCCAATAAAGAGTAACTCCACTTTTGTTGAGTAAAAATAAAAAAAAAAAAAAAAAAAACACTCCCCTCTGGGTGATCTATGCATACCATCCCAACTTTTTGAGATGGGAATGAGAGACACCTATCAGCAAAAGTATGCAGGCATAGGACACACCCCTTGTCACGCCCCCTTAAAGGGGAATTGTACAAAAAAAAAAAAAAAAAAAAAAAGGAAGAAGATTGGTTCAACCCACAAGTGCTTTTTTTTTTTACCACTACTATTCCTTTATATTGACTTTTGGAATTTACAAATGCAGCAATTTAAAAATTGAAAAGTTTAGCACTGGGAAACACTTTTTGATAGATAAAAAGTGCATTTTATATACATCTATATAGATCAGACCAAAATGAGGGACAAATGAGGAGGAATGAGGGACTTTGCTCCAAATCAGAAACAGTCCCTCAAAATCAGGGGCAGTTGGGAGCTAGGTCTATGTACATTGCAGAGATTTTAACAAACTTCGTTGCAGATTCCTTGAGTCGCAATTGTATATGCTATATATATTTTTTTTCCCCACGAAAGCGGAGTTACTCTTTTAAGAATTTTTTTAAAGGGGACACCTGGGCAGGTGGGAAGGGGTTAAAGATCAACTCTATGCAGATGCAAAAACACACACAAATTGGTGCAGCTCTGTTATCAAGAATACATTACATTTATTATTTTTAAATTCAAGCAATGTAAGTATCTGAAGGTGACCTGGAATCGGCCTCCTGCAGTCCATGTGTAGCAGGGCTGGAATGTAAGAGGAAGACGCAGTACAGGGAGCCAATCAGTCCAATGAAAACGCATTTTTAACCCCTTCCTTTAAGGTGTTATCTAGATCCAGGAACAAAAATAAAATATATATATTATTGCTTACCAGTCTAAAGATGCGGTGGCTGCGTTCATAGTTACATAGTAGGTGAGGTTGAAAAAAAAGACACAAGTCCATAAAGTCCAACCTATGTGTGTGATTATATGTCAGTATTTCATTGTATATCCCTGTATGTTGCGGTCGTTCAGGTGCTTATCTAATAGTTTTTTGAAACTATCGATGCTCCCCGCTGAGACCACCGCCTGTGGAAGGGAATTCAACATCCTTGCCGCTCTTACATTAAAGAACCCTCTACGTAGTTTAAGGTTAAACCTCTTTTCTTCTAATTTTAGTGAGTGGCCACATGTCTTGTTAACCACTTAAGGACCGCCTCACGCCGATTTACGTCGGCAAGGCGGCACGGGCAGGCAAAATCACGTACATGTACGTGATTTGCCTCCCGCGGGTGGGGGGTCCGATCGGACCCCCCCGCCGCCCGAGGCGGTCCCGTTCTGTCCCCCGGCGATCAGAGACGAGGGGGAGGCCATCCGTTCGTGGCCCCCCCCTCGCGATCGCCGCCGGCCAATGGGAACACTCCTTTGCTGCTGTATGCTAAACAGCAGCAAAGGAAGTGATGTCATCTCCCCTCGGGTCGGTAGTTTCCGTTCCGGCCCAAGGAGAGACGACATGTGAGTGAGTGCACCAACACACACACAGTAGAACATGCCAGGCATACAAAACACCCCGATCCCCCCCCCCCCGATCGCCCCCCGATCCCCCCCCAATCACCCCCCCCCCCCCCCCGTCACAAACTGACACCAGCAGTTTTTTTTTTTTTTTTTTTTCTGATTACTGCTGTGTCAGTTTGTGACAGTTACTGTGTTAGCACAGTTACTGTTACCCCCCTGTAGGTCTAGGGTACCCCCCTAACCCCCCCTAATAAAGTTTTAACCCCTTGATCACCCCCTGTCACCAGTGTCGCTAAGCGATCATTTTTCTGATCGCTGTATTAGTGTCGCTGGTGACGCTAGTTAGTGAGGTAAATATTTAGGTTCGCCGTCAGCGTTTTATAGCGTCAGGGACCCCCATATACTATCTAATAAATGTTTTAACCCCTTGATTGCCCCCTAGTTAACCCTTTCACCACTGATCACCGTATAACCGTTATGGTTGACGCTGGTTAGTTCGTTTATTTTTTATAGTGTCAGGGCACCCGCCGTTTATTACCGAATAAAGGTTTAGCCCCCCGATCGCCCGGCGGTGATATGCGTCGCCCCAGGCAGCGTCAGATTAGCGCCAGTACCGCTAACACCCACGCACACAGCATGCGCCTCCCTTAGTGGTATAGTATCTGATCGGATCAATATCTGATCCGATCAGATCTATACTAGCGTCACCAGCAGTTTAGGGTTCCCAAAAACGCAGTGTTAGCGGGATCAGCCCAGATACCCGCTAGCACCTGCGTTTTGCCCCTCCGCCCGGCCCAGCCCAGCCCACCCAAGTGCAGTAACGATCGATCACTGTCACTTACAAAACACTAAACGCATAACTGCAGCGTTCGCAGAGTCAGGCCTGATCCCTGCGATTGCTAACAGTTTTTTTGGTAGCATTTTGGTGAACTGGCAAGCACCAGCGCCAGGCAGCGTCAGGTTAGCGCCAGTACCGCTAACACCCACGCACGCACCGTACACCTCCCTTAGTGGTATAGTATCTGATCCGATCAGATCTATACTAGCGTCACCAGCAGTTTAGGGTTCCCAAAAACGCAGTGTTAGCGGGATCAGCCCAGATACCCGCTAGCACCTGCGTTTTGCCCCTCCGCCCGGCCCAGCCCAGCCCACCCAAGTGCAGTATCGATCGATCACTGTCACTTACAGAACACTAAACGCATAACTGCAGCGTTCGCAGAGTCAGGCCTGATCCCTGCGATTGCTAACAGTTTTTTTGGTAGCATTTTGGTGAACTGGCAAGCACCAGCCCCAGGCGTCAGGTTAGCGCCAGTACCGCTAACACCCACGCACGCACCGTACACCTCCCTTAGTGGTATAGTATCTGAACGGATCAATATCTGATCCGATCAGATCTATACTAGCGTCACCAGCAGTTTAGGGTTCCCAAAAACGCAGTGTTAGCGGGATCAGCCCAGATACCTGCTAGCACCTGCGTTTTGCCCCTCCGCCCGGCCCGGCCCAGCCCACCCAAGTGCAGTATCAATCGATCACTGTCACTTACAAAACTCTAAGCGCATAACTGCAGCGTTCGCAGAGTCAGGCCTGATCCCTGCGATCGCTAACAGTTTTTTGGTAGCGTTTTGGGGAACTGGCAAGCGCCAGCGGCCTAGTACACCCCGGTCGTAGTCAAACCAGCACTGCAGTAACACGTGGTGACGTGGCGAGTCCCATAAGTGCAGTTCAAGCTGGTGAGGTGGCAAGCACAAGTAGTGTCCCGCTGCCACCAAGAAGACAAACACAGGCCCGTCGTGCCCATAATGCCCTTCCTACTGCATTCGCCAATCCTAATTGGGAACCCACCACTTCTGCAGCGCCCGTACTTCCCCCATTCACATCCCCAACCAAATGCAGTCGGCTGCATGAGAGGCATTTTTATGTCCTCCCGAGTACCCCTACCCAACGAACCCCCCCAAAAAAGATGTTGTGTCTGCAGCAAGCGCGGATATAGGCGTGACACCCGCTATTATTGTCCCTCCTGTCCTGACAATCCTGGTCTTTGCATTGGTGAATGTTTTGAACGCTACCATGCACTAGTTGAGTATTAGCGTAGGGTACAGCATTGCACAGACTAGGCACACTTTCACAGGGTCTCCCAAGATGCCAGCGCATTTTGAGAGACCCGAACCTGGAACCGGTTACAGTTATAAAAGTTAGTTACAAAAAAAGTGTAAAAAAAAAAAAAAAAATGAAATAAAAAAAATAGTTGTTGTTTTATTGTTCTCTCTCTCTCTATTCTCTCTCTCTATTGTTCTGCTCTTTTTTACTGTATTCTATTCTGCAATGTTTTATTGTTATTGTTATTATGTTTTATCATGTTTGTTTTTCAGGTGTGTAATTATTTATACTTTACTGTTTACTGTGCTTTATTGTTAACCATTTTTTTGTCTTCAGGTACGCCATTCACGACTTTGAGTGGTTATACCAGAATGATGCCTGCAGGTTTAGGTATCATCTTGGTATCATTCTTTTCAGCCAGCGGTCGGCTTTCATGTAAAAGCAATCCTAGTGGCTAATTAGCCTCTAGACTGCTTTTACAAGCCATGGGAGGGAATGCCCCCCCCCCCCCCACCGTCTTCCGTGTTTTTCTCTGGCTCTCCTGTCTCAACAGGGAACCTGAGAATGCAGCCGGTGATTCAGCTAGCTGACCATAGAGCTGATCAGAGACCAGAGTGGCTCCAAACATCTCTATGACCTAAGAAACCGGAAGCTACGAGTATTTCATGACTTAGATTTCGCCGGATGTAAATAGCGCCATTGGGAAATTGGGGAAGCATTTTATCACACCGATCTTGGTGTGGTCAGATGCTTTCAGGGCAGAGGAGAGATCTAGGGTCTAATAGACCACAATTTTTTCAAAAAAGAGTACCTGTTACTACCTATTGCTATCATAGGGGATATTTACATTCCCCGAGATAACAATAAAAATGATTAAAAAAAAAAATATGAAAGGAACAGTTTAAAAGTAAGATTAAAAAAGCAAAAAAATAATAAAGAAAAAAAAAAAAAAAAAGCACCCCTGTCGCCCCCTGCTCTCGCGCTAAGGCGAACGCAAGCGGCGGTCTGTCGTCAAACGTAAACAGCAATTGCACCATGCATGTGAGGTATCACCACGAAGGTCAGATCGAGTGCAGTAATTTTTCCAGTAGACCTCCTCTGTAAATCTAAAGTGGTAACCTGTAAAGGCTTTTGAAGGCTTTTAAACATGTATTTATTTTGTTGCCACTGCACGTTTGTGCGCAATTTTAAAGCATGTCATGTTTGGTATCCATGTACTCGGCCTAAGATCATCTTTTTTATTTCATCAAACATTTGGGCAATATAGTGTGTTTTAGTGCATTAAAATTTAAAAAAGTGTGTTTTTTCCCCAAAAAATGCGTTTGAAAAATCGCTGCGCAATTACTGTGTGAAAAAAAAAAAATGAAACACCCACCATTTTAATCTGTAGGGCATTTGCTTTAAAAAAATATATAATGTTTGGGGGTTCAAAGTAATTTTTTTGCAAAAAAAAAAAAACTTTTTCATGTAAACAATAAGTGTCAGAAAGGGCTTTGTCTTCAAGTGGTTAGAAGAGTGGGTGATGTGTGACATAAGCTTCTAAATGTTGTGCATAAAATGCCAGGACAGTTCAAAACCCCCCCAAATGACCCCATTTTGGAAAGTAGACACCCCAAGCTATTTGCTGAGAGGCATGTCGAGTCCATGGAATATTTTATATTGCGACACAAGTTGCGGGAAAGAGACAAATTTTTTTTTTTTTGCACAAAGTTGTCACTAAATGATATTATGCTCAAACATGCCATGGGAATATGTGAAATTACACCCCAAAATACATTCTGCTGCTTCTCCTGAGTACGGGGATACCACATGTGTCTAGACTTTTTGGGAGCCTAGCCGCGTACAGGACCCCGAAAACCAAGCACCGCCTTCAGGCTTTCTAAGGGCGTGAATTTTTGATTTCACTCTTCACTGCCCATCACAGTTTCAGAGGCCATGGAATGCCAGGTGGCACAAAACCCCCCCAAATGACCCCATTTTGGAAAGTAGACACCCCAAGCTATTTGCTGAGAGGTATAGTGAGTATTTTGCAGACCTCACTTTTTGTCACAAAGTTTTGTAAATTGAAAAAAGAAAAAAAAAAAATGTTTTTTCTTGTCTTTCTTCATTTTCAAAAACAAATGAGAGCTGCAAAATACTCACCATGCCTCTCAGCAAATAGCTTGGGGTGTCTACTTTCCAAAATGGGGTCATTTGGGGGGGTTTTGTGCCACCTGGGCATTCCATGGCCTCCGAAACTGTGATAGGCAGTAAAGAGTGAAATCAAAAATTTTCACCCTTAGAAATCCTGAAGGCAGTGATTGGTTTTCGGGGTCCCGTACGCGGCTAGGCTCCCAAAAAGTCCCACACATGTGGTATCCCCATACTCAGGAGAAGCAGCTAAATGTATTTTGGGGTGCAATTCCACATATGCCCATGGCCTGTGTGAGCAATATATCATTTAGTGACAACTTTATGAAAAAAGAAAAAAAAAAGTGTCACTTTCCCGCAACTTGTGTCAAAATATAAAATATTCCATGGACTCAACATGCCTCTCAGCAAATAGCTTGGGGTGTCTACTTTCCAAAATGGGGTCATTTGGGGGGGTTTTGTGCCACCTGGGCATTCCATGGCCTCCGAAACTGTGATAGGCAGTGAAGAGTGAAAGCAAAAATTTACACCCTTAGAAATCCTGAAGGCGGTGATTGGTTTTCGGGGCCCCGTACGCAGCTAGGCTCCCAAAAAGTCCCACACATGTGGTATCCCCGTACTCAGGAGAAGCAGCTGAATGTATTTTGGGGTGCAATTCCACATATGCCCATGGCCTGTGTGAGCAATATATCATTTAGTGACAACTTTTTGTAAATATTTTTTTTTTGTCATTTTTCAATCACTTGGGACAAAAAAAATAAATATTCAATGGGTTCAATATGCCTCTCAGCAATTTCCTTGGGGTGTCTACTTTCCAAAATGGGGTCATTTGGGGGGTTCTGTACTGCCCTGCCATTTTAGCACCTCAAGAAATGACATAGGCAGTCATAAACTAAAAGCTGTGTAAATTCCAGAAAATGTACCCTAGTTTGTAGACGCTATAACTTTTGCGCAAACCAATAAATATACGCTTATTGACATTTTTTTTACCAAAGACATGTGGCCGAATACATTTTGGCCTAAATGTATGACTAAAATTTAGTTTATTGGATTTTTTTTATAACAAAAAGTAGAAAATATCATTTTTTTTCAAAATTTTCGGTCTTTTTCCGTTTATAGCGCAAAAAATAAAAACCGCAGAGGTGATCAAATACCATCAAAAGAAAGCTCTATTTGTGGGAAGAAAAGGACGCAAATTTCGTTTGGGTACAGCATTGCATGACCGCGCAATTAGCAGTTAAAGCGACGCAGTGCCAAATTGGAAAAAGACCTCTGGTCCTTAGGCAGCATAATGGTCCGGGGCTCAAGTGGTTAAACTCCCTTCTGCGAAAAAGTTTTATCCCTATTGTGGGGTCACCAGTCCGGTATTTGTATATTGAAATCATATCCCCTCTCAAGAGTCTCTTCTCCAGAGAGAATAAGTTCAGTGCTCAGAACCTTTCCTCATAACTAAGATCCTCCAGACCCTTTATTAGCTTTGTTGCCCTTCGCTGTACTCGTTCCATTTCCAGTACATCCTTCCTGAGGACTGGTGCCCAGAACTGGACAGCATACTCCAGGTGCGGCTGGACCAGAGTCTTGTAGAGCGGGAGAATTATCGTTTTATCTCTGGAGTTGACTCCCTTTTTTAATGCCAATATTCTGTTTGCTTTGTTAGCAGCAGCTTGGCATTGCATGCCATTGCTGAGCCTATCATCTACTAGATCTTTTTGCAAGGTTTCCACATCCTGCGGAGAAGTTATTGCCCTGCTTAGCTTAGTATTGTCCACAAATACAGAGATTGAACTGTTTATCCCATCCTCCAGGTCATTTATGAACAAAATAAATAGGATTGGTCCCAGCACAAAACCCTGGGGGACCCCACTACCCACCCCTGACCATTCTGAGTACTCCCCATTTATCACCACCCTCTGAACTCGCCCTTGTAGCCAGTTTTCAATCCATGTACTCACCCTATGGTCCATGCCAACGGACCTTATTTTGTACAGTAAACGTTTATGGGGAACTGTGTCAAATGCTTTTGCAAAATCCAGATACACCACATCTACGGGCCTTCCTTTATCTAGATGGCAGCTCACCTCCTCATAGAAGGTTAATAGATTGTTTTGGCAAGAATGATTCTTCATGAATCCATGCCGATTACTGCTAATGATACAGTTCTCATTACTAAAACCTTGTATATAGTCACCTATCATCCCCTCCAAGAGCTTGCATACTATTGCTGTTAGGCTAACTGGTCTGTAATTCCCAGGGATGTATTTTTGGCCCTTTTTTAAATATTGGTGCTACATGGGCTTTTCTCCAATCAGCTGGCACCTTTCCAGTCAGTAGACGGTCAGTAAAAATTAAGAACAATGGTCTGGCAATTACTTGACGGAGTTCCCCAAGTACCCTCAGGTGCAAGCCATCTGGTCCCGGTGATTAATGTTAAGTTTCCCAAGTCTTTTTCTATTTCTGTCCTCTGTTACGCATGAGGATAAACACTGCAGTTTTGGTTACTGAAGCCCCCCCCCCCGATTCCCTCGTGAAGACTGAAGAATAAATTCAATGCCTTCGCCATCTCCCCAACCTTTGTAACCAGATGTCCTTCCCCATTCTTTATGTGGTTAATATGGTCTGTCCTCCCTTTTTTACGGTTTATATACTTAAAGAATTTTTGGGGATTTTTTTCTTTGCTCTCCTCCACTGTGTCTTTCGTGTTCTATCTTAGCCGCCCTAATTGCACCCTTACATATCTTGTTGCATTCTTTGTAAAGTCTGAATGCTGATGATGATCCCTCAGCCTTGTATTTTTTTTTTGAAGGGCTTCTCCTTTGCTTTTATATGCATTTTTACATTAGAGTTAAGTCATCCAGGACTTTTGTTTGCTCTTTTAAATTTATTTCCCAATGGGATGCATTGGTTAATGCCCTTATAGCAAACCCATCTCTCCTCTGTGTTCTTTGTTCCTAAGATTTTATCCCAATTTATATATTTTAGCAAGGTTTGTAGTTTAGGGAAGTTGGCCATTTTGAAATTCAGTGTCTTTGTGTTCCCCTTGCGTTTCCTATTTGCGTGATTTATACTGAAGCCAATTGACTTGTGATCACGGTTTCCTAAATTGCCCCGTTTTCCACATCCGTGATGAGGTCTGTATTGTTGGTAATCAGTAGATCCAGTAACGCCTTGTTTCTACTTGGTGCGTCTACCATCTGACCCATGAAATTGTCCAGCAAGACATTTAGGAACTAGCGAGCCTTAGACGAATGCGCGGTTTCCTCCGCCCAGTCTATGTCTGGATAATTAAAATCCCCCCATTATGATAACACTTCCCATCCTTGCTGCCATGTCGTTTTCTTTGTCCCCTTTTTTTCACGTGGTGAGCCTGCTTGTGACAGTTTCTGTCCTGAGGTGACAACACTTACTGTAGTGTATCTATGGAAGAACAGTGTTGTCAACCTAGGGTAGGAAGGACTACAGAACACCCCAACTTCATCTCCATAGCATTTGGGGGGGGGGGGGGTGTTTCTGTAGTCTTAACAGCATGGCCTACCAATAATCACTAAGACTCTGTTCACACCTGAGCATAGCGCAGCGACAGCTGCTGCACCGTGTGTTTTTTTTTTTTAAATGGAGCGTTTTTGGAATGGCACCATTCATTTGAATGGGGCTCCCTCTGCTCCAAAAAAGCTCATGTAGAAAATCTTGGCAGAGCCAGGAGCATTTGGCGGTGCGATTTTAGCACATTTTTCCTATCCATGTATATTAATATAAATGTTGTTCATAATATTGAATATAAATGGTCTATAAATGTTTAAGATGATGTTTTCTATTTTTAGTCCAATATTATACTTGATTGTATGGTCTCAAAGAAGCTGAAGTTTACATAATTATGTGACTATACAGTTAGTACCGTATAATACAATATGTTTTTATCCTATGAAGCATTTCTTTTTTATTTGTGTGCAAAATTCAATAAACATATATTTTTTTTTTACTGATATTTATGGCATTCTATGTTCTCAGAGGCATATGCATATAAGTGCCGTACTAGATGTTTGTAGTATCCTTTCTTTCCAAAAAAATATTTTCTTGGGATGATGCCAATGAGAACATTTTCTGCATCAGTGAATTCATCCTCAGTCCACGTCCCTTCATTCACAGTTCTCTTGAATGTTTATTGTTACCATAGGTGAAGCGCACCACTATAACTTTATCTGTACATAGACACTGAAATGCTGGATTTAAACCCCTTTTCCTTTGGTAAATGCATTGGTCTTTACTGTTGGATGCGTCTCAGCTGTGGAGATCTTCCCTTACTTTCTGTCCTAGGTGGTACCGACAACAGAAACAGGAAGTAAGCAAAAAAAAAAAAATTAAAAAAAATGTGCAAACGTGGACAGATCGCAGTAATGACCACACAGAGGAGTTAAACCCTCCCCACTCAATCTTGTTGCTCTGAGTTACCAGTGATTTGCCCTAAATTAGCACCATTACTAGACTTGCATTGAATCATTGTGTAATGGACGGCTCAGCATGTGATAAAAAGTGAAAAACAGCCTCAGCTCCCCCTAGGCCACGCTCCGACGCATTTCACCCCCACCTCAAAGGCTTCATCTCTTCACATAGTGGGGTGAAGTGTGTCAAGAGGCGTGGCCTATAAAGGTGAGCTAAGGGTGGGGCTTTTTTTTTTAACATTTCATCACATGCTGAGCCGGTAGTGCTTGGCACAATATGATTCAGTACTAGCTGCATTCGCTTTTAGGATCCTTGCGTCTTCTTTTAGTTGTGGATCACCAGAGTGACAGTATTGAAGAGCACTTGGAGCAAAGTTAGCTGCTATCATTATACTTGAATGAATGAATGAATGACTAACTTGTATAGCGCTACATATGCGAACTAAATCGCCTCAAGGCGCTTTTGCCGCCAGTGTCCATCTGGGTCTTCAGAAGAGATGGGCCTTGAGCTTCTTCCTGAAGGCCAGATGGTTTTCTTCCGATCGGACGTCCGCGGGTAGAGCGTTCTTGAGTCAGATTTAAAAGTACACCAACAGATCCCATTCAAAGAAATACACCGGCATTCATGTATAAAGAATATATTTAATTATGTAAGAGTTCACAAATAAAATCCAGCTCCCACTATATTTTACAGTAAAATATTAACAAATCAAAAATTGTCTAAGCAAGCTTACTAAGCAATGGACATTGTTCACAAAATAAAAAAAAAAAAAAAATTTTTTTACAAACATCTATCAAAAACACACCATTTTCAACCCCTTCTTCATCAACAACATAATTTACACTTCTAATCATCTAATTGTATTGCAGGTTCTTAACCTTGCAGCAAACTGTAAGCATTCAACAACTTCTTTATTCTGACGCAATGGAATATACAGCCCAATAGAAATTCAATTCAAAATATGTAAACACCCTATTATACAACATGCATAGTCTAAGCCAGGGTCAAAGTGTAACCATTACACAGATAGCGGAGGGAAGCCAATTTGTGAACCACACAAGCACCCCCCCCGCTAGTGAAGTGGTAGGCCGCCCGCCGTCTCCGCTGTATGTGGAAGTACGTACACGTTAAGCGGCTTTTCAGCTGTTGCTGCAAGATAAGCACAGCTAGGGCCAAAAGAAAGATGTACCCCTGGTTTAAGCTCCTCTCCCGTCTCACAAAGCTTATTGTGCTTCAAATCCTATAGAGATTGCATTGATGCAGAAAGTGTTTGACGGAATGAGATTTTAGGACCCAGTCGGCGCATAAAAAAAAAAAAAAAAATTCTCGCATTTGTTCCTATAGCGTCAAGCTAGGCAGACCGTGTTAGTGGATCAAAAATGGTTTACCCTGATTTTTTTTAAGAAAAATCCACACCCTCCCTGAGCACCAAAGCAAACTGGCTACAGAGAACTAATATACCCTTTCAATTAGTAATATTAAACGAAAATCTATTTAAGCATCGCACAACATGACAAATTCCTACGGCAATTGGAGTCTCCTAAATAGGTTTAAAGGCAACACCTACCTGTGGCCAATATTTAAAAAAAAAAAAAAAAGGGTACGTACGCCATCTTGTTCAGTGGATGTTGGAGGTAAGGAACAGGGCTTATGAAATCATAAGGCCCCTTACACACTGGGGTGGTTTGCAGGCACTATTGCGCTAAAAATAGCGCCTGCAAACTGACCCAAAAAAGCCGCTGCTGTGTCTCCAGTGTGAAAGCCCCGAGGGCTTTCACACTGGAGCGGTGCGCTAGCAGGACGGGAAAAAAAAAAAAAAAGTCCTGCTAGCAGCACCTTCACCGCTCCTGCCCATTGAAATCAATGGGGCAGCGCAGCTATACCGCCGGCAAAGCCCCTCTGCAGAGGTTTTTAACCCTTTCTTGGCCGCTAGCGGGGGGTTAAACCACACCCGCTAGCGGCAGCCACTAAAACGACAGTAAAGCGCCACTAATAATAGCAGCGATTTACTGCCGACGCACCTCCCGCCCCAGTGTGAAAGGGGCCTTAAAGAACCACTAGCTCTGCTTGGGATTATGGGTACAGAAAGGCTCAAGTGACCCCTGGAAACATATCCAGATACGCCCAATGAGGGTGGCGGTTTTGGCTCCATGTAGCTTGGAAGGGACTCACCCAGCCAAATCCCCTTGGCAGTTATGCCTATAAAAAAAAAACATTGTGCGATTAAAAACTGGCCTTATTACCTTTAGCAATCAATTTCCTCCATTTTCCAAGAGCAGCATGGAAGAATAATAAGGAGAAGTCGATTGGTTGCTAGCTGCAACAAGGAACCTTCCCCCCCCTTTTTTTTTTTTCTTATAACTGACGGTCATGGCCAAACAAGATGGCTGCCTTTAAGATCGCTAATAAGCGCACCTAAAAAAAGAAAGAAAGAAACACACGAGTAAACAATTTGGTTAAATATTTGCACCTTATCCAGGAGAAAATAAATACAGTATTTACATACAACGTAATAAAATATAGTCTGAAAGACTGCCTCTATTTCAGACCAAAACTGAATGGCGGCGAGCTTAAGTCACCAACATTTATTATCTTACATATTTTTGAGTGATGAATAAGCGTTTTGGTGCTTTCTAATCCTAAAATTTGTTAACAGCAAAAAAAAACCTAAACTAAAAAATTAAGGTCAGTTGGCTAAGCTAGTACATAGAGTCATTTCTGAACATTAACTTAATACATTCCAGCTTTCTGCAAAATATATCACTTTAAAAACATTCTTATAGCTAAATTTTTATTTTACAAAACAATTAAAAAAAAAAAAAATATTAATATATTAAGAATTATGTGGACCCTCTTTTTTTTTTTTATCAAATGCAAAGTTAACTTTAGTTTGCTACAACTCTATAAATGGGAATATATATATATATATAGATTTATTTTTTTAAATATAAATAAGAGTCAGTCAATTGACCCCGCCACAGACCATTACCTAAAATGTTTACTAATCATGGTAACATGAGCTACAAACTGTATATGGCAGAAACGCCGAGTGCAGCTGCACTCTGCTATATATCTCTTCCCACTGAAACTGCACGGTTGAATATTCTTAGGAGCACACATGATGTAATTTTATAAAAGAAAAAGGGATGCCGACATACTTAATTCCCCTTTATAGAAAGAAAAATAAATGCATTTTTTATTATTAACCTGGAAGGCATGTGGGTCCCTGCAGGATTTCAGGCCATACCTCTAAGGTCTGTTTGAAAGCCGGAGGACAGACTACAAGAGCCCCCCCCCCCCAATCAGCTTCTTCGCAGCCCATTGAAGCTACAAGCCTGTCTGCCACAGTGGCAGACAGTACTTGTAGTTTATTCATTCACAGGAATCCGAATGAATGACGCAGCTGTGTGGGTGGAGCCTCTCACAGCTGCGCTGTTTAAAAAAAAAAACAATAAAAAATATGTGACAGCGGGTGTGGGGAGAAGAACCCCAGCCCGCTGTCACAAAGAAGAGGGGGCAGGAGCTGGAGCATGCTACACCTTTCACCATAAGTACGAGTGCAACATGTTCCAAGAGATGAAGCCTTTAAAAATTGTAAGTGTATCTGTAGTTACAGATTGCCTTATTTTTACTGTAAAGTCTCACAGATATTAGTTGTGCAATATGATCACAAAGAAATAGTGAAGGAGGGGGCGGGCGGCAACGCGTTTCCAAGGCCCCACCTCCATCAGGGAGGAGGTGGGACTTTGGAAACACATTGCGGCCAGTCCGCCCCCTCCCTCGCATGTCATCTTGGCTCTGACAGTAGCGTGCGAGAGCTCCAGACGCTACCAGATTTACATCTCAGAGAGGCAGGTCCGAGCTTGATGTACAGCCGTCTTCCACCTAATCGTGACAGCTGCCTGTCTGCATGGCCACCCGCACTATCCCTGTACGCTGCCAACAGGAAACCTCGATGTAAGCGTTTTTAATAAAGTTTTACTGCTTTTAAAACTCATGGACCTGGCGCCCTCCTTTGAGGTTTTCCGTCACAGATATTGGTTGACCGTGCCAGTTAAGTCCACCTCATGCAGCTTCCTGTGTTGGGGGTGACAACCTGCTGCATTGCTCTTGAATTCAGGGCAGAGTTGCCGCTCTCACATAGTGACTGTGCTTGCTTGTACTACAATGTGGGGAGAAGTTGCAGGGGGGGGGGGGATGACTATGACTGCTGATCCACAAGCCCATGGTCACACCTAGTCTTGCCTCTGCTATCTGGACAGACAGCACTGCCTCTGCTGTTGACCCCCCCCCCCCCCCCCCACCACGACTTTCCTCATAGGCTGCAGTGTCTGGGAGACAAGCATGGGGAAGAGGATTTGGCTATACTTCCATTTCTTGTCCAGGTGTACGGGGAGGAGGATTTGGCTACACTTCCATTTCTTGTCCAGGTGTTACGAGACGCAATGATGCAAAGCTAGGTCTGATGGACATATGGCAATGTGTACAGCTCCACAAGGCTTAGTACACATTTTCAGGCACAGAGTGGAAGAATAGATAAATGAATGACAAGGCAGCCGTATCCCCATTTAAACTTATGCTAAGAAAAACAATATAATCTGCTTCAGCAGGGGAGAAGGGGGGAGAAAAAAAAAAAAAAAAAAAGACAAAAAAAAGAAAAGCAATTTCTAATTAAAAGGAAACTGCAGCATCACTACTCCCGAGTGACATCAGCCTTAGCGCTCAGCTGCAGGATTTTATTTCTCTTCTTTAATTGCAGAGGAGTTGATATTTAACTACTTCTTTACAACTAACTCACAATAGATTTCAGTTTATTACAAATGAAGAAGGTGCTGTAAACAAAAAGGAGTTACTACCACGCTACTAAGCAATTAAAAAGTCCTCTGCCTATAGCTCAATAGCTGAGCTTCATCCTTACAGCGATTCATAGAATAGGTGTCAATCTGACATATTGTTTAGACAAGACTGCCATTCTCTATTAAAAAGGCAGAAATCAGCAGAAGTGGGGGAGCGTCACACAATTCTTGAGTCCCCATTGCTGAGATTCATGAACTGTGTTCTATTCCAGACTGAATGAAACAAAAATTTGCATAATTGTGATTCAAGTGGAAAGTATCAGATGTGCAGAAGAGTAATTCTATGCTGGAATTTGAGAATACAAGGAAGAAGCAATGATAGGAAGGGCAAGTGGCTGGCAAATGTGCTTCACCCCACTTCCCTAGGGTGACTGTCTGCGGTAAGATTAGAAATAAATAAATATGCTTTACCAGTCTAACGGTGACTCAAATCTTCAGCATCGGACATTTCTTGACGCCAGCACCTTATACTGCAAGCTGAGATGTGACCCACCAGCCACAAAGCCATTACCGTGTCCCGTAGTGACAGAGGCCAATGGGTTGAAAAATGGTGCGCAGCACGGGGAGCAAGCATCCGACACTCCAGATGCTAAAGATTCTTTGGTTAGCTTGGCTTAAAGCAGTTGTCTTCAAACTGCGGCCCTTCGCTTGCCTTTATCTAGCTCTTGGGGCATTATTCCTCCCACTGACACCAATGAGGGGGCACTATTCCTCCCACTGACACCAATGGCCAGGTACTATTCCTCCCACTGGCACCAATGACGGGCACTATTCCTCCCACTGACACCAATGGCCAGGTACTATAGTTCCCACTGACACCAATGACGGGGGCACTATTCCTCCCACTGACACCAATGATGGGGCACTATTCCTCCCACTGACACCAATGATGGGGGCACTATTCCTCCCACTGACACCAATGAGTGGGGGACCAATTCCTCCCACTGACACCAATGATGGGGCAGTATACCTCCTATAGACGCCAATGATGGGGCACTATTCCTCCCACTGACACCAATGACAGAGCAGTGTTAATTTTAGTCTTAGGACTAAAATGGCATTTTAGTTTTAGTCCTATTTTAGTCTTCTGCAATTGTTTTAGTCATATTTAGTCGACTAAAATCTCCAGTACATTTCAGTAATTGCAATTAACTTTTAGTCATAGTCTTGACTAAATTGGCTTTTAGTTTTAGTCGTGTTTTAGTTGTTATAGTCGACTAAATTAACACTGACGGAGGACTATTCCTCCCACTGACACCAATGCTGGGGGACTATTCCTCCCACTGACAATGACTGGGCTCTATTTTTCCCCACTGACAATGATGGGGCACTATTCTTCCCACGGACACCAATGATGGGGCACTATTCTTCCCACGGACACCAATGATGGGGCACTATTCTTCCCACGGACACCAATGATGGGGCACTATTCTTCCCACGGACACCAATGATGGGGCACTATTCTTCCCACGGACACCAATGATGGGGCACTATTCTTCCCACGGACACCAATGATGGGGCACTATTCTTCTCGATACCAACAATGGGGCATTATTTTTCCCACTGATGTCAACTATGGGGCATTGTTTTCTCCCATTGACAGCAGGGCATTTTATTACTTCACTGGTCACAGTCCGGACCCCTCAAAAGTCTGAAAGACAGTAAATTGGCCCTTTGTTTAGAAAGTTTGAGGACCCCAAAACGTAAAAGGATAAGTTCACCTTTGGGAACATTTATCACCTGCATTTCAGGTGGAACATGCAACATGTTCCCCTCTGCCCATGACAGCAGCATGGGGAGAAGTTCCCTGTACAAGCTGTCGCTTTTTGACACGAGCGCGGCCATGTGGGGATCCACCCACACGGCCGTGTCATTCACAGAGTTCTGTGAATGAACTACAAGTGCCGACATCCCATGCGGGATGACAGCATGTAGTTCTCAATGAACTACCATGGCTCTGTTGAACGCTGTGGTAGTTCATTGATTATTTTTGTCAGTGTGAAACAGCCTTCCCATATGATGTACAAGCAGACAGCTTACACTCACAGTCACAGTCTGCAGACCTGCATGGCACCAGCTATCAGCTAAACGCTGGTTCCAGGCTCCGACCAAAAAAAAAAAAAAAATAATGGTAAATGCTAATTTTTTTTTTTTTTTTTTAAATGTGCAGTTATAATTTTATTTTGTTTAAAATGTGAACTTATCCTTTAAAATGGTGGGATGAGCAAAGATCAGAGTCACTGCCTGCCAGGACTGGTTAATGCAAGTAGGGTGCCTTTTTATTTCTGGCGACAGTCAATTTAATACAGAAATCCTATGTGGCTAGGAAGAGTGCTTCCAGTACCAAGCAGTGGACCTTCTTTGTCAAAGTGCATGGTATAAAAAAAACTGGACTGCTCCAAAACAGATCCCAACTCTCATTTTTCAGCGTGGTTCTGAGTCTTAAAAAAAAAAAAAAAAAAAAAAAGGGAGGAAGCAAAAGTTTAGCTAATGGGTCCTATTTTTTCATCTACGGGCAGCTGTTCCAATCAAGTTTCCGCCAAGATTTAAACAATCAATATTTTAAATAAATATAAATATTCTAAAATGCCTAAAACGGACAATATGAACAAAAACAAAATATGAATGAAGGAATATATATATATTTCTAGAAATAAAAAAAATAAAAAAAGGGACACAATACGGAACTTTCATAAAAGTGATCTGACAGTTTTTAGCAATTATAAAATGGAAAGGCACGTATGAAAACATGAAGCATGCATACAAATAAAAACAGGGACATCTGATTAAATAAAAACACGATCTGCAGTGGAAATAAATTATACTCATAGTAAAGAAAATAACTATTTTTTCACAATTTTTTCCTTCTGAAAAATCATACAGGGAGTTTGTACTCCACAGAGTACATCTATGTACAAAGTTAGAAAGCGAAGTACTTTGCTAAGGAGGATAAATACTCCCCCTCTCCAGCAGGTGGCGAGTTCATTCTTTGCCTCGTTGCAGAGCTAGAATACCGCTGCTATTGGACACTTCCAGGTGTAAGTATTGTCCCCCATTGGGTGCCGTGGATCCTTCCACCAGCCACTGAGTCCGGTAGAGACATAGGGGTCAACGGGAAGAACCACAGCATCCAGGGTCCACTAGAAAATGTTGGATAGTAGCTGTGCCACTAGCGCTGCAAGAGTGAAAAATGAATTTGCTTCCCTCAGGAGGGATGTAATCCTCCTTTTTTATTGTGCAACTGCCTTTTTTTTTGTTTTTGAGAAGCAGCAGGGTCACCTTAATTTGATGTTTGCCAAGCTTGCATATCAAGGAAAGTCAACTTAAAAGTAATTTTGTACGAGTAATGTTTAGCTTTTAGGGCCCTTTCACACGGACGCTTTCCATTTCGATCAGCAGCAGATCTATGAGCCGATTAATGCGGATGACAGGTCTGTCTGCTCAGTTTATGCAGATTGGACACAGATAGACCCCGCGCGGCCGGGAGTAAATGGACTGCGCTGTCCATTCATACCTGGCTACCTCCGATCTGATCAAATGGAAGAGGATGTAAGCCTCCATTTTTTTTTTAGTGGGCCTGGTCAGACAAGTCCGTTTACATCCGCTGTTCCATAGGAATGCGTGGACCTGCCATTCATGTCCACCTGAAAATCTGACGGGGGACCTGATCGGATCGCCTGTGTGAAAGGGGCCTTACAAAGGGCATATCTTTCAGTTCCCTCCTTTTTTTCTGTTTGAGCAGTCAATTCTGTTGAAGAAAACTAACAGCAGGACACAGGACGGTACCAAATAAAAATCACTATTAAAATAAGCAGCACACTTACATTGAAGTTATTAGCATGAAACAGCATGGATAGGGAAAACCTGAGACCAAGCAGCTGTGATCAGTGTGAGCCTGTAGGCATCACTGAGCAAACACAGACTGAGGATGACAGGGAGCCAGCCAACTCAAGGTAAGGATATTAGCTGCACACGAGGATGACAGCTGTCAAAATGCCTGGTGGATGTCGGGAGAGGGGGTTTGCATGACGCGTATGACACGTTTGCCTGGGACTTTGCCCGCTTTTTCAAATGCATTTGAAAAAGCGGGCAAAGTCCTGGGGAAACGTGTCGTACACAACACCTCTCCCAACATCCAGCAGGCATTTTGTCAGCTGTCATTCTTGTGTGCAGCCAATATCCTTAGCTTGAGCTGGCTGGCTCCCTGTCATTCTTGGTCTCTGTTTGCTCAGTGATGCCTACAGGCTCACACTGATCACAGCTGCTTGGTCTCAGGTATTCCCTAACCATGCAATTTAATGCTTCAATGTAAGTGTGCTGCTTATTTTAATAAAGTGATTTTTATTGGATACTGACCTCAGTGTCCTGCTGTCAGTTTTCTTCTATATTGAGGTGATCCTACCCTGATCTTCTGCGGGAGCTGCAGAGGTTCCAGTCTCAGTCCTTTCTCCTGCTCAGCCATCCATCCAATTGCCTCATCCTTTCCTCTACCCTGTGGATGGTCTACAGATACAGATGAAAGTTCCAACGGACCAAGTAACTTCACACTTATCCTAGGAGCGTCGTATGTACTGTGCAGTTTTACACTGTTTGGACTAGTGAATTCTGTTGCCCTGGGATACAGCTCAGCCTTGCTCAAATCACATCAGTTTAACCTTTTGAGAAAGCAGCATCCTGTCCTCACCAAGGGGGAGCAAACCTAACCAACTCTCAGAGGAGAGAATGGTAAGGCAGAAAACTGCAGATGACAAACAGCAAAGCTTAATGGATAGGCAGGACAAACCAAAAAGATGAAAAATCTCTAATTTAAATAACCAAGAAGCTTAAAATAATCCAAGAGGAGGTAAAAATATGGCAGAAAAATCACAACAACATCACAAAGCAAAGAAACGAAAAACAATTTTCTTCATAAATGCAGATAAGCACCCATGGTGATCAAGAGACATGGCAATCAATCCTGAAAATTGGTTACGCTTCGCAACCAAGTTTTGAACCCTTAGCTTAAAGTTTCATTTCGTTTTGTTATTTTAAATAGAAATACACTGGTGAAGTGGAATTTCATTTGTATCAGCGTTCTTCTGAATAATGCTGAAATGTACATTGTCCAAAAAATTCAATAAAAAAAATAAAAATAAAATAAAAACTGAAAAAGTTTCATGCAGAAAAGACAGCCGAAACGTTTCATGAACGTTAATATTTACAAGGCAAAGAGGGAGATTGTCCCAATGCAAGAAGATGATGATGATGACTCCAGTATTTATCATCGGTGATGAGAGCAGAAAGCCATCTGTGAGGGAGACTAGAGGTGATTAAGGCAGATATGTTAAAGGGCCGGAAGTTGTTTGCCTTTTTTGGTAAGTAGCTGCTTGTCCACAACGCATGATGAGCATAGCTGGTCGAGTCCTCGTAATACCTGAAGATCTGGGCAAATTAAGTAGTCAAAACGAAACAGTTCTCATTTTCTCATGAAGAGTATCTGACATCAAGAGGAGAGCCCTGCTAGAAACAAAAACATCCAAAACAAAAGGAATTACAAATTTAAAAAAACAAAAAAGGGAAAGAAAATGCATCTTAGGCCCCTTTCACACTGGGCGGTTTGCAGGCGCTATTACACTAAAAATAGCGCCTGCAAAACGACCTGAAAGTGCCGCTGCTATGTCTCCAATGTGAAAACCCCCAAGGGCTTTCACATTGGAGCGCTGCGCTGGCAGGATGGGAAAAAAAGTCCTGCTAGCAGCAACTTTAGAGCGGTGAAGGAGCGGTGTGTATACTGCTCCTGCCCATTGAAATCAATGGGACACCGCGTCAATACCGCCGGCAAAGCGCCTCTGCAGAGTAGAAACAACAACCCCCCCCCCCCACTAGTGGCCGAATACCGACGGTAAAGTGCCACTAACATAAGCGGCGTTTTACCGCCAATGCCGCCCCCACCCCAGTGTGAGAGGGGCCTTAGAGGAGCACAAATTGAGATTTTATAGTAGCGTTTACCCTCGACAGATTCTGAAAGGGCAAAGTGACCTTGTCGGCAGGTATCTGGTTCCATATTACAGGAATTTATACAGAACCAAATGTACGCAGTGCTTTACATACTGTATACATCCTGCCCTCAAGGGCCTGACAATCTAAGGTCCCTTACTCACATGTAAACCTACATGCACATACCGGGCCAATGTTATACAGAAGCCAATTACCGTTCCTGGGAGGTCTTTGGCATACACTAGAGCACCAAGAAGGAATCCATGCAAACTCCTGAGCTGGGAATCAAACAGGGGGTCTCAGTGCTGCAAGGCAGAAACGCAGACCACCAAGTCACTGTGCTGCTATTTGTTGCCTATCCCTACATGACAGTATTTAGGTCTGGTGACTGAGTATTGCCCCATAGGTGAGCTCACAAGTTCCTTCACATTCAGAATCCTCTCCATTAGATTGATCAAGGAGGCAGTGAAAGAGAGCCCATTGGCAAGTACACCTAGTTGAAGCATTTGGGCCATCAGCAGACGCTGTCCCTTTGTATTAAAAGCAGGAAAATTTCTCAAGTTTTTATACAACTTTTTTCCCCGCAACTTAGGATATTAAAGTGTAAGTTCACCTTTGCAGAAAAATATGTAAAATGAACTTACACAGAACCGCCACCTCGCCCCCGCCCCCCCCTTTCCCCAGTCCCGCTGACCTGAATGGTGGCAATTGCCCGTTCTGAGCCCCCTCACAGTTCCGGAGCTTAGAAATCCTCTCAGCTCTCTCCTCTTCTTAGCCGCTTAGATAGGCTATGCTGCCTCAGATTGGTCCGTGCCGCCCATGTGACCAATTAGAATGCTCGTAATTGTACCTCCTGATGGGGATACGTGTAGGAGATTAAGCTCCAAGGATTTCCAAGCCCCGGAGGCGTGAGGCGGCTATACCGGGGCTCAGAACGGGCGGTCGCCGTCATGCAGGTCAGTGGGAATGGGGTGGGGGTCCTGTGTAAGTTCACCTTACAGATTTTTCTGTAAGGTGAACTTACCCTTTAAACATTTGTTACAATGGTTTTCCATAGATCGCTACACTCATTTCAAAGGATGGCAACATACATTCATGGCAGGTGTACTTTAATGTAAAAGCTCAGATGGGTGGGGTTGTCTCAATACCAGAGTCTTCAAGGTGGTCAAACCAACCTGCCAACATCTGCCCATTATGGAATTAAGTGTTGTAGGTGGTTTCTTCTTTCATTATTCAGTCACAGGCTTGGGGGGGGACCTGCAGGTTTTACTTAACTGCTGCAGAGAAAAATGAGGACTTCTACCCTGTCAGATAGGGCTGTACTGTGTGGCAGAGCTGTCCAACTCATCACTGGATTGACAGAATTTAAAAATAATAGCTGCCATATAGATTTCATCTAGATATTAAATGGTTTGCTTTGAGTTTACATTTAAGAGAATTTTTTTTTTTTTAAATCTACAGTGACCTGATTGGTTGCTATGGATTACTGCACTTTTGTAGATCGTCCCTGCTCTTTGCTTTAAGGCCATAAAATCGTGTGAAGCCTGCAGATAAGAATTGCAGATATCTTTCCTTATTTCTGTCTTGCACAGAACCATCATCTTTGACAAAAGCTGCCCCTAGTTTTTCCACCAGGACCGAATCTTTTGGTAGGGGTTTATTTAAGCTTTTTGCTCTCCTTTTCTTATCACATTTTTTTATTGTAAGAAAAGACATTCTACAACTAGTATTACCTCGTCCTCTTCATCGGACATCTTTATAGCAGTGTCAGGTAATTTTATAGGCTTCTCAAGGCAGTCACCGTTTTCCTCTGGCTTTCCGTGCTCCGCTTCCCATTCTTGTAAAACCTGATCAATATTAAAGCGTCTCCGGTAATTCACAAAAAAATTCTTCACTTGGACAACCGATTTGTTCCCTATGACATCCGAAATTGCTTGGAAATCACGGCCATATTTTCGGATTGCTGTGAGGCAAGAAAATATATTCATTAACAGACTATATCTGACAACCCCCGAATTTAACCAGCACATATAGAATACCTGTAAAGGGATTTGCTTGTAAACACAAGTACCTCGGGCCCCCTCAGGGTTCTTTCCAATAGACACCATCAATCTGATTTTGTTAACCACTTGAAGACCGGGCCTTTTTCTGACATTTGTTGCTTATAAGTTTAAAATCCGTATTCTTATGCTACAAAAATTACTTAGAACCCCCAAACATTAAATATATATTTTATTTAGCAGAGACCCTAGAGAATAAAATGGTGGTCTTTGCAATATTTTATGTCACACCGTACTTGCGCAGCAGTCTTTCAAACTTAATTATTTTGGAAAGAATACACTAATGAATAAAAAAAAAAAAAAAAAAAAAAAAAATGTAAAGCTAGCCCAATTATTTTTTGTATAAAATGTTTACAGGTTACCCGTTTAGAGTTACAGGGGAGGTTTGGCGCTATAATTATTACTCTCACGCTAGCAATCGTGGCAATAATTCACACGTGTGGTTTGAACACAGTTTACAAATGCGGGCGCGACTTGTGTATGCATTCGCTTCTGCGCAGGAGCACAGAGGGATGGGGCGCGTTAATTATTTTTTTCTTATTTTAATTTTTTTTATTTTTACACTCCCTCTATTTTTTTTTAATCACTTTTATTGCTGTCACAAGGAATGTAAACATTCTTGTGACAGCATAGGCAAGTGACAGGTACCCCTTATGGGAGGGATCAGCGTTTTTTGAATACTTTAAAATTTTTGAAAACTGGCGCTGTTGGTTCCTGAGTAAACCGGAAGTGAGGTCATAATGTCGCTTCCAGGATACCACAGCCGAGACCCAATCAAAGCCGATACCGGCTTTGTTTGGGTCTCCAGCAGGCTGTTACAAAAGAACCGACCGCTGGCTCTAAAAAAAAAAAAAAAAAAAAAAAAGAAAAAAAAGTACCGGGGTGATGCCTGCAGGCATCACTCCGCTACAACCACTTGAAGCCAAATAACATACAGCTACGTGATTTTGCGGCGAGTGGTAAAGCCAAACTTCAGGCAATTACATTATTTTTTGCAGTAACGCTGTGCCTGCACTGCAAGGGTCAATTGCTCATTCTTGTCTTGGGGGGGGGGGGGGGGGAAGAGAATTTTACTTACCCAGCTTCTGAACCCCCACCCTATGAGTCCTGATGTCATCAAGACCAAAAGGAGGTTCCATAGCCAAGGAAAAATCTACTGCCAGATTGTAAGGAAATATTCTGTATTTGATGTATTCTAACTGCTGCCTATTTATATCTAGCAGTTCATCTATATTAATGCACTCTGTCCCTATACACACACACCAACATTGATAAGGAAACTGTATAATACCATAGTTTTAGTATATAAGTTAGTACTAAGTTATGATTTTTTTTTGTACTCCTTGACACATGGAGGTTGATTTACTAAAACTGGAGTGTGCAAAATCTGGTGCAGCTGTACATGGTGGCTAATCGGCATTTACCAGGCACTTTCCCCACTTCCTGCTCAGCTTTCAGCACTGTCGCACTTTGGAGAATTGCGCGGTCATGAAACACTAGCCAAATTAAATGATTGTTTTTTTAGATAGAGCTTTCTTTTGGTGGTATTTAATCAACACTGGGTTATTTTTTTGCTAAACAAATGAAAAAACAAAAACATGCTTCTTAGTTTTGGTTTTAAAAATTTGCATACAAGTAATTCTCCTTCACTGATAATGCTCCACTGATGGGCAGCACTAATAATCAGGGCATCGATTATCAGTGTAGATGTCCGCTATGAGAATCACTGGTTACCGTCTCTCTTCTCCTCAGGCTGTCACAGCGTGAGAGGAGACTTAATACCCAGCAAGTCTGTTTACACTGTGATCAGCTGCGATTGGACACCGTTGATCACGTAGTAAAGAGCAGCTGTGATTGGCCCTTTATCTGATCACGGGAGCGCGCAGGAGGGTGGCATTCTGGGAGGACATCAATAAGACGCCTTCAAGGAACCAGATGACTGATCATTTGACTGGTCAGCAAGTGGTTAAAGTGGAGGCCCGTAAAAACAAAAAAACAAAAAAACAAAAAAAAATTAAAAGCCAGCAGCTACAAATACTGCAGCTGCTGACTTTTAATATATGGACACTTACTTGTCGAGGGAGCCTGCGATGTTGGCAGCCGAAGCCGATCCTCTGTATAGGAATAAGGAAGTGAAGCCGTGCGGCTTCACTTCCTGGTTCCCTACTGCACATGCGCGAGTCGCGCTGCGCGTCCTCTCTGGTCCCTGCTGTGTTCTGTGTCTCACAGAATACAGCGGTGGAGGAGAGTGTAGGCGCTGGAAGTGGCGTAGGTCACCGCAAGCGCCGCGGTGATCTATGCCAGGAAGTGGGAGCAAATAGATGTATTAGACAGGTATCTGCTCCCTCCTCCGCCCTGAAAGGTGCCAAATGTGACTTCGGAAGGGGGGAGGAATCCAAAAAGAGGAAGTTCTATTTTTGGGTGGAACTCCACTTTAAGCTTTGACAAATAAAACCTGGAAGCTGATTGGTTCCTATCCAGAGCTGCACCAGATTTTGCACTTTCATTTTAGTAAATCAATCCCAGTGTTTTGTAGCTCTGTTTCCTAATGTAGGGTCCCCAAGACAGTTTTTTTTTTTTTTATATCGGCAATGCTCTAATGCAGTACGTCCTTAGGGAGCTGCACAAGGTTAGTGTAGAAGTTAACAGAAAACTCTCACCTACCTAGCTTTTAAAGACCCATGATTGTTCGCCAATGACAGTCTAGGCCAGTGATGGCGAATCTTGGCACCTCAGATGTTTTGAAACTACATTTCCCATGATGCTTATGCACTCTGCAATGTAGTTGAGCGCCATGGGAAATGTAGTTCAAAAAACATCTGGGGTGCCAAGGTTCGCAATCACTGGGACTCTAGGCTATGCAATCCAGCAAAATCCTAACAAGGTGCAGCTATTGCATGTCAGTACAGGTGCTCAGAACTAAACGTAATGCAAAACATTTCATTATCGGTCGTTAAAACTTAGGACCAGTGGCAACAGACTTGTTCACATCAAAACTGCTATTCCCATCATAAGTCTTTGGGAATATGCAAAAGCAGCTTGTAACCGGTCCAATCACAGCTTGGAAAGAGATCTTAGAAGCATCTCCTACTGCTATCAAAAGCATTCGCAGCCCAAAGCCCGTCAACACTGGTCCTTATAAAAATAACCAGGTTGTACCGAAGGCAGAAAAGCATTCTTTTTATACCTTGAACAGCTAGAAGCTGTTCCTCTGTGGTCCAGCGAGCATTAAATTTTTGTGGAACCTAAAACAGAAAAAAAAATGTATTTAGTTAAAACTTTACAAATATAGAAGGCAAAATACAGTATTTCAACCGAGAATTATAACCATATACTTACAAGGCTAGGATAGCTTTTAATAATCAGATTAGCTAAAACATACAAACTAGATATGCTGATGGCAAAAAAAGTGTAGGAATCTCCTGTTCACCTACAAATGTACTTTACTGCTCTCCTCTAAATGTAAGCTGTATAAAATAATGGCCTAGCACCTACCTCAGTGACTCTGTACTCCTCAACTCCGCCCTGTAGATTCTCCTTGAGTGCACTGTTTGTCTGTTTGATATTTTGAATCTAAAAAGCAAGAATGTTTTTAGACTTTTTTGCATCAATGAAACCGCACAACAACATCAGGAGCAATAAAAAAAAGCAACAGGCTTTAATTTCTTCAACATTATGCATTTATGTGGTTATTTACATAAACCAACTAAATACTCTGTTAAAGTCCAAGTTAACTTTTGTATAAAAATATAAATAAATATTATATATATTTTTTTGCAGGTGAAAAAAAAAAATGTGCATTATTCATTAGGATCCTGCAGAGCTTTGCACCTGCAATCAGCAGATGGCACGTGCAACGTCAGGCTCCTGCAGACTCTTAATACAACTGTCTGCTCATACCTCCCATATGGGCAGATACTGAAGTCCAGGAAGAATCAATGAACTATGACGAGTGCGCTCACCAGCACCCTCTAGGTTCACTGGGAACTATAAACCATCTGCTGCAGTGGCAGACGGGACTTGTAGATCATCCATTCAGAAAACTGAGTAAATGATGCGGCTGTGTGGGCGGAGCCCCGCAAGGCTGCATGGTTTTAAAAAAAGGGGGCAGCAGGTGCAGGGAGAGAATCCCCTGCCTCCTGTTACAATGAGGGATCGGGGTAGGGATGCCAATTTAATAACAGGTTACTAAAAGGTGAACTTATCCCTCGACAGAAAATGAATGTGTGGTACAGCGCTCCCCACTAAGGCTATGTAGATTAACACACTTGGAGGAAACTGCATGCAAGGCCCTATAAAGCATTAAAAACCAAATACAATGTGTAGGACTGTATAAATATAACAAACAGCATTAAAGTACTATAAGCCAAGCCACTGCTGTGATGCATATACCAGTGATAAACAGTGGTGTTTTGGCTTATTTTATATTAATATAGTCCTACACATTGTATTTGTTTTTAATGATTTATAAGGCCGCCTCACATGCAGTGTGTACAACTACACAGCCTTAGTGGGGAGCGCTGTACCACACACTAATTTTCTATCACTGTTTAGAACCAAATAGAACACTACCAGGTATTTAGCAGCAGACCCCAACACAAACCTTGAGTGTGTGTATGTATGTATATATATATATATATATATATATATATATATATGTGTGTGTGTGTGTGTGTGTGTGTGTATGTGTGTATGTGTGTATGTGTGTATGTATATATATATATATATATATATATATATATATATATATATATATATATATATATATATATATATATATATATATATATATATATATATATATATATATATATATTTTTTTTTTTTTTTTTTTTTGGGTTATTACATTTTTTTATGCACAACCAATCTGTGTGCACATAGCGCAGGGGATCAAGCATCAAGAACTTTAACATATCCTTTAATGATGCAATGAGAGCTTTTTGTTGCAGTCTGCTTTATGCCTCATTCGCACCGGTGTACTACGCCATACACAGGATGCATTTACCTGCACAGGTGTTCCGTGCAGGCAGTCCCATTGAAGGCTGTCAAACTAAAACAGTGGTTGTGTTCATGCAGCTGCTGCACCCCAACTGACATAAAATGGGACCGCCAGCACAGGGATGTACGGAAAACCTGGGCATCCTTGTGTGAGTGAAAATGACCCTTGCACAGGTGTACACTGTAATATGCTTGTGTGAAAGAGGCCTTACAAAAAGATGCAACAGCTATCAGATTATTTTTAAATATAAAACCTGATTGAAACCTACGGACAATTCAACTTTTTTTTTCAGATCAGTTCCATGATTAAATGTTTTAAGTTTTATAGAGCTGCTGATTGACAAAAATCAAATAAAAAAAAAAATGCCAGCTACTGGGAAACCAAATCTATACAGAGTATGCCGGGAGACAAAATGTGGACACGCCTGACCAGGACGAGGTTTAGTGACCAAGGAAACCACTCCGGTCACTGCCAACAATGATAAAAATGGGGGCTTACTGCAAACCTTTACTAGTGAACACCAAAAAGAGGAATGTCATGTGATCTAATAAATAGGTTACAGAAGTTGTGTCTTTACTTTTAGAGCCAGTTCACACCACATGCAGTCCAGTGCGTTTTTTTCCTGCATCAAAATTGCATGGAAAGTAGGTTATATGGCTTTCAATGGTAAAGTTCACAGCAGTGCTTGCAGTTCTAGTGCGTTCCAGTAGAGGAAAAAAAAAAAAAAAAAAGAACCCATGCTGCATTTTTCCTGCACTGGTCCACTACAAAACGCATCAAAAACACACTGGAACACACATATCCTTATTTAGGGTTAAGGAAAAAAATAAAAATAAAAAAAGAAGAAGAGGAAAAATGAACTGGAATACATCAAAAACACGCATGCAGAAAAGCATCTGGAAAGCATTCCGGACTGCGTTTCTATGGTGTGAACTGGTCCTAACAGAATGAAAAAGAAACACTACAACAGTACATGTGAATACCAGGCTTTCACCTTGTCAGCGGAGGATGAAGTAGCACTTGCCTGTCTCTTTATGGAGACCAGTTCCATATCCAGCTGTTTCAGCATAGTGGTAGCAGCATTGGCGTTGGCAGAGATGGCTTCCACGTCCTCTTTAAACAGGAACATCCCCGTCGGTGGCTTCCGTTTGGCTCGGTTTTTAGCCTGAGATGGGTGTTTATCTTTCTTCACATGTGGGACTGTGTCATTCTTAGGAGACTGCTAAAGCATAAAAAACAGACAGACAATGAGAATACGACTAATAATCGCTAGGTTTCAAAGGCACTTCAGCGTAGGCCACATACACACTAGTACTTAGGCTCGTGTGCATCACCCCTCTAGCATTTTCGAGTGCCCGAGGAGGCACAGGTGCAACATCCAGCCCCGCTGTCAGCAGCCTGTCAAAACCTATGACAGGAAGAAATACATAGTAACAGGACGATGTACTGAGTGGTACTTGCATTTTAGGGCTGTATGTCCAGATTGCAGGAATTCTGACTGCTGGACATTGTACCTGTGCCACCCCCAGAGCCCTGAAAATGCTGAGATGTGACAAACATTGGCCAAAGCGCTAGTGTACATGCGACCCTAAACAGGTTCCCCGACTTTCTTATAGGACTTTATGGTATAGCCAATAGTCCCATTCAACTGGGCTTGCCCTGCAATGCTGGAAATGTTTACCCAAGCAGCTTCCTCAGTTTAAAACTTATTTTCTAGTAGAAGACACGCCAATAGCAGTACAAAAAACTGCAACATTCAATTGCTTTCTCTGTGGTGTTTAATTGCCCATCTTCATTTTTAGCTTGTAAATGCCCATGAGGAACAAAGTGGCAGATAAAACATTCACCATTAGTTGCAGTGGGGTAGGGGTATAGAGGGAGGCACCCGGGAGAGGCAGGGGGAATTAACAAGCTTTCCCACCTGAAGGTACAAGTCGATGGTCAGCTATCTTGTAATAACAACCGGAGCAGCTAACCAACCACTTGGTTATTACAGACAGCGGGAGGTGACGTCCCCCCTCCTGCGGCTCGCTCAGACTCTCCCATCCCACCAGGAGACCCGAGCAACTAGCCAACATGTAAAAGCCGGGATTGGCTTTGATTGAGTCTCCGCTATGGTAACCCAGAAGCGATGACATGACCTCACTTCTGGTTTACCGGCATCTTAACAGCTCCATTTTTTGAAAATCGAAAGTACTCAAAACCGCTGATATTGCGGTTTGAATACTTTCAAGTGCATAGGAGCGATTTTGGGTCCCTGCATAAAAAGATAACCGGTCACATGCCTATTGCTGCCCTTGTGACAGCAATAACAGTGATCAAAATAAAAAAAAAAAAAATGAAAGCAACAGTGTAAAAATAAAATAAATAAAATTAAAGTCCCCAAAGGCGAACGCGTGCGTCACTACCACATGCACGCAAACCGATATCGTCCCACACATGAGGTATCGCTGCAGTAATTCTAGCACTAGACCTCATCTGTACATCTAAAAGTAGTAAACTGTAAAGGCTTTTGAAAGCGTCGCCTGTGGATAGTAAATTTGTCATTTGTCGCAGGTGTGCGCAATTTTAAAAAGCATGACATCTTTAGTATCTATTTACTCAGCGTGACATCTTTTATATTGGACAAAAAAAATTGGGTTATGTATTGTGTTTTTTTCATTAAAATAAGTGTAGAAAGGAGAGCTGCGGATGACAGAGGCACGTAAACTGACCACAGTGTCAGAGCTCACTAGCCATGATTACCGTGGTCAGTTTACATAGGGGAGGGCAGAAACTGGCGGGATCAGACAGGTATTTAAGGTGATACAGGGGGGCAGGCAAACTACACAGCACAAGAACTGTGCTGTATAACATGCAATAAAGCAGGGGTCTCTAAACTTTGAGCAAAGGGCCAGTTTACAGTCCTTCGGGCTTTAGGGGGGCCGGCCTGTGGTCAGTGGGAGCAGAAAATGCCTCGGCATCAGTGGAAGAAAACAGCGCCCGTCATTAGTGTCTGTTGAAGGGGTAGTGCACAAAGGGCCGGATAAAGGCAAGCAAATGGCCGCATCCGGCCCACAGTTTGGAGATCCCTGCTTTAAAGGAACAGAATTATTATTTATTTATTTTTTATTTTTTTAGGGTAACAAACACTTTTACTGTGCACCTAGGTAGTGTGTGTGTGGTGCTTTTACAAGGGTCAGACATGGATCCTTGTCCCTAACAGAGGATCCATGCCTTCCCTACTGACAGAACAGCGATCTGCCTTGTTTACATAGGCAGATCGTCATTCTGCCTTTGCTGGATGATTGGCGGGTGCCGGTGGACATCGAGCGCATGGTACCAGATCAGCACCCACTGTGCTTAATCACAGCGGGAGAGAGTCGCTGGCACCCGGAAGTGCAGCAGTGCCACCTTGCTGCCCTATAAGTTATACGGGCGGCAAGTGGTTAACTAAAATTTCAAGGTGCTCTGAAAGTTATTCAGATGTGGATATTTGGAATGCCTTCCCAATCTAGCAAAGTGAAGAAATGATTCATACGTACAATTACTTCTTTCTTGGGTTCTTTTTGTGGGTCAACCTCCATATCAGTCGGGTTGTTATTGATCGTTTCCTCCATCTCATCCCCACTGAAAAAAAAAAAAAAAAACGAACAGCAAAAAGAACATTTAATCTTCCAAAACATGGCAAGGAATTAAATACCGGAAGATTTTTTATCGTGTATTGCCGAGACAGCCATCCCAGCAGAGACGACCGTTTTACCACTAAAGTGATAAAAAGGCAAAAATGACTGGGTACGGGGTGTTATTGCACATCACCGGCTACCTCGAGAAAAACAGATAGAAATTCTTCCAGGATTCATCTCTTTTCCAAATTGCAAGCTGTCATTCAAACACTCCCAAACTTGTTTCAAGAAAAAGTGGCATAACTCAGTAAAACAGTTCAGGATTTTATCCCCTGAACTAGTACATGGTACTGGAGAACAGCAGAATACTTCAAGTCAAATGGGTTTGCCACACCGGGTGCCACTCCTGTCAGCTAAGAACAGGAAACTGAGGCTACAATTGGCACAGGATCACCAAAATTGGACAATAGAAGATTGGAAAAACATTGCCTGGTCTGAGGAGTCTCCATTTCGCCTGCGAAATTCAGATCGGGTCAGAATTTGGTGTGAACATTAAAAAGCATGGATCCATCCTGCCTTGTATTACTGGTTCAGGCAGGTGGTGGTGGTGTAATGGTGTGGGGGGTATTTTCTTGGCACACTTTGGACCCCTTTTAGTACCAATTGAGCATCGTTTAAACCCCAAGGGCTACCTGAGTATTGTTGCTGACCATGTCCATCCCTTTATGACTACAGTGTCCCCATCTTCTGATGGATCTTTCAAGCAGGATAATGCTCCATGTCACAAAGCTCCAATCATCTCACCACTGGACAATGAGGTCCCTGTCCTCCAATGGCCTCCACACTCACCACATCTCATCCAATAGAGCACCTTTGGGATGTGGTGGAACGGGAAATTGGCATCATGGATGTGGAGGTGACAAATCTGCAGCAACTGTGTGATGCTATCATGTCACTATGGACCAAAATCTGAGGAACATTTCCAACACCTTGTTGAATATATGCCATGAAGAATGAAGGCAAAAGGGGGTCAAATCCGGTACTAGCAAGGTGTACCTAATAAAGTGGCCGGTGAGTGTATATTTGTCTAGCAAGCTCTACCATTTCTGAGGGCAACAGATAGACTGATACCTACTTATCAAAGCCAAATAGAGCTTATTTATGGCAGCATCAGACCACTCAGTCAATGCAACAAGTAACTGACAGCCACCAGTATGACAGATAATGTTGGTGGTTACCAGCATACTATGTTGCTATGGATATTTTCTCAGGCGAGTTGAAGACCATTGTCATTTACTCCAGCACTGATTAACAGAAAACATTTCTGACTGCAAAAAAAAAAAAAAAACAGTTCCGAGAACAGAGGAATACACCAACCAACCTGGGGAGAGAAATACACAAAGGAGGGAAAAAAAAAAAAAAAAATTTATAAAGCTATGCTGCCATAGCTCAAGCTTTCATCGGGACTAACCTTCCTTCCCGCTCACGCTTCTGCTTGCGAGCATGGCGATCCATCACACTGGTCTTAGAGCGAGTCTTCTTCCAAGAATAGTAAAACTTTACTAGGCTGGCAATAGTTTTGTCAGGAAGCTACAAATAAGAAGCAAACGTTTGAGTTGCAGAGAGAGCAGAATAATTTAGAGGTGGAACTTAGCAGCGGAAACTTCATAAATTGACAACAATGAGCACAATAAAGCAGCACATATACACAGGCAATGGAGTATAAAATGTATCCACCCACTGCAAAGTGCCATTCAGATCCAATTATACAACATTTTGGCAATTTAAAAACAACTAAAATGATTCTAAAAGCTCAATTTTTTTTCCCCATGTCATACTTGCCTGTTCTGTGTAATGGTTTGCACAGAGCAGCCCCGATCCACCTCTTCTTCTTCATGCTCAGTTGGGTGTGTGTGTATTGCTAGAGAGTTATTTTCTAGGCCGAGTGCATGTGATCAGCACTGTCTAGACAGCGGGTAAGGGCTCTGCCAATGTAGTACAAAGCAAGAGATTTGACTTGGTACCCCCCCCCATCCGATAGACTGATGGAAAATAGGGTTTCCATGCATCTGAATTTAGCGGATCGGAGGTCAGCGGATATGTCACCGCTGACATCCGTCGCTCCACAGAACTGTATGGAGTGTCCATTCAGGTCTGCCTAAAAAACTGACAGGCGGAACCGAACGGTCCGCATGTGTGAAAGGGGCCTTAAGCTCAACACCAGGGAGAGCAAAAATCCTCCCTGGCAGTGGGGCGGCCCCTACACTACAAGGGGTAAAGCGCCATTTAAAGCGGAAGTAAACCTATCCATAAAACAGCTTCATTTCCGGCACATGCCGGAAATGTAACAATCCCATTGGTTGTGCTCTCAACCAAACTGTCAAACCATCCAATGGTTGGTGTCATAACTGATCACATGTGCAGCTTCATGGCAGTTGTAGATTAAACAGAGGCAAAGATGGAAGCTTCCTTGGCTGAAAACGATAGGTGGGTTTACTTACACTTTAAGCCTCGGGGAAATTAAAATATTTTCCTACCGTAAGCCAGCACTCCCCTACACTCCAGCAATGGACTTTTCCTCGGCATCATCCCATCCAATACAGGGGCTATGGATCCTGATTTGGACTTGATGACTTCAGAGGACTTGCAACCACCATAGAGTAGAGGAGGCAGGGGAGAGCCTACAGGATCAGAAAACCAGACAACTGAAAAGGATTTTCTTGTTCCTAGACCAGCCTTCATTAAATGGTGGACTGCGGTCTGGACAAAGTGACGCTACTGCCGGGGCCAGCAGTCTGCAGCGCTAGATCCCCGCTGCACTACAGTCATTGGTTGCTATGATGCCAGCGTCCTAGCAACCAATGATGTCACTCCCACTCCCTGCCTGGCTACAGGGACGTATCCATCAGGCACACAGTTTATTAGATGGGCTACACCTGATGTCAGAGCCCCCCCCCCCCCATCAGGTGTCTCACTGTCAGAGCGCGGGGGGCCCTCTTCCATCAGGTGTCCCCCGTCAGATACTGTTGAAATACTCTGGAAATGGTACATTTCTCATTTCTTGATGGACATAAGACTACTACAATATTTCAGGTCATAGCACAAACTTGAGATTCGGACTGCAACAGGAAGGAAAAATTAGTGACCGGACCCTCCTTGAATTCTAATTCAACACCCCTGCCCTAGACCAAAATGACCACTTAACCCTTGAAGCACTCCATTGCAAGGGAGTAACTTTACTTTATCCAAAGTTCCACTATAACTAGTGCACAGGCCATTTCTATTAAACTGGAATCTCAACCCTACAATAGTCTTGCAAAAGACCTCACAGACACAAAAAAAAAAAAAAAAAAAAGAAGAAGGTTGACAATGCCAGGTGATTACAGGTAATCTTAGGTTTTGTGAGAGGACTGCCAGCCCTGATCTGTAAATCGGGTGCACGCGCCCATCTCCGTTTCCAGTAGTGTGCAATTCTTACCATCTGCTGGATCCTGTGAAAGGTTTTCCCATGAAAGCCAAAAGCTTGTTCAAACAAGACTTTGTCCTCCACAGTCCATTCATCGGGAAATGGGGTGAAGTTGGGCAAGTCTGCCAGAGATTTTTCTATGTTATGTTTGTGCCAAAAGAGCATGCCAAGTGCCTGCAAGGGAAGCATGTAATAGTGTAAGCTGGAGCAGGAGTATGAAAAGATGCTTCACAGAATAAGCAGCCAATGTTTACATGCAGAGAAACAACAAACAATAGGAAATACAATAAAAGATCACTCCTGCCTTACACTGCAGATTAGACAATCTAGGAACAGCAAGCTTTTTATAATGGATCATCTGTAAATATTATACGCTATGGAATTATGCAATAATGATATTTACACCATTGATTAAAAGTTTTAGAACAGGGGTGTCCAACCTGCAGCCCATACTTACCTCCTCTGTGTAATGGTTTTGCACAGAGCAGCCCAGATCCTCCTCATCTCAGGTCCCTTTTCTGTGCTCCTGGCCCCTCCCTCCTGTTGAGTGCCCCCACAGCAAGCAGCTTGCTATGGGGGCACCTGAGCCGAGTCACAGTTCTGTGTGTCAATTCAGACACTGAGCGATGGCCCGGCCCTGCCCCCTTTCTCTAGTCATTGGCTGACTTGACTTTGATTGACGGCAGCAGGAGCCAATGGCACTGCACTCTGTCTCGGCCAATGATGGGGGGGGTGGGGAAGTCCCGGGCAGTTAAGACACTGCTGCAAGATCATTGGAGCTAGATGGGGTTCAGGGGGGCTGCTGCACACAAGTGGTTTTTAATCTTAATGCATTAAGGTAAAAAAACAAAAAAAACAAACCCTTTGCCTTTACAAGGACTTTGAAGAAGTTGATTTTTTTTTTTTAATTTTTTCGTAAAAACGCGTTTGCACTTTCCTAATTTGGTGCATTTTCTCAGTTTAAACATGCGATACGTTTTCTTCTATTCTATTGTGAATACAACACAAGTTTATGAACCATTGCATTCTGTTTTTATATAGATTTTATGCAGCGTCCCAACTTTTTTCTAATTGGACATTGTTCACTTTCAAGGCTTAGGTTTATTAAAGTGATATTATAAGGGTAAGGGTTGTCCCTTACCTGCTCTTTGGAGGTCCCCCGCTACCGCTGCTCCTTCCTTTGGATGCTCACTGCCATGTGCTATGAGGGGCACCTGTGCGGGTGCGCTCCTAAGCTGGGCTGTGTGCCTCCATAGGCACACACAGCATCAATAAGCCACGCCCCCGAACCCTCTTCACAGCAGAAGGAGCCTATAGCTCTGCTGCTCTGGAGCATCCTGTGAAACCAGCGAGGAGAACAGAGCTGGAGCCAGGACAGTGCTTGATTGGTGAGACAATCCAGGTAGCTTTGTAGGGTGGGGGCTGAATAGGTGTTTTTTTTTTTAATCCTAATTAACCTTACCTTATGGCTGCATTAACACCTGGTTGTTTTGTCGCTTAACGCTCGAAGACGATCAACAAGCAAAATCCCATTCATTTCAATGATTAAATGTGAACAGGGGCCATAGAAATTAATGAAATATTGCTTGCTAAGCATCTTCAAGCTATAAAACAGTCAGGTGTGAATGCAGCTCAGGTAGAAGTAAAGGCATAACTTTTTTTCCACTATGGATAAAGGAAGGGAGATAACTAGTCATTTTTTGCCATCTGTGTCCCATAAGGATAAAAAAAAAAAAAAACACACCACAGGGACATGAGAGGAAATCCCAAGTCCAAAGTGAGGGAATCCTGGGGTTTCACCAGGGTCACTAGAACTAGTGTCCCCATTGGAAGACTTTCCCTCATTCACTGTTGTGACAACCCAAAATTTTACATTTTCTGCTGCTTTCACTTCAATTGTAATAGTAAATAGGCCAAGTAGAGGGTGAATCTACCCAATTGGGGCACAAACAGCAATAAAAAAAACAAAAAACAAAAAAAAAAAAAAACACACCACAAACACTTGATGTTTAGAACCACTTTAAATTTCTGCAGAAAAGCTATAAGTTGTTAATCTATGACTTGTTACCTGAGAAAAGGCTTTGTAGAAATCTGAAAATCTACATAAATTTAACATTGACCTCAGAGTTTACAATAAGGCCCCTTTCACACTTGTGCGATTTGGCACTGCAAAGTCGCATGACAAGTCATACCCCATGATTTTCAATGAGTACCATTCATATCTGTGCGACTTCAAAGTAGTCCCTGCACTACTTTGGTCTGACTTTGATGTGACTTGAGGTCCATAGACCTCAAGATTACACGGGCATTGCTTCATGTCGTGGCAAAGTCACTCGACTTTCAGGTCGCACAAGTGTGAAAGGGGCCTAAACCTTTGCACAATTTAAGTTATTTAGTGAATTTGAATATGCATTCAATCATCCTGCAGAAGAGACATAAGTGCGGATGGGATAAATCAGTGTTTAGCAGGAAAACGTTGGAAGTGTTGGATGGCAATGTTGCTCCCAACTCTGCAAGAAAGCCAAGTTTTTATAAAGTTCTTATGGCTGTATTTTGTTATACAAGCTACAGGGTTCACTTTAAAGACTAACATATATGTGTTTTTTTTTTGTTTGTTTTTTTAATAAATAAAAGGAGGAGAAAGAGAAAAAGACAAATACCTGCTCCATGTTGTATCCATGCTTCTCTTTTGCAACAGAGATATATTCATCCACTGAAAAGCATTAGCAGAAAAGTTTCAGTTAATGGAAGTGTTCCATACCATTTGCGTACATTATGCTACATTAGTACAGTGTTCCTTTAACAAGCCTTCAGGGTCCATTAACACGCATTTTCCAGATCTCTTTGCTACAATGTAAAGTAGTGAGTGTACAGCTTGTATAACAGTGTAAATTTGCTGTCCCCTCAAAATAACTCAACACACAGCCATTAATGTCTAAACCGCTGGCAACAAAAGTGAGTACACCCCTAAGTGAAAATGTCCAAATTGGGCCCAAAGTTATTTTGTGTGGCCACCATTATTTTCCAGCACTGCCTTAACCCTCTTGGGCATGGAGGTCACCAGAGCTTCACAGGTTGTCACTGGAGTCCTCTTCCACTCCTCCATGATGACATCACAGAGCTGGTGGATGTTGGAGACCTTGCGCTCCTCCACCTTCTGTTTGAGGATGTCCCACAGATGCTCAATAGGGTTTAGGTCTGGAGACATGCTTGGCCAGTCCATCACCTTTACCCTCAGCTTCTTTAGCAAGGCAGTGGTCGTCTTGGAGGTGTGTTTGGGGTCGTTATCATGTTGGAATACTTCCCTGCGGCCCAGTCTCTGAAGGGAGGGGGATCATGCTCTGCTTCAGTATGTCACAGTACATGTTGGCATTCATGGTTCCCTCAATGATCTGTAGCTCCCCAGTGCCGGCAGCACTCATGCAGCCCCAGACCATGACACTCCCACCACCATGCTTGACTGTAGACAAGACACACTTGTCTTTGTACTCCTCACCTGGTTGCCACCACACACGCTTGTCACCATCTGAACCAAATAAGTTTATCTTGGTCTCATCAGACCACAGGACATGGTTCCAGTAATCCAAGTCCTAAAGTCTGCTTGTCTTCAGCAAACGGTTTGCAGGCTCTCGTGCATCATCTTTAGAAGAGGCTTCCTTCTGGGATGACAGCCATGCAGACCAATTTGATGCAGTGTGCGGCGTATGGTCTAAGCCCTGACAGGCTGACCCCCCCCCCTTCAACATCTGCAGCAATGTTGGCAGCACTCATACATCTATTTCCCAAAGACAACCTCTGGATATGACGCTGAGCACGTGCACTCAACTTCTTTGGTCAACCATGGCAAGGCCTGTTCTGAGTGGAACCTGTCCTGTTAAACCGCTGTGTCTTGGCCACCGTGCTGCAGCTCAGTTTCAGGGTCTTGGCAATCTTCTTATAGCCTAGGCCATCTTTATGTAGAGCAACAATTCTTTTTTTCAGATCCTCAGAATTTTTTGCCACGAGGTGCCATGTTGAACATCCAGTAACCAGTATGAGAGAGTGAGAGCGATAACATGAAATTTAACACACCAGCTCCCCATTCACACCTGAGACCTTGTAACACTGATGAGTCACATGACACCGGGGAGGAAAATGACTAATTGGGCTCAATTTGGACATTTTTACTTAGGGGTGTACTCACTTTTGTTGCCAGCGGTTTAGACATTAATGGCTGTGTGTTGAGTTATTTTGAGGGGACAGCAAATGTACACTGTTATACAAGCTGTACACTCACTACTTTACATTGTAGCAAAGTGTCATTTCTTCAGTGTTGTCACATGAAAAAAAAATATTTACAAAAATGGGGCGTTATATATATCTCTCTATCTATCTCTCTCTCTCTCTCTCTATCTATATATCTATATATCTCTATCTCTCTCTATCTAGTTTTATTTTAAATATATTTTTTGAGCTATAGATAAACTATATATATATACATAGACGCACCTCATAAAATTAGAATATCAAAAAGTTTTCAGTAATTTAATTCAAAAAGTGAAACTCCTATATATATTATTATATAGATGTGTTACACACAGAGTGATATTTCAAGCATTTTTTTCTCTTTTTTTTTTGACGATTATGGCTTACAGCTAGTGAAAACCCAAAATTCAGTATTTCCGAAAATTAGAATATTGCACAAGACCAATTTAAAAAAAAATGGATTAATACAGAAATGTTGGCTTACTAAAAAGTATGTGTCCATGTACAGTATAGTACGCACTCAATACTTGGTCGGGGCTCCTTTTACAT